>OW679196.1:117615638-117690460 GCA_940337035.1 Agriotes lineatus | reverse complement strand
TGAAACTAACTCATACTTAGATCATCTTAGAGATCCTGATAAAATTAATGAATATTTTCTTAATTCTATTCCAAAATCCAATGTTAATAATATCGACATTTTAGAATTTTATAATAATAACACACTTTGTGAAGGTTGTTTCAATTTTAAAGATGTTGATGAAGCTAAAATTTTAAATGTTATGAACACAATTAAAACTAACGCTGTTGGATCTGACGGTTTAAGCATATACATACTTAAGTTATGCTTGCCTTATCTATTGCGTTATATTTGTCATATCATAAATTGTTGTCTACAGGAGGGTGTTTTTCCTGAAGTATGGAAAAATGCTATAGTCACGCCTGTGCCAAATAATAAAATGCCTGAGGATTTTAAACACCTTCGACCTATTAGTATTCTGCCCGTGCTTTCGAAGGTTCTGGAGAAAGTGATAGGTGAGCAAGTACGAAACTATATTAATGAATTTAGCATATTACCTGTCATACAGTCTGGGTTCCGACCTGGTCACAGCTGCTGTACTGCATTATTGAATATTACTGATGACATAATTGTTAACACTGATCAACATAAATTAACCCTTCTTGTACTCTTGGACTACAGTAAAGCGTTCGACACGTTAAGTCATAAAATACTGTTATCTATTTTAAAATACATTTTGGATTTGAGTCGACGCCTCTAAAGTTTTTTGAAAGTTATCTTAATAATAGAACACAATCTGTTAAATTATATGATCAAATTTCCACGCCTATGGATGTAAAATCGGGTGTACCTCAGGGATCCATATTGGGACCCTTGTTATACACAATATACACGTTAAAATTAAATAGAGTTTTAAAGTACTGTAGCTGTCATCAGTATGCTGATGATACCCAGATTTACTTGTCTTTTAAACCGGAAGATGTAGGATTGGCATGTAGACAATTAAATGAGGACATTTGTAGTTTAGTACAAGAGTCTTCTAAGCATTGTTTAATCATCAATGCTTCGAAAACGCAAGCCATTGTATTTGGAGCTAAAAACTTAAGACAAGCTGTATCACCAGACATCTCCATTTTAATTAATAACAAATCAGTTGACCTAGTCACTGCAGTTAACAACTTGGGTTTGACAATTGATGCTGAGCTACGTTTTCCACAACAAGTGTCAAAAGTTATCAAAGCTGGATTTTTAAATTTAATAATGCTATTTCCACATAGAAATTAATTAACCGTTGAAGCTAAAATTATCCTGTGTGAAGCACTTGTGCTATCGCATTTAAAATTTTGCAATTTAGTTTATGGCCCGTGCTTAAAGGTTATGGATAAAAAAAGGTTACGTGTTCAAAATTCTTGTCTACGGTTCATTTATGGTATTCGTAAATACATGCCAATATCTCATAAACTGAGGGATGCTGGTTGGTTGAATATTCAAAATAGATTTACTTTTCACTCTGCGGTCACATTTCACAAAATTATTACAGAAAAATGTCCTAAATATTTGGGTAGAAAGATAACGTATAGATCGGATGTTCACAATGTAAATGTTTGCTCCAGGGGTCTGTTAACAACTCCCATGCACAATACTGAAAACCTTAAATCTTCTTTTAAATACCAAATCGGCAACATTTACAATTCAGTACCATCTACATACAAGACATTAAATACCGATATATTTAAAAAACGCTACAAAAAAATATTATTTACTACGCAGTCATAGCATGGAATTTATACACTAGGTCTCTATACTACATTTACAATTCGGCTAATATTTGGATGCTTCGGATATGCATTGGTATGCACTGTACAGATTGTATACATTTGCGCATAGAACGCTATTACCTATTATTATTATTATAGTCTTTATATTTTGTTAGGTTAAGTGGAAGAGCAACATATGTTGAACTTCGCCTTTTTTCCTGTAGTTACTACTATATGAGAAAATAAAGTTATTTATTATTATTATTATCCGACGAAAAAGATGAGGAAGCTAATTTACAAATTTTATCAGCTACGGGAAGTGCTTTCGAAAAAATTATTGTTATTAATTTACAAGTCTCTTGCTGAATCTCTTTTTCATTATGGTATCATAGCATGGGGAGGAATGTATAAGAACTCATTACAGAAATTAAATGAAACCCAGAATTGTATACTAAAAATCATTATCAAGAAATAGACAGTATCATACGAACCTAATTTATACAGAAGATGTCTGCAATATTAGATCAATATATTTTCACAGTTTATGAATATATGCATTTAATAATAAGATGCTTTAAAATCGTATATCTTCTGTATGTCACATTCGCAGTTTTATTAACGACCGCATAGCCATCCTGAAATTTAATAAAAGTATTTGTCAGAGATTTGTACCGGATCTTAAATTCGTCGATGGGTACACGATGTAGATTTTAAATGCAATCCATCAACAGTGAAAAGTGTCAAAAGTGAGAGTAAACGGTTTACAATATTGCATGCGGTTGTGAATTGAGGTGGTTGGGTGGGTGTGATCTTTTTTAAGACGCAAAGAACAAATATAGAGATTATCACAGAACAATGAAAGGAGAGATTTTCCAAAAGTAGGTTAAAGACCAGCTTATTCCTGCTTTAGCACAAATTCAGAGGAAATGTGTGGTGGTTATGGACAATGCTCCCTACCATGCCATGTTTTTGGATAAGCCACCAACATTTTCCTCTAAGAGGGGCGAAATGGAGAAATGGCTAATTAAGAAAACTAATAAAGGCAAGGAACGGTACCAAAACTTAAAGAAAAAATAACTTTGGAAGGTAATAAAACCTTTTCTACAAAACAGCAACAAAATTTAGGTAAGTAATTGACCAACTGTTAAAAGAACAAAAACATGAAGTTCTTCGTTTACCACCCTACCACTGTCAAATCAATCCAATTGAAATGGCATGGCACGTAACAAAGGACTATTATAACAAGCATATAAACCCTCAATCTTCTTCCCAAAAGCATACTAATAGTTTATGGGTTACGTCTTTGTCCGAATGTATTAACCAAATGTGGAAAAATTTTGTAGTCACTGCAAAAATCTCATAAAGGAAGAATGGGTGGTGAAATGAGACATTACTCTTCTGAAAATATTTCGCCTCTCATTATTTCGTTAGAAGATGATTCAGATTCTGATGACGAAGAGGAGTTACATTCTGATTATGGTGAAATAATGGAGGAGGTTCAATTTAGACAGCTGGTGACTCTTTTTCCTATTTTCCACTGTTCGAGACTGAAGCCACTCCCAGTGGATGTATTTTTTGCCTTAACTATTTTAAATAAAATCACTCTTGTTCTATAAATTTCTTGTTTATACTATTTTAAAACCATTTCACAAAAATGTAGCACATTATGGCAACACATTCTAAACATTCAAAATTCCTAACCTAACTTTCCGCAGTTTTGTCAGTTTATATACTACAGAGTGATATCTGTCAGATTGTTATGGCCAAGCAACCAGAGTTGCCAACCCGTGGAGAGCGACTTATCGTACTAGGAATCAAAAATTATCGTATTGAAGAGTTATTTATCGTAGTTACACCTTGGGCCACCTAGTAGAACTTAGCTTATATAAGTGGCGAACAGAGATGACGGCACATACGAATACTTTTTGCAGATACCTACAATATAATCTTCACTATTATTTTGTTCTCCATTAATGAATTTCTGCAACTGCAGAATTATTTTTAACAATGTCCCGTCAAAGTAGAGATGATAACTATTGTACTGATAGTAGTGATAGTGAAGATGGCAACATTAGTGATTTTTTTTTCATAAAAAAATGATTTTGTGTTATACGGCAGAATTATCGTACAATCGACGTTATCGTACGGTATGCGATCGAACATCGTACTTTGAGTCAAATTATCGTATAAACCGATAATTATCGTACGGGTTGGCAACACTGACCAGAGGTGCCGGTTCGCATATTTGAGTTCGCTCGATGCCACAGCGCGGACCGGGATTGCCGGGCTCTGATTGGTGGCCAACTTCGCGTCCTTCTTGAATGACGTTTGAATTTGAACCGATGATTCTTATTAGTTTTAATTTTATTGTAATCTTTTTTTTTTGACTTACGTAAGTGCACTTGTTGCATATTAGCACCAATAAATATCTATCTATCTATAGATGAACAGACAAGATTTACCCTGTTTTGGTGTTAAGAAATCATCCTATTCAGAAACTACCTACTTAAGCTGAATTGTATGAAACAATAAATAAGTAGTTATACTTATTTGTTATTTTGAATTTCGTCGTTTTTTAATACTTGTTGGAGTCGTTGCTTATATTATTTTCTTGCAAAGCTGCTGCAGTTTGTGTTGATGTACTTCAAAAGATCTATGAAAATTTATTTTTGTTATAACCTATATTTTGTTTTCAATTGTATTATGTTCATATTCTTTTTGGAATGTTACTCAATTTTAAGTTGCAATTAGGTGTTGACAGTAGATACGTATCAGAGCTAGTCCGGGTGTAAACAGAAGCAGGTATTAGATCTATTGAACAATCATTTTACTTATTGCCTACAGAATTACCTACATAAAGGAAAACGAGGCACTGACCAAGCAATGCGCGGCGCACACCGGACCAATCAGAGTCTGGCATTCACGGACTGCGCTGTAGCATCGAGCGAACTCAAATATGCTGCCGGTTCGTGTCAAGCCACAAAGCAACCACCTTGGAATATAGATGTTTTATATTCTAAGGCAACCACTAATAGAGGAGTTTCTTAAATGCACCTGTCAAATAATTGTTGGGGACTGGCCCACCCGTCGGAGGGCGCTAGTGTTGCCACTCGGCAAGGTTGGGAACCAAACTATAATTAATGATGGGTCGGTATGTGAAGAAGTGTTGTTTCAAATTGTGCCGATTCAGTGTAGGAGACACAAATTTCCCAAAGGCATAAAAAAACCTACTAATAGAAACGTTTCCTGAATGCATCTGTGAAATCAAATAATTGTTAGAGATTGGCCCACCCATCAGGAGGCGCTGGTGTCACCTGTCCGCTTTTTGAAAAGTGCGTAAATAGTAAACTCATACGTCAAACTGACACCGACAAATCATTTAAAATGCGTGAAAAGCATTTTGAACCAAAGTATATTGTTACAATTGAGCACGACTATTGTAAGATTGACAATACTTATTAAACAATATTTCTATTTGAATTACTTAAAATATATTTGTTATTCGCAAATATTTTGTTTGAATTTTCCATAATTATAGTAAACTTTAGAACCATATTCCGATTTATACGGTTCAAAACTTTAAAATCGAGATTCTGATAAAGGCAAATTATGTATATGCAAAATTTGTATTGGTGTTGACAGCATATCCTTGATTAATCCAAATATCGTAGTAATCTCGTATTTAAATTTTGCCGCTTTGCTAGAATAGTTTCTGGCCCACCCATTGTAGGGCGCTGAAACTTTTATACAAGCTTACTATGGAAGAAATCGCTCTATTAGTGGTTGCTTTGTGTGTCAAGCTTAATTTCTTTAGCTTCATCGGACAAAATCGTGAGATTTCGGAAATGAATGAGATTTGAAACTATGGATGTAAATTTAAAACGAGGGAAGTAAAAAAGCTATATTAAAATTAATAAAATATGGAATATATGTTTCAGATTTATTAAACATTGAGTACATAGGTTGTACATACTTACATAAATAACTGCAAGGGAATTATAAACATTTTAAATAATTGCCATAAATTAAAAAAATAAATTAATATAAAGTAAATGTTATATAAACTAAATATTTTATTATACACATAAATTCTAAAAATAAAAATATGGTTACATAGAATATACATAGATCTAAGTATACAGAAAAAAATTGTTCGACTAGTCACAATGTGAAGAATCTGAGTCCGGGATGATTGCTTTGGAGGGATAAAGTATATACTGTTCATTTTTTTAATTAAATCTGTGCTTATTTTGAAATTATGTAAATACCTATTTCTTGAAAGATCATTCCGCTTTCAACCGCAACTTGCAACTTCTTTATGTAGTGTGGCAGCAGTATTTGATGATAATGCGGGAACTAATAAAATCACTGACAGTATACATTAAATCATATTAAGACCAACAATAATTTTTTTCTATTTAATCATTTATTATTACAATTTGTTATGACATTATTTTAAATAGAATTGATACAAAAATCGTGAGATAAATAGTCCTTATCGTGAGATCGTGTGATTTGCAATGAAATCGTGAGAACTCACGATAAATCGTGAGAACTCACGATAAATCGTGAGATTTGGCACCCCTGCAAGCAACGTTTTTCTAAAGATGGAATAGATTTTATCCTGAACCGGGCGCAAAGTACCCTATTCCCGCCCGCATGTGCAGGCGCAAAGTAACCATTCTCGCCCGAGGGCGGAAAAGTAAATTTTTCTGACCATGTTTACGTAGTTGCTACGGAAATGCACCTTGCTTTTATTAGATCCTGGTATTATGATTTTTAATGTTTATAGTTGGAAAATCTTCACGTATAAACTATAAATCTCACTACGTCTTTTCGGTTGAGGATAAAATTATGTATATATCTCTGGCGCAAGAGCGATTTCATCCCTTGATGATTTACAGCCCTCCCTTCGGTCGGGCTCCAAACTATCATCGCGGGCTGAAATCGCTTACCGTGCGCCCTTGATATATAAACTACTATTATGTTGCTATTTCTAGAGGATACCATAACGAATAGATTAGGCAACCATTCGTACGGTGCGTCATCAGTAAAGTAACCAAACCAAACACTTCGTTCTGCACGTTGGCAGCACAAAAAACACTAACGCGATGCAACCGGTAAACCGAGTGGCGAGCGAACTTTGGATTGTGTTTTGCGTCTGACAGTTGCGTAAAAATACGTAACTGCAAAACTCCGAATCAATTTGAATTTCCAAGATCTGATTCTCTGCAGCAAATAGATCAAAATGTTCAGGACTTTCTCGAAATTGGCACGAGCGGTGAGTGTGGGTTGCACTCGATTTATTTGCATTGGTTATAATTTTTTTGTGCAGGCTCCAACGTTGGTTAAAGTTACAAACCCTGTCCTCAACAGAACCGTTTTACGCAGTTTTAGCTCAGGTAAGACTTTGGTAAAAAATGGCTATGTGTGCAAATTTCTGTTTTGTAGTTCCCGCTAAGCCACCACGAGTACAAGAGCTGGCACCAAGTTTCAAAGGAACTGCTGTTATCTGCGATAACTTCAGAGAAATATCGCTTAGCGACTATCGGGGCAAATACTTGGTTTTAGTTTTTTATCCATTAGATTTGTAAGTATATACTCTGGATCTTAGATTTTGATTAACTGTTTGTTTTTGCAGTACATTTGTTTGCCCAACAGAACTCATTGCCTTCGATGAAATGTATTCAAAGTTCCAAAAATTGAATACCGAAATAATTGGCATTTCAATAGATTCACACTATACTCATCTTGGCTGGATGAATACAAAGAGATCGGTAAGTGTTCAAGTAATCACGCAAGCTTAAGTGCAATTTAATATTGTATTCAGGAAGGTGGTTTGGGAAAGCTGCAATATCCATTGCTTTCGGATATCAACAAATCTATTGCCAGAGATTATAACGTGTTGTTGGACAAAGAGGGAATTGCGCTTAGGGGATTATTCGTAATTGACCCGAAAGGAGTGATTAGGCACATGGCTGTTAATGATTTACCTATAGGAAGGTCTGTTTGTGAAACTATTCGAATTATAGAAGCTTTACAGTTTGTTGAGGAACATGGAGAAGGTAATATTTTGCAGTGCTCATTATTACGTATTTTACGGTTGATGTGTTTTAGTTTGCCCAGCGGACTGGAATAAGGGCGATAAAACTATTAAACCTAGCCCAGAAGGATCTAAAGAGTATTTCCAAGCTGCTAACAAATAAGAAGTATTAGATGTAATTAAATAATTTTTGTTTGTTTTGTTGTTACCGGTTTACTCCTTTGTTAATGCATCGTAAATAAGCTATATTTGCGATAATTGTGAAAACTGAAGTGGAATCTTCAATCTGACACTAGCTAATTTATGTATGTTACTTTTCAGGGTCCTACATTGTTACCATTATTGTGTATTTTTAGGAAATTTATTATTTGTAAATAAATAACTGCACATGCAATAATTTATTAGCTTTTAGAATAAGCAGGGTATGTTACTTATGGTCTTTGTAGTAGGGATGTCGGCGGGTACCCGGGTAATAGTCGACCCGGGGGTAGTTTCAGGATCCGGGTACCCGACTAGTAAATTATGTAATTTACAAGAAGTCAGCCTTTTTAAGAGAAGATAATAAAAATAGCAATAAGCGCTAGAAAAACAACCATGCAGTAATAACAAGAATGGGATGGGGTGATCCCATACCACATGTTTTTTGTTTCATATAAGGAAGGCAATAAATCTGCTTCACGGAAATATTCAACCCTTCAATAGTAAGTACCATTAAATTGTGTCAGTATGGGATGAAGTAACATAAACATCCTGTGTGTGATGTTGATTGATGCTGCTACCAATTTCGGACAAAAAGTCACGTACTTGAATTTGATAACACTTGGAAGTGTGAAAATACTTACGAATAACAGACGACTTGCATAGGTACTATTTCAATTTAGTTCAATTTAAAACTCGCGGCGTAAAAGAAAGCAATTTGTAGTTACTTCAAATGTTCAGATGTACACTAACATTTTTGTTATGTACTTTGGGTACCCGGGGGTACCCGGGTACTGCTTTCGGGTACCCGGGTTTGATTTTAGACCGGGTACGACATCCCTACTTTGTAATATTCATTCTTTAATAATATTTAGCCTCTTTTATCTTAAATATGATCAGAAACCTGCGTATTTACACAAGCTGAGTCTTCTAATTTAATAAATGTATTCACATACAGATATATTTTGATACGCTTTAAGTAATTGAATGATATACCTAAAGTACGTTTTTTCTGTAATAACTGTCAAAGTGTTACAATGTTGGTAGATATGTGATTAAAATGCTAGGACATTTTTATACCTCGTGTTGGTAGACCTTTTTCAAAATTATGGTTATGTGTCAGTTTTGAATGTCAAAGTTTCTTAATTTGAACTCTTGACAAATCTCTTTTATTAACATGGAATCATCATCAATAAAATCGGATAAAAAAAGAAAACCAAGAAATATTTTAAATGCAAAAATGAAGCAAGCGATATTAAATTATGATATATCTGTCAAAATCACAATCATTTTTTTAGTGGAAGAAAAGAACTAAAAATCTATGTACCAACATTATTAAAACTAGGGACCCTGCAGGAATGCAACTTATCCTCTAGAAAGTTGACTTTGAAAATTATAGAAAAAAAAGTACTTTATCAACTTATAAGCAATAGTATATTGTCTAACTAGTGCTGAAAGTTGGATATTTCACACGAATGCGATAGTTGAGCCACGAGCCGAAGGCAAGTGGCTCATTCGCAGAAGTGTGAAATATCCAATCAGCACGTGTTATACACTATACTTTTGCGACGACCACCAATATACTATTGATTCTTTATAATATAAACCAGATTTACCACTTTTAACCGCAAAATGAAACAATTATTGTTTAAACATCAACTTAAATTGTCATACTATTTCTGTGACATTAGCTTACTAGATTTTTGAACCGGCTTGTTTCGCGACTTGCGCACTGTTTTATGCCGAATTGGCCGTGACGCTCTCGCCCATTTTAGTTGCTACGGGAGACCATGACTACATTTACACGGTCCGCTAACACCGGTGTTACAACATCGGTTGTTGTTAACACCGGTGTAAATTGTAGTGTAAATGGGGTTTAACGCCGGTTTTACTAGAACCGGTTTACTAACGCTACACCACTTCGCCAAGAGACGTGACGTTAGTAAGCGGATGTAAAATGTACGTGTAAATGGATACTTTCGACTTACACCAGTTTTGAAACAGGACTACCAACATCATTGTAAAGACGGTTGGTTGTTCTGAGCCGCAGTTGTCAACCACACCAACGTCACTTCGTTGAATTGTATCAGCTGTGTTATTAATCTTGTAGGCTATATCGGTTATGTTTATAATTTTATAATAACTTTAGCATCTGACAGGGTTACAGAATGAAAATCTCGAAGCAGTTGGTCACACTGCGACGAGGTTTTAGATAACACCACGCTAACACCGACGTACACTTTAACGCCTGTACAACACCTCATGTGTAAACGCACGTTTTATACGAGTTTTAATAACAACGGTTTTAATAACACCAGCGTTAAATTACCGTGTAAATGTAGTCCATGTCGCACTAGTGTTACAAGACGGAAAACGCACGCTCCACGTGACCTTTTCAGGTGACCTGTGCAATGTGTCACTTTCAGTAACACCAAGCCATGCCATTTTTGGCATTTTTCGTAGTGGTCGTCGGAAAACATATTTTAGTTTAAAAGTAACTACTATTACTGTGTGTGTATGCATGGGCATAGCTACTAGTGTTACAGTGGGGGCAATGTTACCGAGTGTTGAGTCATAATAAGTGTTTAATACTATTATATTGTCATAAAATATTTTACAAACCTTAAAAATTTTATATTACTGATACATTAATCATGTTTCTCTGTAGCAGATTTTTTTTAACATTTATTCGAATCTTGCTAATATCAAGGAAAAATGTGTGCGCTCATGTTTTGTAAAAACACGAGTTTTTATATCGACCACATAATTGTTTTTATCTACGACAGTGTATAAAATTGACTTTTAGTTGGTAGTTTTAAGTAGTTGACGTCGTCAGTAGCAACGTGTTTAAAATGATTTCGTTAGTGACGTCGTCAGTAATGGCTTTTATTGCCCTAGGGCCTATATACTTCCTAAGTAGTATTACAAGCACCAACTGTAGTAAACCACCAACAATCTGCATAGAAGCAATAGCACACTAAAAATTTATAGCGCCAGCGCAACGATGACAGTAGTATCTAGCCAAAATACTGAATCCTTGAATTTTGTCCATTTTGAGAATGAAAATGAAATAAAACGTATGTACTACGTGCCTAATCATGATTATAGCTCTCGGGAAATTTAAAGCTCTCTGCGTCGCGATTTAAACATTCCCTCGTGATATAATCTATTGATTATGCCTTTAATACATAAATAACTATTATAACATCTTTCAACTTTCGGCAGAGATTGCAAAGCTTCTCTGTATTTTTCCACACGGTGCTGTGTCAAATGTAAATTTTCCAACAAACAGTAGCTACGAGTGTTTTTTTTGTGAATTGCTGATAAAGGCGTACCACGGAGAGTGTGCAGCTGACAATTCTTTATCTGGGCATTAGACATTGATTTTTTATTTATTTGTCGTCATTTTTTGCGCCGATGATAATGTTTTAAAAAGTTGGGGGAGCTGTAAAATTGGGTAGGTATGCAATTTTATAATTTAATAATAATATTGATTACCCTTGAAAGATAAGACCACTGTCTGCACTCAAAAGTACCAATATTTCAACGACAATTAACTGTATTAGTAATTCATGTGACTTTAACATAGTCTAATACGCTCTACAATATGCAAAAATATGTAATTTAAACCAAATTCATAGATTAAATTGATAGGTAACATTAAAATAACATGCGGGTAAATTAAAGATGTTGCAAATGAATTAAAAAAAATTGACAAAAAGCATGCTACAGGTTAAGCAAGTTTATTGTTTTCAGTGGCTCTCGCATCATGTTTATTTTTGATCTCCCTGTATTTATTTGTGTGCCAACGACAATAAAGAAAAGACGATTTTGCTAATCAATAATATTTGAATGGATATTTTTATAAAAAAATTACACCTGTTTGCGATTATATGTTGTACAATATTTACTGCATCTACTCATCTTACTTAAGCTGTGATGCTAACCACATCACCCAGTATGCCGTTAACGGTGTGCCAGATGACTGGGTTTCACAAAGAGATATTTCGGCGACCCTAACTCGCCGAGTCTCACGCCATATTCCCAAGTATAGAATGAAGCGCCCTGTACTTGACTTTTTACTCATCTTACTTGAAGGCTTAAGGTAGTAGGTATTAACGATACAAGTTTGATTATGGCATTTTGCGGTAACGAACCAGTTCGATCGAAAATCATACTAAATAACAAAATAATAGAACAAGTAAATAGTTTCAAATTTCTGGGCTGTATAATATCGTATCTTGGAGAAACTGACATACACATAAAGATTGAAAAATTCAATTACTACAACGGTACAATAAAAAGAACACTCAAAAATAAAGTCCGACCTGAAACATTGATGAAATTCTACAAAGTGGCTTCCTTTCCCGCTTTTACATATGGCAGCGAATGCTGGACCGTAACAAAGCAAGATGAACATAGAATAACAACTTCTGAGATGCGATTTCTACGACCTACAGCTGGATACAGCCTACGGGATAGAAAACGAAATGCAGATATACGAGAAGAGCTTAATATTTTTGACCTTAATTGTAAAATACAAGACTACAGGCAACGATGGCAAGAACACCTAGAAAGAATGGAAAATGATAGACTACCCAAGAGATATTTCAGATATAGAGCAAAAGGAAGAAGAAATCTAGGAAGGCCGAAAAAGAGATGGAAAGATCAAACAAACTAATACAGAATGAACGTAATATCGCAACGGATGAATGTCCAAAGCTTGAAGGAGAAGAAGAAGAAGAAGAAGTTTGATTATGAGCATCTTAACAAAACGAGTTCTGTGGAAATCTAACGAGTTTCATTAAGTGCCCTAAGCAAATGTGTGTTGTTCAATATTTTATCTTTATCAATAAATTCTGGTTCAATGTATTCTTTGTTTTGTAAAAAAGAATGCGGTAATATCATCTATAACCGCATTGAATAAGGTAATATCTATCACCGCACTAACAGTGGTATATTATTAATTTATTACATTTTTGAATTCAGCTCAATAGTTTAGAGAAAAGACAAGAAAATTTGTCTTTTCAACTCTCGCTCTATTTTGTATAGTTTATGTAGAATTTGTAATTTTTGAAAATTTTTGACAAATGCTTAAAAATTAAAAATCTAATTTTTTGCTAATTATAATATTACTGCAAAAGGAAGTTGTGTGAGTGTATCACACCGGATTTTTAAAGAAATATTATTAGCCAGGAACGTTGAAGAGATCTCGCTATCTTGAACATAGAAAATAAGTGCAAACTTTTTTTGATAAGGTAAGAGATATTTTTGTAACCATTAAGAATCGAAAGCAGCATATCTAATATACAGGGTGTTTTATTAATAATTGGAAATATTTTAACTGTAGAATCCTGGGCTCAAAATATTAATATTTAACTAAAATCACTTAGATAAAATATGGCTCCTTACTGAGATATAGGGTGTTTTATTTAAAAATATAAAAGTTATTTTTTTCCATTACTTTAAAACTATTTGACGTATCCGTATCATATTTGGCAGGAAGTGTAGACACTGTAAACCATACTAAATTATGTTAAATAAACGTTTCTGGCGACTATCAGAGGCGTACGACAAGGGCAAGTGATTGGTTGACCTTTCCCAAATTCTACGCTACTGGCGGAATTGCCATTTTACCACACTTTTTCGATTTTCCAATACTTTCTACGTAAATAACATACTCTTCCTTCGTAATGATAAAGTCATTATTTTTCGAGATATTTAAAGTTAAACATAAAGCAGAACAGTTATTTTGATTTTAATGTGTATTAATTATGTGGGTGTTTTTTGTCAGAAGATTGCATTTATTACGCAAATGAAACTTTAATCTGTATTAACAAAAAATCGATGGTATACTCACAAGAAATAAATAATCGTCAAGAACTATGGCAGCAAATAGTAAATTCCGCTAATTTTATTGCCAATCAGCCAAACATATTTTTTAAAGTTAAAAGATCGTTTAGGAAAAGAATTGATAAGCTTATTGAGGTAAACGGGGGTCACATTGAACATTTATTACAAAAGGTTTTTGATATTTTCGTGTTATTAAAATTGTTCTTTTATTTAGATGATAACAAAATGGTTCTTTTCAGAACCACAATTTGTTTTTATGTTGAATGCGTCTATGTATTCGTTTCAATAATTTTCATTAAATAACATGTTTTTTTGTTAATAAATGCAATATTATGACAAAAAACACCGACATAATTAATACCTACACATTAAAATCAAAATAACTGTTCAGCTTTATGTTTAACTTTAAATATCTCGACAAATAATGACTTTATCATTACGAAGGAAGAGTATGTTATTTACGTAGAAAGTATTGGAGAATCGAAAAATTGTGCTAAAATGGTAATTCCACCAGTGGCGTAGAATTTGGGAGGGGTCAACCAATCACTTGCCCCTGTCGTACGCATCTGGTAGTAACCACAAACGTTTATTTAACATAATTTAGCATGGTTTGTAGTGTCTACACTTCCTGCCAAATATGATACGAATACGTCAAATAGTTTTAAAGTAATGGAGAAAAATCATTTTTAAATTTTTACTTAAAACACCTTATATCTCAGTAAGGAGCCACATTTTATCTAAGCGATTTGGGTTAAATATTAATATTTTGAGCCCAGTATTCTACAGTTAAAATTTCCAATTATTAATGAAACACCCTGTATGTATGACTTAAGATTAAGTAAGTTAAGTTACTGGTTATTGCATGTTTTTTTGTTAAAAAAATGTAGCATAAGGTTCTTGCACTTTTCTCATTAATAAAAGATATAGGAAATGAGTAGACTTTAATTTTTATTATTAGTAGTTATGTGGCCGTTGTCACATAGGTACTACAAAAGTTAAAGTAAAAATACAATTTAATTTTAATTACAAATTTCAATGACACAAGTTTTAATGAAATTCAACTAAGGTAAGTTGGTTTAATCTTCATTATTTTGAAAATGTCAGTCTTACCAACCACCGCCGTCGTACCTGGCTATGCCACTGTGTGTATAAGCCGTTCACGATCTTTTTGGGTCAGGTGAGGCTATGACCATCTAGTAATTTTGTTGGCAGAACCTCTGTGGCAACAAAACTCCCTCATGGAAATTGACACTTTTTGTGTTAGGTTAGGTTGTTTTCAGTTTAAGGTTATATTTTCTGAATAGGTACATTGTTGCCGGATATTCTCTAGTCTCCACATCGACTCGCATTTTTTAAAATTTGGTCTGTCCTTTTTAAATTGGAAGTAGCACCGTTTAATGGAAATTTTTTGTTGTAACAAAATTATTTTGGGCATTTTGACTTTTCCTTTAAAGGAAATTAAAATTATTTTTACACATTTGATTAATCATTTATTTTCTTACGAATATTAAAATAATAAATCTGGCAATGTGGTGGCAAGAAAATGTCGAACAGACACTGACAGAAAAAAAAGTTGCATCTGCTACATCATCGAATCAGTTAGTCCAACATGAAAAGAAAAAATCATAGCCAACTCTGTCCCAAAAAGGTCGTGAACGGCTTATATGTAGGTTTATTAATTAACTTCAACAAATTTCCTTATTATTTTGCTCAGGAATAGCTTTCAAATTTTCAATGGTAAAATAATATAACAAACATAACTGAAGGACTAAAAAGAAACAGCTATTTCTAACTTATTTTAAAATGCAGGCACTAGGTATTTATTTGTTTAATGTATAACAGAGGCAAGCGTAAAAAGTGGAGTGACCACTCGTCTTTAATTGAGGTCAGTGACAAAGTCAGTTACAAAATTGATAAAGACAATGCCAGAATTTTGAGTTACGCATAGGACATAGATTAGGCAATTTTTATCTACACTTATTCCACTAAGCTCTAGAAATTCACATGTAAATGGAGTGATAATGACATAACGATGTGTCAATACGTCATCAATGAAGGCTATTGCTTTATCAGTCATTTAAAAATAGTACTTATATTGTTAAACAATGCATTCCATTGAATATATCTAAATAAATGACTTTAGTATAAGTTATAAACAATTCATTTTATAAGAATCAGTGTTTGTAATATTTTAAATTTTGAGGAGAAATACCTAACAGTTTTTATGATAAAGGAAGTATTGGATTCATCCCAAAAATTCGAAATTGATTTTTCAACAGATCTTCACGTTTTAGAGTCCCCTGAATCCCAAAAAGCATGTTTTCTTTAGTCTGTCTGTCTGTCTGTGTGTGTATCTGTGAACAGAATATCTCAAAAACCAAAATAGGAATGGCGTTGAAACTTCATCTATAACTTTTGTGTACTGTGTAGATGCGACAGCAAGCTTTTGAAGAAAATCGCATAATCGGAAGTATGGTGTTTACTCTTGTGATTTTTCAGTTTTTTTCGATTTTTTCAAAAACGCGTCTAACGATTTTTTTCCAAGCTTTACATTTTTATTACATTTTTAATGTGTATTTATGTGAGATAGATGATTTTCCAGTAGAATACCTCTAAAATGGGTTTCTTTTATTTTTACTTCCCTCGTCTGAAAGACGAAGGAAGTATTGAAATCACGAAAAAATTACCTTCCGAGATTTCATCAAATATTCACGTTTCAGGGTCCCTAGATGACGAAAAACAGGTTTTCTCAAATCAGTCTGTCTGTCTGTCTGTCTGTCTGCATGTCTGTCTGTCTGTCTGTCTGTCTGTCTGTCTGTTGGCGGTATAACTCAAAAACTATTTGTCGGAGGAAGATGATATTTTGCATATACATTATACCGGGTGTCTTAAAATGAATTACATTTAGTATGCTTTGAATTTCCCATAATGCAATCTAAAATTTTACTTGAAATTGGCAATACTGTAAGTCTATGTCACATTCGAGGTTATCAGGTTATGTTTTGCGTCAGTTTGTGTCAAAACTGACGCAAAATCTAACCTGCTAACGTCGAATTAGACGATTAGAATAATAACAGAATCTGCACGAAATTTGGTATGAATGGTTTTTTTTTTGCGATGAGAAAACCCGATCTGATCACAGTTTTGATTTACATTGCAGAGGGCACCACCAGCAGCATTTCGCAAACACTAAAGCTTCATAACTTTTTTGTGCCCCAGTGTATTATATGTATTTACAACAAAAACTTCTTATTCCTTGGCATTTTTGTTCAAAAAAGGTATACTTGATAGGTGTCGCTGCGAGAAACTGTTTCGAAGATAATTTAATTTAAATATTTTATTGCGTACTGAAACTTGTAGTTGTCTTCCTTCATACTTTATCCAGGCTTAAGACTGGTTCAAAAATTTTGTAGCTTGTTTAACGGCCAACGGGCTAAAAACAATAAACATTTACATAGCAACGAGTTAACAATGATAGGTATCGTCATTAGTGACAAAAGAGTATTGACAAACAATCCAATTTGACAAACCTTTAACGTTTATTTCAAAATTTAACATTTAATTTTTATATTTTTTGCAGTGGTCGTACTTTACACTTACGCAGAAGTGACCGATATGGTATTAGTTTATGGTTATTGTCAAGGAAATGGCCAGGAGTCAGTGAGAGTATACAGAGAAAGATTTTCAAATAGGCGCGTACCAAACCAGCAAACATTTGCTGCTGTTGAAAGACGTCTTCGAGAAACCGGCGGTTTTGCTTTTTCAACTTTTGATTATGGATGGAATCGTACGATCTATAATAATAATTATAAGTAATTTATTTCGCACCAACAGTTGCAGATACAATAACATAATCTATACAATATCACATATGATTAACAAAAATAAACAACATATAAGATTTACAACAATAAAATCAGCATTAGTAAACGTTACATAGACTTGACAGCGATAAAACCGAGTTAAAATAAATATTAAACTTACAACAATTGGTCAGATTATTCGCATTAATATGAATACAATAAAGTCAAGTTATATTGTTACACTTTTTTTCTTAGTTACTAGGCTGGTTTAAGTTTAGAGATGAACTGCGGTAATGAGTCTATTATGTGGTATCTGTTTGCTGGGTTGTCACAGAGGAGGCATATACATCTATCTAATGGGAAATGAAAATATGTTTCCTTACAAAAGAGATGATGATAACCATGTAGAGTTACACAAGTTATAAAATGTCGTTGTTTTTGTTTAGCACCTGTCCAGACTTGTGACATGAAAGCTGGCCCATCCGTAAATCTGTCGATCACGAACTTTAAATTCTTTTCTTCTCTTATTTTCTTGTATTCGGCAACTATTGTAGGATTGATATCTTGAAATTTCTCAATAATCTCTTCCCCCATACTATTCACATCTGCCAGGTGGAATTTTCGACCCTCAACAATTGTATTAATGTTTGTTTCCATGAACCCACGAAACTATTTGAAGTTGTGCATTGTATTTATAAACCCTGAGTTGGTTAAGCATAAAAAAAGAGTATCTTAAAACTGCTTGCTTGTGAAAAACTCGCTACGTGTGCCCATAATAAATTAACTTTTATGGGGTAATTTAGCTATATCACAGAAATATATTGACAAAATTTTCAGAAAATGGCAAAGAGTAACTATAATACTTGACGTTTTTATATTATAAAGGGAGAAAGGAAGGCAAGGCACATTACTCTATGTCTGGTAGCCTGGTAGTACTTGCAGGAACTGAAAATAAATTGCAAATGGCTATATTCAAATTACAGTATTGCCCTACAATACCATTTGAAAAGCAAGAATAATAGCTTTTATAAGAACATCATATACATAAAAATACACCACTAAATAAGTAGGTACTTTTGAGTATTTAGGCTACAACATCACAGAAGTACACAAATCAAAAAGACTTAGATGACAAATTATAAACTTTCCAATACCTCTGTTGCACTATTAAAAAAACATTTGAAAACACTAAATGAGAAGCAGGATAAGAAAAAATAGAGGCCACGGAAATGCTATTTTTGAGATCAGTCACAGTACTGGGCCAAAGAAGCAATGAGGACATCCGAAACAAACTGCAAAGATTCGGTTTAAACAAAGAATCATAACATTATAGCATGGAATGGAAGGAACGTCTTATGTGGATGGCCAATTCAAGAACACCAAAATAACTGACGAATGCAAGCCAATAGGAAAAGGAAGTATATGGCATCCAAGAAAATGTACGGATAGATCAAGATGCATAATGTAATAAAGCCTACCTATAGGCTTAATATATGAGGATTGTGATGATGATGATTAAAGATCTTAAAGCAGCACTTGACAAGCTACATCACACTGATGCTATTAATTCAACTGTGGTGCTCAATGGCTTGAGTTACTGAATCCGTTTCCTCACTTTTCAGAATTCTTCACAATGATCGAGCATGTTGAGCAGTGAATTTACAATACATTAAAAAAATGAATTATGGGTCTACCATGGATGCACAGACTTTTTCTATGTGAGGGCCGCATGACTTTCTGCCAACTACGCATAATTACTTATTTGCGGCTTCTTTTAAAATTTGAATCCACTCAACCTCATGTGTATCATTATCATAAAAATACTACAAAATGTATCAGTTGCCAATACAATAGTCATAAAAAATTGATAATTTTAGATTACAAACGTGTATCATTGTCATGTATATTACAGTCATGTATCTAACTAAGAATACATTTTATTCTTAGTTAGATACATGACATTGTGTAGAATACACTAGTTTTGGTATGTTGGGGGTCACTTTAGTCGTGGCTAAGCGCAAAATGGCTTCCAGATTTTCGTTATTGAGAAGATTTCGGTTCTTACATTTATTAGTATTCATTATTGAAAATGTTTGCTCGCATATATACGTTGACCCGAATAAACTAGTACATTTGAGTGCGTTATCACAATCAATGTGGGAAACATGTCTGCACTGAAGCAACGATAAAAGCCCAATAAAACACCTTCATTAAATTTGTTTCGAAAAGTGTCGTCGTTTTGGATATCAATTAATTCAAGTTGAGCGGCTTCTGGTGCATTTTCGGGCAAAACCGAAAAAGGATTGCTAAAAAGATCAAGGAGCGGTTTGACATTTTTAAATTCCGCAAATCGTTCCTCAAAAGATGCTATCAAGTCCACAATTTGGTCACATATATTGGTTTGAATGCTATTTTAAATTTTTCCGACATTGTTTTCTATGTTGGGAAAATGAACGTAGTTTCCTGTTTCTAACTTGTTGCAACAACTTTAATTTGAAGTGGAATGCTACCACAGAGCTATATAATTGGAAAGCCAGTTAATTTTTACCTTGAAGCCTTGTATTTAACATATTTAAATGATTCATAATATCAACCATGAATGACAAATCACTTAACTAATCAGCATTTCGTAATTCGGGAATATTCTTATTTTTTTCATTCATAAATATGACAATTTTATCAATTAAGGAGGCGTCGCGGCGGCGAGGCGGGTGGTATGTGTGAGCTCGGCGAGGAGTTTTTTACCTACCTAATGCACTTAATTGAAAAAATATTTTTCAAATAATGTCGAGGACGGGGGCCGCCGATAAAGTGTCGGCGGGCCGCGGTCTGTGCATGGATGAGTCTACGGCTATAACCCTGAGATGAAAGCTTGGCTTTCTCTCAGTGGAACACTCCAGAAGATGAAAGGTCAAAGAAACCACGTTGCAGTAGTAGGATTGTCATCACAACGCTCACGGTTTTTAGCCATGAAGATGTTGTTCGCTACGAATACTTTATAAGGTCAGAAGGGGAATAAGAAATACTACCTAGACGTTTTAAGATTGGGAGATGCTTTGGAAAAGCAACGATTGGCAGCTCCACCAAGACAGTGCTCCCGCCCACTCATATCATTTTATCCAAGAAGTATATCAGTACGTAAGTCCGCCAGCCTCTGTACTGCCCTGACATGACTCTCTGTGATTTCTCTTTTCAAATTTAAAGTGTGATGCTATCACTGTTAATAATAGGAGAGCTATATCCTACGATAGAAATAACAGCATAGAACACACAGGTGTTGCAAAGTATTTTGCAACACACTTTCTAATTTTCACCACTTTTCACGAACTTTAACTCTACCTAAAATGGCACCCGGCCAACTAAAAATTGTTTACTTTGTCTCTATAGTAACGAATCTCAGCTGCAGTAATGTATATATATGCGAGAGAATTATGACAATTTGTCTCTATTTCTGTATTTTGAAGACTTTTTGCTGCAGGAGTAGAAAAAATAGTGTCGAAAGTTTTTGTGTCGAAATCAAACAATTACAGCTTTCGACTTCGTCTCAGGCTGCAACTCTTAGTACTCACGCTGTAGTATATTGTGTGAACAGTATAGGCTATTGGTGTGCAATAAAATTATTTAGAAATTGTAAAAATAACCTTTTCGGAGAGTAATATAATTGACCAAAAATGTCTAATTGATCAGAAGATAAGAAATAAGGAATGTATAGAGGTGTAAAGGTGAGAAGTGAAACACACTGTATAACGAATTTTAAAAATATGTCTGTCATTTTATACATGTGTTTTATGAGATAGGAGGTTGGTTCTTCAAACTATTCTATTTTACTTTTTCATCTGCTATCCGAATCTTTTACACAGTTCGTGAAAAGACGATTGAAAGTGTTTAGATAAACACATCTATCTACAGCTCTGCGGATATGCACTATACCAGTTGCATCTGCGTCTTGTGAAGGAACGTTAAATAAATTCAAACTTAGAAAGAAACTACCTATTTTAGTTTATCTACCGGGTGATCATATGTGGTTGTAATTTTTTTCTTAGGTTGGCACTGTTAATGTTGGTTACCCTGCTGTCAATTTTGGTGGCATTGTAAGTCTATGTCAAATTCGAGGTTAGCAGGTTAGGTTTGCCGTCAGTTTTGACACAGACTGACGCAAAACCTAACCTGCTAATTTCGAATTTGACATAGACTTACAGTGTCACCAAAATTCGAGGTCAAATCTGACGGCAAACCTAACCTGCTAACCTCGATTTTTTGTGTAACTGTAAGTCTATGTCAAATTCGAGGTTAGTTGGTTAGGTTTTGCGTCAGTCTGTGTCAAAACTGACGAAAAACCTAACCTGGTAACCTCGAATTTGACATAGTCTTACAGTGCCACCAAAATTGACAGCAGGGTAACTAACATTAACAGTGCCAATCTAAGAAAAAAATCACAACCATTTATCATCACCCGGTATATCTCAACATAGATATAGTACGTTTTTTTCCTATAAAAATTTTCAAGGTCAAGATAAAATTGGCAAAACTGCTTTTTTTAAAATTATTAGAAAATTTATTTTCGTCAGGTTGTTCTGTAAACGACTTTTGTCACTTTGACATTTAAAATTAAATTGTCAGTTTTTCTTTTTTGAAACTAAATACCCGTAAAAAACGGAATTTTTTAAAATTAAATGTAGTGAAGTGTGCAGAGGAACTGTTGGATCTGCATCTTAACACACCAGAAGAAGACGTTTACGAAAGATTAGCAAGAGCTTTTGATGTACATAGAACTTTAATGCCAGATTTTAAATTTCCCACCAATTTTTAGTTCTATAAAGTTACTAAAACAAATTTTGCCAACATATATTTTTTAAAGGAATCCAAGTTATGCCAACATAAACCCTAAATTATTTGACCTTGAAAATTTTTATAGGAAAAAAACGTACTTTTACTTAATTATTGTTCAGTGGAGAAGAAAGTAACATAGTAGGTATATGTATTTCATGATCTCATTTATGGTTACAAGACCATTATTGTATGTTATACATTAGTAATTTGTACTCTGTCAAAAGCTTGGAATAAATTAATAAAACATAAAAATACAGGCTTTATATGGTACCTTGCAAGTTTCTATTATATATCGCAAAATAAATATCGCATCTATTGCTTGTTATTTGAATACTGGTATATTACACCATTCCATTGATATAGTTTTTGATTCTAGTATTTTTGTATTACTTTTGGAGTCTTGAAATTCGTTAAACATATTATCTTTTTCACCTTAATGAGTTTACTCTATAGTCTGACTAGCTTTACCTCTATTCTGTTTCTTAATTTTTCTAGTTACTATCTTTATGTCTTATTTTGAAATTTTAAAATGAGTTTGCTCTTCTTCATGGTGTGGTACCGGCGATCGTGTATAATCTTCTTTACACATTTCTTTAAAATACTTTTTTTATTCTTTTTTATGGTTCCTTTTGTCTCTCCCAGATTATTTGGTGTAGATTTTAACACTTGACACTCTCCTTTATGCTTTATGCACAACGTTCTCAATGTTTTAGTAAATCATTTTGTATGCGAGAAGTCGATCACAGTCGATTGTTGGGGTCCGGCGCGGCAGAACTTAACGGGACCGCCCACCTTATTTAAGCAGTTCGAAGTTTAGTAGTAGACAAACACAACAGTAAAATAACGGCTGCATAAATTAGATATCTAAGACGAATGGTAGGCAGGACTAGAAGTGATAGTTAGAAATATAACCACATGGGAAGAACTAGCGGTAGAGTCAATAGTGGAAACTATTCAAAAAAGACAGCTGCAATGGTACGGAAATGTGGTCCGAATGGAAGAAAAGATACTCCCAAAGAGGTTGATGGAAGCAATAAGAGAAGGGAAGAGAGGAAGTGGGAGACGCAGAACAAAGCGGATAGACAACATCAAAAATATGGTACTGCAGAGAGGAATGGAAATCGAAGAAGTAAAGAGGATGGCTCTAAACAGAAAGGGGTACCAGAAATGGATCGAGGACTTTAGGGTATAAGAGAACAGAAGAAGAAGAAGAAGTTTAGTATAAATCCGGTTAAATACCGCCTATGCACTTACGCAATATGTGTACCGCGTATATTACATAAGAAGGATTGGCTCCGTCTGAATTCATTACCTGTTTGCCGCCTAATTCCAATCCTCAGCCAAAACGACAATCAGGACAGCCTCCTGCAAGCAGGTTACTAGCCCTGATAACAAAATATCGACAAAATCGCCTTCAATTAGATGCGATAACCGGGCGGGGGCGCCTACACTTCCCAGCAGCTGGTCTTCTCTAGGTGGTATGCAAGACTGAGAGGTAAAGCTGACGGCGTCGCGCAACTGCAAGCCGCGACAGTAAACAGAACTAAAATATCGTCTCTGCTATCAATGAGGGTGCGAAAATCACGCACAATTTAAAAGTAACTGAACATCCTTTGCAGCAAACCATGGGACACTGCCTGTTTTCTCCTGTAATCATATTTTTCTGATTCTAAATGCTTCTTATGCTGCATTCACCGTACTTGTTTTGATGTTCTTCCAATACATCGTCTTGTTCTGCAGAATTATGTACAATATTGATTTTAAGTCATTCTGAAACAATTTTTTGGCTCCGCTTAATTGTTTCGCCAGTTATCAATTTATTTTAGGCCTAACCTGTATATTTTTATTTGAATTATAAATCCTTTGCATTTCGAATTCTTAAATTTTCTAAAGCAGCTTATTTTGTACCTGGATCGAGTTCCTTTCGTTCGCGCGATGCACTTTTGACCTGTGCTATCTCTTATCGCAGGCCGTTGTAATGCGAGCTTTCTTTTGGAAACGAAATTTTCGTCCGAGGCACTTGCTGTCTTAATCTGAGCCCGCCGTCACCGGCGCGGCTAAGGCTTGATTTTAATTAAGTCAAATTACGTGCGCTCAACAAATTTTTATGAGCATTGTGTTTCCAAGGGCTGATTATGATCAGGTACAATGGCGCTTTTCTGTTTTGTTATTCCCATAGTAATTACATTTTTTTCTTAACTCTTTATTAACAGTTTCATCCACGAGTTTATCTCGGAGGCCAAGTTATTAGCCTAATCGCATTTACGACACTTGCTGGCGTTCTGGTATTTGCTGCCATTTGAAGGTGCTTCCGCTGCAATCACCGGTGCATCCACGGCGATTTCAACAATGTGTATAGCCGTTCACGTCCAGCATATGTTTCGAGGTTAGTTAGTGCTACTCCGGGATTAAATATCAACTTATCTTCAATACCAGGAATTCACATCTGTGCATTTTAAACCCGTCAGTATTTGGAATTTAAATTCATACTTTTTGCAATGATTAACATGTAATGTTTGATTTCATACATGCTCTTGTTTTTATATTTAAAATTTTCTGCCTATATTTAATTATGCTCAGTATTTAAAGCTGCAATTTTGATGTGAATTGACCCTCTGTAAAAGGCACAGTTACGCTTTTTTATTTCAATAGCCTAAACAGAAGGAATTATTAAATGAATGAGGTATGCATATTCCATGAATAATTTGAATTCACAGTTATTAGAATAACCCGAAAGGGGTTTTTTTGATTTTATGCGTGTCGCAACCTTCAGTTAACGTCCACAACTTTGTTATCACTTTATTTGCATTTTAATTATCCTGATTATTTATTACTGACACTTCAAGACTTTTCTATTATTTATTAATTAAACGCTAGTAACTTGTAGTTTATTTTAATTCTTTGAAATCTTTTGATTTCTGGCGCCCATTTCCTTTTCTTTTTTTGAAGACATTCCAGGGTACACAGCTGATGATTTGAACCTACGATCCATCCTACGGCCATCGCGATAAGTAAAGAGTTCTCAGGGCTGCCGTGGTGTATAAACTGTAGGGGGGTTGATCTGCTATTTTTTACTACCATCGATTATTTTAATTAGTCAATCGCAGGTCAGCTTCTTTATTGTTTCAATTCTCTCTATAATTTTCTTATTGTTTCATCTAAATAAAATGTCAATTTTTGGTTTTTCTGAAAGTTTTTTCTTTCTGTAAATTGAATTCTCATATACAATACCGCGAGCGGTCGACGAATTGCCGAAAATTTTTGTCAAAGTGTATGAGTGTTTATTGCTTCGATATAAATTGGTCGAGTGCGACAGCACGAGACCAATTTTGAAGCAATAAACACGAATAAACACTTTGACAAAAATTTATGCAATTCGTCGGCTGCAAGCGGCATTTGAAGGACTATTCAACGAACAAAATTAACATTTCTTAGTAATTAATCAATTTTATCACGTCCTCTTTGAAAATAAAAATCTGTTGACGTAAAATAAATTGTTTGTCAAATTTGACATTTCGAATATCATATTTGATTAATTTTACAGGAAGTTAAACAAATGTCACAGGAAGAGAAAAAAATTGTCATTAAAACTCCGCTAGCGGAATTGTTGCACAATTTTACGCTGATTGGTGGCAAATGACATAAATACTAAATTATGATTGGTGAATAGTTAACTTGAAGGGGGTGAGTTGAATAGTCTAATTTAATATTGTGCATTAGCAGATGAGGATTACTTCCGATGCAGAGTTAAGGGTTTTACGCAGAGCACTTGATTGGGCGTAAAGCATCGATTTGTTTGAGTATAATCGATCAATGGCTGATGTCCTATTCCATTATTTTATGTATACTGATATATTTAAGCATAGGGAAGAAACTATGCGTAGACAATCATGTGAGCCTAACTAATAAATTTTAATTGTCATTTTGTATTTTTTCATTATATCTTTGTTTAATGCCGGAAACAACCGCATATTCTACTTAATATTAACTATTCCATTATGAAGACATTTTTATTGAATTTTATACCACCCTGCTGACCTTGAAATTGTAGTGCAGAAATCTATATATTTTTTTGGGTCTTCTATTATGCTTTTAATTGTTCAGGTTGTTTCCTTTGCTTAGACATCCTTGTTTATAATCCGTAACATTAATAAATCAAGTTCTGTATTAAAGCTATCAAATGATGTCAGTTTTGACACAGACTGACGCAAATCCTAACCTGCTAACCTCGAATTTGACATTGACTGACAGTGTCACCAGTGTCAGTTATCAGCCATATGATTTAATGCACGACATCACTTCATGAGTTCCAAAGCAGACTAGACCACAAATTCTAATGAACACCCTTTATGATTTATAATTATAAATCTACAT
The DNA here is from genome assembly GCA_940337035.1 of Agriotes lineatus. Taxonomy (NCBI): domain Eukaryota; kingdom Metazoa; phylum Arthropoda; class Insecta; order Coleoptera; family Elateridae; genus Agriotes; species Agriotes lineatus. The sequence goes on along the minus strand of OW679196.1, from coordinate 117,663,683 downwards.
AATTTCCTCTAAACAGAATTTCAGAATATCTCGCAAGTGAATTACAATTTATTAATTGTATCGTTGGGTGAAATTCAAAGCATTTGCTTAAAAAAGAAGTTCCGACAAATAACCCCTCAAGCCAAAACTTTCACCGCAGTAGAACAACAAATACGTACAGTTAGGCAATATCGGACAAACAGTAAAAGCTTGCCGAAGGAAAAGTGAAAAAGGGATGCTGCTGAAGTGTAAAACGCAAAAAGTAAATTGTTCTTTGTCGAGAGTTTACATTTTAACATGTAGCGAAACTTTAAGGAAAAGTTATTAACGTTAAAACGCCGGTGCAAACTGAACCGCGAAATAATATGGCGGAGTTTATCCGTAATCTCTTGGGGGCCATTCCAACCGCGGAATCGTAATGCATTTTCCTTATATAGCGTTTTTTATTATGTCTATCGCACCGTTTCACAGCGATGCGAAAATGGCGACAATCTCGAATATTGTTCGTGTGGGAGGGCTTTTTCGTGATATATTGTTTTTGTAAATAGCCCTCTGCGTACGACTAGCTTTAATAACTAAATCTGCTCGTTGTATTAGCAGATGGCGTATATCAGCGCAATTAACTTATTAAATATTGAGTTACTAACGAACTGGGTTTGGACAAAAGCCAATCCTCAATTTGGGGAAATTGCTACTGAATGTATGTCGATAGTTTTTAACGCTTTGTTGTGAATTGTCGTTATCTAAAGCAAGTTTATCTAAATGTAAGGGAATTTCTATATTGAATTCTTTTGTTCTTGCAGGGACACTAAGTTCTAACAGATAGTCAAAAATTTCTGCAGCCTAATAAAAAAAATGTATATTCGTATTCAAAGTAACATAAATAAAGCCCTTCTAATCTCTATTTTATTCCGTACTTAGTCTATATTTCAAATGTTCAAGATTGCTGCTTTTTCCACTATGCAATATACCTTTTGTTTGCTAATATTTTCAGCAGTACGGGACGTGAGTATCTCAATAGATTTCTTAAATGAGATTGATTTAATTCTGTTTTTCAATTTATTACATTTGTCAGTATTATTAAGTTAGTAGAATCGCCCGAATTTGATTTGATTGTGATAATAGTGTGTTAAATTTAAGGATTTGATCAAGGTTATCTTTCAGATCTAGACGCCTGAGTCAGTCTTTGACGTACAGAAGAACAAAATACTGCTATGGCAGAGGAACGCAATACCCCCTACAAGAGTTAAAACGTAATAATAATAAAGACAGTGTATAGATAGTAGTTTCTAAATTTTGAAAATTTCGAACCCAAGATGACAAAAAAAATCTTTTGTATCGGCTGATCTGAAATACTTGATTTCTTTAATCGGGAATATGCTAACAGAATACTGAACATTTTGAAAGAACTAAGAGCAAAACTATTCTCACTGGCTAAAATAATGATCGTTGCAGAAGTTTCATAAGGGTTCCAATTTCTGTTGTATAAGTTGTACTGTAACACACTTGAGAAAGTGAGAGGTAATCTGTAACCTCATTTACCTTCCGGTGTAGAGGCTGGTGCTTTATGCTCTGGCATCTGGCGGTAGAGTGCTCAACTTGCCCCGGATTCGGGATAGAGAGTTGGAGTGCGCTTTTGGTGCTTGCGCACCAATCATTGTGTGATGTGTGTGTCTTGGTGAAGTGTTGACTTTGTTACTCTATCTCTTAGGTCTGTGGTTTTGAGTAGAGTACAGTTAATTTGGTGCCCAACGGCGGGATTCGAACCGAGGACTAGTTTAATGCAAGCCTGGCGCTTACCCAACTGCCCCACGCGGCTTCTACTGTAAAACACTTGAGAAAATGAGAGGTACTAATAATAACACTTTTATTATGTAAAGAAAATGTTTTTTTTTGTGTTCAAAATATTTATTGAAATGTTAGAAAGGTTATAACTGGATATAGATTATGCGTAAGTAATCCCTTAATGAATGGAAGATATTACTATAATTTGGAACACAGAATCAAATGTTTGGTGAAGCTTCAAGATATTTTATTGACTTGTTTACTATATTTTATTGGGCGACCACAAGGCTCCTATGATCTCAACATTACTCCCCCCCCAAAGCTAGGGAAAGGTAGGAAAGCTAATATAGTTCCGGGGAAAAGTAGAAAGATTATATTTAGCTACAAAATTTCCTGGATCTTTTCTATAATCCGTAAAATACTAATAACAATAATAAAATAACAATAAATGGCAACAATAATAAAAAGTAACAGTAACAATAATAAAATAAAAAAAAAACACAACACAACGCTGAACATACGCTCCCAATGGTTGCGCGTCTCCTTCTACTTCAGAGATAAAATCTGAAAAGAAACAAACAAATAAACACATGGAAGCTGTTATCATAAAAAAGGTTCTCCGCTGGCCAATCTCTCAAAATCAATACATAACGTGACAACTTGGATACAATTGCCGACCGACCAGCTACAGTTTCGGAGACGGTGTGTACAGTTCTTTAAATACTCAAAACAGGCGCCAACGGATTTTTCATCAAATAACGGCATGTGTATCCAGGCATTCAAACGAGAATACGTAAACTCAGGTAGCACGATAAATCTGAAAGAGAAGCTCAACTCAAATATAGGTCACAGTAACAAATAAAGTCAGAATGTAAATATCACAGTATAATTTATGAAATATAATCACAGTACATATAAATATCACAGATACATTTACCATCAGAATCGTAGGTGGCCACAATATTAATTGCTACGACTAATTAAATTAGATTTGACAAGTCTTACGAATAATACTCACAGTTCTTAATACGCCAAAAGAACAATATCCGTAACGCACACATTAAAATAGATTTAAGGCAGGCGAAGCTTACAGCGGCAATGTCACAATTTTCGCAGAGCAGGTTCAGGGGGTAGTCAACCGTGCGATACTGGGGCAAATCAGATGTGAAGGTAAGCCTCCATATATGATCCTCCCCTGCTCTAAAACAGCATCAGCAGCAGGAGTCAAAGCGGGTCCGGAGATCCATAAAATTCCAGCGCATGAAACGTCCACATGTGCAAGCGAAAGACAGCCGTAGCCAAAGCATCAAATCGGCCCTCCGGCACGAGGTACTATAAAGAAGGAAGAAATCCACGATAGCATAACAAGACCGACAGAATAGTTCAAAGCGGACTTTTACTCACCCCGGAAGGATTCCAGGCGAATTTGCGAAACACGTGGCAGTATGAAGATTCCGCCAACGGCGTGGGAGTCAAGTTTCCCTTACATCGAAGATCGGGGAATAAACCCACTTCAGCAGTAAAGGCTCACATACACATCAATAAACTAATGGCAGCCTAAAATTAAACCTCCGAAATTCTAACTGCTACCACGGCATGTTGTTCTTTTCGCAAGCGAGATCGGAGGACGTGTCTCCCAAACAAGTGCCAGTATCTGACAAATTATCTCCGCGAGACCAAATGGGAGTGGCGCAGCGCGGGAAATACAAACGACTCAGCCACAGACATCAGAGGTGAAAGATGCGTAACAAGGCGAAATTAATACTACAGAATGCGAAATTAGAAGACGGCGCAAATGAAAGCTTTGTTGATCTAAAAAGTAGGAAGAATCAGCCAAATAAAACTGACTGTCCCGGCAATGTCTTCCAGTGACATGTAGTTATTTGTGTTAGCAAACTTTAAAAAACCTAAGTATGTTCGCAACTGCGGATGTGCGAAGTTGACATGTGACCGAGCACAAGGGTTTGTTGCATGTACCGGACCAGTGAAGGTTGTGGAGGCATGTGGACAGCAAGAGCAGGTTGTGGTTGCAACTGCGGAGCAATGGTCGACATGTGACTAGTGAATTAGTTTATTGAACTTGCACGCATTATTTGCGATATGTGTGCATAAACGAGGTTGCCCTGAAGGTGCCTACTGCGCGAGCGTTTTGAAATTGAAAAAAAAACTACTAGTTGAAGACTGTGGAGTTATATGCGGAGAATTTTGAGCTGTTTAGTGAAGATATGGGAGCTATACAAAAGGTTTTCCACGGAAGTGTCAAAAATGACCCATCGATGATTATTATACAGTAATGAAATGCAAGTGACATTCATAGGTTTATAAATGAGTACACTCTGCGTGTAGTATTATTCACTGCAGCAGAAGGCATACGATGAATATGTTTAGCTGACTTCTGCTCGTTGTGGATGGTATTCCAGCTAGGCAAATTGTTGCAGGAGATACAGGATGTCTCCGGTGGCTGCATACTTTCGCTGAAGGCAGTTTTCTAATAAACTCGGCTGTCCTGTGTGTAGTAGATGGTTCTATTTGACGTTCGGATATAAATTATGCGTAAGTAATTCCTTAGTAATGGAAGATATCACTATAATTTAAAACACAGAATCAAAATGCGTGGTAAAGCTTCAAGATATTTTATTGACTTCTTTACTATATTTAGTAGGGTAGTAGCCTTAGCGACCATAAGGCTCCTAGAATTCCAACAGTACCTTTCAAGCTATAGACGACTCCACGACTAAATCAAAGGTTTGAAACAGTACATGCCTCTCAACGTTGTCAAGACGGACTAAATTGTGGTCCACGTGAACGTGAACGTTTCCAAAGGCAGACGGATCTATTGGAGAACACAATATCAAAGCCTAATATCATCAATTACATTTGAATTATACATATTATCTAGTGGTTCAAGCCGGAAAAAATATCCCCATATTTCAAGGTATACGAAGTCGATGGAATTTTGAAATGGTGACGAGTAAGAAAGCAATATTGCCTCTGGGGTGGTACGAGTAAGATCACTAGATTAATGTGTGTGTTGATCTAGTGACCTTAGGTAGACTACTATTTAATTCATCAAGGTGAACAAACCCTAATATCAAGAAAAATTAAGGAGTTATTTTTCCTCGAGGGCTATTTCAATCTTGATAACAGCCATAAATTGCAGTGAGCCTAGCCAACAGTTTTACGGAGGCTAATGGGCTTGAGTAATGAAGTACAAATCCTGAAAAAGATTAGATGAGTGGGAGGGTGCTCTACCTTGATGAAGCTGCCAGTCACTGCTTTTCCAGAGAGACCTCTTTTTCCGCATTACCTCTGTCAAGATCTGGGTACTATTTCTTGTATAACGTCTGACCTTATGGAGCGTATTCATGATCAAAGAAAACAGTGAACATTGTCTTGATATTGTTCTGAATTTAATGTGATTTGTTTGGCCTTTCTTCTTTAGGCATATTGCACTGAGAAAACTGAGCTTTTGAGTCAAGGATATAGGCGTAGGCGCTTGTAGAACATAAAGTTATTTAAAAAATGCAATGCAGATTCGCTGCTCGACGCGCTCAGGCGTTGTGAAAAGATATCTCCAGGGTGGTAACCCTGCGCATGAAGTTTTCCTCTAATAGATCGCCAAATTTCATTGCAATAACAGAATCAGTTGGGGATATATTGTTATTCGTCAGATACTTATCGAACAAAGCTCCTACTATAAAATTCGTATGATGACAGTATGTAACTCATATATTGTAAGAGGTTTCACCAGAAGAAAAGGAAAACAGCACGGTAAAGCAACGTGTCAACTACGCCAGAGGCGAAATTATTCTACCGATCGGAAGGACGAAAGCAAAATTTATAGTTTAGAAACGGGCAGCGCTTTTCACATAAAAGGAAGAAACTAACTTTTGCCTCGATAGAGATTATTGGGCTGTTTGTAAATCTCCATGGCTTCGCGAATATTTCTGCTAAAGAAGGAATTGGGATTTGCAGATAATGGAAGTTTTACGATCGATCTTAGGGCCGGTATCGTGTGCTGTTGGACGATGACTGATGACGGCACAAGACCTGACCTGAGCAACGCTGGTATTAAGAGATCCGGATTTTTACTAAACGTCTTGCTCCACCAATGCATACAGAATACGATAGCAAGCGACTCTATAAACACTTTATGATAACACGGTATTTAATTTATTATCGAGTTAAGGACGAATCTGGAGATTTTCTTCGAAGGTGTGAACACTGTCTTGATGTTTTATTTTCGAAGAAACTTTCTTACGCGATCGGTGACTTTGTGAATATATGAAAGACAGGCTATTGCTGCGGGAAGATCGGTTCTCGCAGGTTAATGTGGCGGTGGATAAAGATGGCAATTGATGGCAGACTGTATATCGCTAACACGATAACCGTTGTTTCTATGAGCTCTTCGAATATGATTTAGTTCAGCATGGATGTAATCAAGTTTTTGAATATGAAAACAACACGGAGTACAAGCGAATTCGTGTTGGATGGTGATGGGATTCGGCTTGTAGATAGCGGTAAGTGTGAGTTGTTTTACGATATACAAGATGTCCAACTTTGCCATTGGGTTAGTAAGAAACATGTATCCCAAAAAGGAAGACAACCGTTGCTTTCTATCGCAATGGTAAAGCCAGTGTCTGGATGTTTACTGTTGAGATGGTTTAAGAAAACGGGTAAAGTGGTTTTACTACGAAGCCAAATGATAGATGTATCGGAGTCAGACCTTGGGTTTCAATTTTGGAGATTCCAGAGCCACGTTTTCGAAAGCTCCGGTAAAGATATTGGCTCCGACAGGTGAACGAAACAAATCAATAGCTGTACCAGAAGCTTGTTTAAAGAACTGTCCTTGAAACAGGAAATGCGTGGAAGAGAGGCATTTTTTATAAGGTCGAGTAGACTGGAAGACGCGTCACCATGCTTTGTTAACAACTATTGGCTTATGACTATGGAATTGGGAATACAAAATTTAGTGAAGGGTGAAGTGCCATCAAAGCCGCTAATAAATCGTCAGGTTCAAAGCTTATAAAGAATATACTCGTAAGTTCAACGAAATGTAATGAATTGCGAACATACTATCGAGGTTCAACAGTGAACTTCCTAGGGATGTTGGTTAGGTATTTCGCTAACGAGTAAGTAAGGGAATCTATGGTACTGACGATGGGCCCAAAGTGAATGTATTGTTTATACATTTTGAGAAGACCACAAAGCCGAGAGGACAGTAAAGCGCGAGGAATTAACCTGTGTTGAATATCGGTGAAACAATCTGAAGGTTGCATGAGAGAAGGAAGCTGTTTACTTCGCAATAAAGAGGGCAGAGGAGACTTAATAAAACCCCAAGACCGACCGTCAACAACTAACACGTGCAGGTCAAACACAAATACGGGGAAAGTCATTTTTACTTTAAAACATCAATTATTGTAATCTCTAACCGACGGGACTTCAAATAGCGGCCCATTTATTCAGGCGGTACGCACACAGAGAAAACGACAAGCGGACACTCTCCGGCATAGGCTGAAGGGGGCGGCAGAAACAACACACAACAAACATCACTTGTTGCTCTGTCGACATCTCGAGTAAGAATCCTCCATAAAAAACTCACGACACGCCAAGTAGCGTGGAGACGTCTTCCTCGAGCGCCAAAAACTCGCACACAAGTCACGACGAAGCCAGATAGAGCGGAGAAAAAACGTTCACTCACCCTCACTCTTACACACACAACGACTCTTTCTTAGCGAAATAATACTTGACTTAAAAGTGAGAGTTGGAACAAAATTTACATCTAAAAGCAGATCGATAAAAGACACGTGTTCATCTGCTTCGCTTGCACTCACAGAAATCGCTTCCTTCTAGCGCTGTAAAACGGAATGTGTGCCACTTAAATAGCCGAAGACCGGCACAGATTCGAAATGCTTCTTTACAGGCGGTATTTTAAATTCAAGAACGAGAAAATACCACATAAAAATGAAAAATGTCCTCACAAGCTGTGGAAGCCTCCGAAATCAGTTTGTTGTGTTTTAAGTATAAATCAAACTACAGTACAACCTAAACATTTTTAATAGTCGCAATGAGGGGGTCAACTTAATAATTTGGGATTCTGTATAATCAATTATTGGAAGATAGTAATGGCAAATATAGAAGAGAACAGGAGGTTAAGGCCCAATAGGACTGTAGTGCATAAAGAATAAAATGATAAGCATCAAGAAAAAATAAAAAAATTTGGCTTCTTCGACAAGCGTTCAATAAAACCACCTTTAGTTAGTGGAAACATAAAATTCATAAAAAATTATTGTCTACAATCTTTGCAATACAAAAATATTTTGTGGACTATTCCTCGTTTGGTAGAGAAACAGGTAATAATTTTCTATAGTCAATTTTTTGCTTAATAGTAAATATCTTTGAGTGTGAATAGGCTGGTAACATTAGACAGACGCAGTAATAAAATAATAGGTTTTTAACTTCCTTCACGGATTTTACTTGTTTTTCTATCTAAACCAATTGTGAAGGGATGCTGAAAGTAGGTAATTGTTATTTTGACTGTATTTTAAACCTACTGACAGATATGATTGGCATTCACTAATCCATAAGAGAGCGACCTCGGGAATGGGGGTCATTGAATTTGTTAAAGTTGCGGACTTACCTGGGTCTCTACCTGATATCGTTTGACTTAACAACGTACACGCAGGACTACTGGCCAAAATTCAGGCGCAGGGGAAAAATGGTTCTAAGGTGACGCCACGGCTACAAACTATACCTTATCAAATTTATTAGGCCCGTCACAATGCAGTCTGCCTATTGACAATACTCGAGGCCGTCCCTGAGGATGAGGGAAGCTCGAACTCGTGTCCGTAAAGTGAATGCTGGAATAATACACAAATATAGTCGTACTAATAATATGAAATTTACTTTGAATTTTATATACAAGCACGCTCAAGCTACTAGAAAGAAAGGTATAGACATGCAGGGACTGTAGAAGCTATTCAGAAAAAAAACGAGAAAGTTATCCCAAGGTTTTAAAGGATTTGAAGGCACAGCAAGCTTGAAGCTTAAAGTAGTGACATTCATAGGGCTTTGAAAGCACACCTAATGGAATGAGTAACCCTGGGAAATGTTCGTCGAAATGCTAGAAATACTGGATTTTGAACTTGCGGCACGAGAGAATTTTGAAGATGTTTGTCGGGACAGCAGAAATTCGGGAATTTTCATCTTGTGCACGAAGCACAAGTAAAGTCGAAAACGTGTTATTTTCGTTGGCGTTGTGTAGAACTAGTCAACGTATTTTAGCAGGTCGAAGTTTTTATTATTATCCGATTAAGCCAGGTTCAATAACAACATATCACTAAAGATGTTTATGGCAATCGCGGGCTTATAACACGTAAAGCCAGAGCGCCGAGTTTGTACGTTCGTTTTCGTTATTGGCCCTCAGACCTCTGTCTAACTGGTTGCATAGCCGCATGCTGCAAGGACTGGTCAAACAGTCTCGAGAGTTTAGCAATGTTCGCAGCGGTCGGCAGTCGGACGGGTGTCCTACTATAGTGGTAGTAAAATTGCAGCCAACCGTGCCACGAAGAGTACGTTAAGCCGTAGATCCCGGTTGTCATTTCGGTGCCAGTCGTTAGGTTACTTCAGATGTATTCGCGCAACCTGAAAACTCTGACATCAAGCTTCCTACCACAAGCCACACGATACACAAACATACACCTCTGTCTGCATGCTTTTTACGCACCGTTTTCTCTGCTCGCGGGCCGAGTTCATAGGCGTGCGCCTGGAATTTATACTGGGGTGAAATATAACATAACAAAATGCAGCTTTTCCAAGTATTTTGTTACAGATAAATACTTTTAAAATATATATTGGGGACAACTACTTGTTAGCTTTTCACTTACCTTTAGGTCGGCGTTCTATATTTGTAACTTCAAAAATTGCTCGCTATAAGAGTGGACTTGAGGTACGTCTCTAGCTACAGTGAAGACGTCGCGAATTCTTTAATTACTAAGATGTTAAAGGTGAGCGCTAACAAGTTTGACTCAAGCACACTGATATAGGTAAAGAAACGTATAACTTCACTAGATATTTACAATACAATTATTAAACCTTCCCAAAGTTTTGTTGTTAACACTCGTTGTATTCATTAAGTTGGACAATCATTCATTAATGCACTAATATTCGAACGGGGTACTCCAAATTAACTTATACCAAATATTTCTAATGGGTACACATTGTTTTTATTTGAGTTATATGCGAAATATCATCAGATTATAGTTAATTCACTTATCTGTTTTGGTGTTATACTTGTATTATCGATGACCAGCCTTAAGAAGCTCTAGAAATTTACTAACCCCGCTTCGCCGGTTAGTCCTCTCCTACAACTGTCAGCCTGACAGGCACCAATCGCCGGCTGTCACCTACCGCAAGTAGACACCAAAACTGCATGACGAATTTCAGAAGACGAGCTTTCCGTAAGTTTTCCGCCTAATACTTGTTGCTATAATATTGAATTACGAAATAGACTGAGATAGATGCAAAATAACTATACGTACCCTGTAGTTAACAGGCAATAAACTATGCAATGTTTTGCGTGGTTCCTATATCTTCATAATGGACTTTGGATTCTCCGTCCGACGGAAAGTGACACCTCGTTCCCAATATCCGCTTCAAGTGCGGTCGGCCAGTATCAAAATACTATAACCGAAACCACGAGAAATTACGAGTTTCACATTATTTTCCACGAAAACCTTTTGCACAATTAAATGCTGTCACTCGTCTTTGAAAACAAAATCTGTTATCCAATTTCTACTCTGTTTTCTTTTTTAACAAACCTTGCAACTCTGATACTAATTTTTATAGGCTTTCACCGTGTTTTCCCACTTGAACGTTTATTCACGACTATATATAGCGTAAACTACTAACATTAGTACAATATGCTTTTAGCACGTAACATACTTTTAATGTTGAATATACTAACTTGCATTTTTCTAATTTCCATTTAGACGGCGATGTTTTCTAAATTATTTTTGTTTTACGGCAGTTCTGGTTTTATTTAAATTTTTACATTTTAATGTATGATTTACACCTATTTTAGGTTTATGAATTGTTGTATTAGATTGTGTTTTACTACGTATGAATAGCAGAAAGCATTATAACAACATTGCAATATTTTACATATGACAAGTCAAAGGGTTTTTCTGGTTTAGTACTATACTTTATCATCAAATGTAATTCGGATAATATCTTTAACAAAGTCGAATAAAAGTTCTTACTTCGTTCACACTTTTAGGGAAGTTACGAATATCTTATCAAATCTCTGGAAATAATACGTAATATTTATTTCTCAGTTGACAGCCATGACGCTGTTTTAAAATTGTACTAGCTAAGAAAAGCGATTCGTCATAAGATTTTTAATTGTAAAAGGACGAATCTTGCTGATATTAATGCAAAACATTTGAAAGCCTCTGAAATTATTTGTTTCGCTCACTTAAGCGTGATCGAATCAACTAAAAATGCATAGAAACTGTTAATAATGTACAGTGACTGGCGATGAATACTGGGTCCATCATTTCTAACCAGAGCGACAATATTGTCCGAAGATGGGCGTCATTCATTATCGTCAAAACTGAAAGGTTTTAAAGCTGCCCGATTGACTGAAAATAGTATATTGTGTATCTAGGACGAAAAGCGTAACATTCCCAGACGACTGTGAATATTGTTGGGCGAGGCGAATGCCGAGCCCAACAACACAGGAGTCTGGGAATGTTGCTTTTCGTCCAAGATACACATACTATTTTTCCGCCAATCGATACGAGTAATTAAAAATTAAGAACACGTGTCTTTTTAACTTCGCTATATAATAAAGGAGAACGATCCAAACGTGCGTGTTCGTCACGACAATTACAGACGCCATGTCCCTAATTGAGTGAATGCGTCTCGAGGGGCGGAGCCCCGCGAGCCCCCTTGGAGAGGGTCGGAGCCGCGAGGGCCGCCTTGAAAAGGGGCGGTGCCCCACGGGCCCCATTGGAGCGGGTCGGAGCCCCGACGGCTTTCTTGGAGGGGCGGAGCCCCGAAGCCCCCCTTGGAAAAGGGCGGAGTCTCGAGGGCCCCCTTGGAGAGGGTTGGAGCCCTGAGGGCCCCTTTGGAGAGGGACAGAACCCCGAGGGTTTCCTTGGAGAGGGGCGGAGCCCCGAGGGCCCAATTGGAGAGGGTTGGAGCCCCGAGGGCCCCCTTGGACAGGGTTGGAGCCCCGAGGGCCCCCTTAACGAGGGGCAGAGCCCCGGGGGCTTCTTTGGAGAGGGGCGGAGCCCCAAGGGCTCCCTTGGAGAGGGTCGGAGCCCCATGGGCCCCCTTGGAGAGGGAATCTCTCTCATCCTTTTTTTAAATACATATTAATGAAATCTCTCTTCAATTAGCGAACCGAAGCGTAGTTCGGGTGACTCACTAGTCATCAATAATTACATTCGAAAAATATTCCCTGCCTAGGCCGGGAATATTATTCCTGTACAGTTTTATTGTAAATTACCTAGCAACGGCTGGTGTAATGGAATGTTTGACTTTGCTCCACAAAATTTTGCCAATAATGTGTCAGTTCTAGTACGATTGGCGGAAAATCAATGTTTTGGACAAAAACTAAGTATTTGTAGAAAATTACAAGATGGAATATGAAAGTCAACAGTGCTTTATATTGTAGCCTGCTAAAGGATAAATTGTAGCTAACTGTATGATCAAATCGACTTGAATCTCTGGCTTGAAAATGATAATGCTCATCCCCATTACTTTATGAGAACAACGCAGTCATCGATAAACGTTGATATTAAGTTGCTGAACATCCTGCATACCCCTCGATTTAGTACTCAGTGATTTTAATATTTTCTCACACAAAGCTAATAATTTTTTTTATGGACTTCACGTCTTGATTGCTAGATAGATAAGGTGCTGGTAATTTAGTTGTTAAATAACTACCGAGAGTTTGAATAAATTTAAAATTGGAGTTGGCTGTTATTCGTGCAATAGGTTTAGTACTACTGAAGTGTATTGTTGGTGGCACCGTCAGTCTATGTCAAAATCGAGGTTAACGCAGGTTAGGTTATGCATCAATCTTTGTCAAATAACAAACAAAACCTAACCTAGTAACCTCGATTTTGACATAGACTGACAGTGCCACTAACAATACACTTCAGTATTGCCAATCTTATAACACGAATCACAGGCGACTATAAATAAATTTATTTGATCTCTCGGTATTTCTACTTTATTGGCACAATTCACACTTGATTTGAAACAAACGGAATCGTCCATAAATGCTTGATTGTTTTTTTTAAAGTTGCAAATATATATAGATATACTTGCAGCTTTAATTTTTTGTGGTTGTACTTTTTAGGAAATATATTAGTTTATGTTGTAATTACGTTTGTCTTACGTCTACATCTCTTTTAAGTGCTAATAATTTTAGTCGAGTGCAATTTGGTCCACGAAGCGCTATGGTAGCCAGGAAAGGCATCAAAGCGAAAGTTTCACAAAAGCAACGCCGCAAAGCAGTTCGCGTTAGAGCAAAATTGACCGAACGAAATGTTCGATGTCCATTCTTCGCGTGCTAATTCAGCGAAGTGTTTTAGAGAGGCAAGTTTTTCCGCTTTGGCGGCCGAACGTAAATTGCAATAAGAACTACTTAATTTTACAATCCCATTTTAGAGCAGCATCAAAGTAAGGGAAAAGTAGAAACCATCTCCATTCATTCTTGTTTTCTATTACCGGCGAGGAGCTGTGTTATAAAAAGCTCGATAGCTTTTATTTGACATTTAGTGGCGATTTGCAGCGTGGCGCTACATTGGGGCCGACAGAACTAATGATATCGCTTCTTGGATGTTCACTTGTCCCTCCACGCTTTGCTTCCACCTTTTTATTTTTACTTTGTCTCGAGATTTGTTGCTTTGCTCTCCCGGATCTTTGAGGCATTGTGGAAATCCGGAAGTGATTTGTTGATTGGATCTCTTTCTTCGCTGATTAAACACAAACCCGTTTCGGGTTACCTACCCCCTTTTACAATTACTTATTTGTTCTCTGGGAAACATCTTTATTTTACCATAAAATTAAACCTACGTGTAATAAATTGTTATTATTAGCTTAACATCTGCGTACATATATTATTTCTCCATGTATAAATTTTTAAATGCATATTTATTTATTTTATTTTATATTGGCCCTCGATGGAGAGCGTAAACTGGCTTTTATAACCCTAGGGCCTATAAAGTTGTTAAGCAGTATAACAAGCACCAACAATGTAGTATAGCAACACCAACAATCTGGAATCCTTGAGTTTTGTCGATTTTGAGGACTAAAATGAAATAAAACGTTGTATGTACCACGTGCCTAATCACGATTATAGCTTTCAAGCAATTTAAAGCTCTCCGCTTCGCGTCGCGCTTTAAACATTCCCTCGTGCTATAATCTATTGATTATGCCCTTAATACATAAATAACTATTAATGAAAGCATAAAATATAAATAAGGTGTTGGTAAGCCGCTTTACAGTTTATTACGTGAGCAGAGCCGATTTTAGACATTTGCAGGCCTTAGACAAAAGGGTCAAACACGGGCCCTAAATATTAGATTAGTAGTGGCATGATTCTAAATAATTGCACCGCCCATTTCACTTGCATCAAACGTTTATTATAAGTCTGTGAATTTACAAAGCAAATAAAGATAAACATCAGTTGAAGAAAATGCCTACATATGTATATGTAATTATTTAAAAAGTCTTTTTAATAGCACAATACAAAAATCTCAAAACGAAAATAAATCACAAGTAATATACAATACATATGTAATAAAAAAGTACATGTTATTTTTCTTGCTTTTAATCCAGCGAAATCGTCTATTATCTCGTCATAACTTAAAAACTAAATTACTTTTGCTCCTATTTAAAGTATAGATAATGCTGATTGCAGATTCGTAGACAATTTTTAACGCTCTTAAAAACTGATTTTTTTTTCTACAGAAGCGTTATTATTAATCAGTATGGTAAGATATATTCTTAGATGAATTTCTACACTGAAAATGTAGAAATATTATTCTTTTTATTATGAAATTTAACATCCCATAAAGCGAGTTTAAAGTCTACCGTGTAAGTATGGGTTTATCGTATCGACCTCGCTGTTATAAAATTTGGTTAAAGTTTCGGTCAACACACTCATATTGCCAGAACTAGAAGATTCTAGTTTACGAAGAACATTCTAAACATGCAGTTTACTGAAAAATACGCTTCCTTTCTTGTTTGAAGTTCTTGTATCAGGGTCTGGCATATTACAAAATGTATTTATAATAACATTTCTTTTCCCAGCGAATAACTCTCCTTCTATTTCCGTCGCATTATAAAAATTATTTCTCTTTTCACTCTGCTTCCACTATCTTTGTATGTTTTTATTTCACTCATTTTTTCGTCTTTATTTTCTGTTTGCTAAACTTTTCTCTTAAACCTTTTACAAACAATAAAAGACTGTCGTGTTACTTTCAAACTGCTATACATATATTTTTAAGTCGTATTTATTAGACATCTTGTAACCTTGCAATTTCATTATCATCAAAGATAATCCCTCAGGCATGGTATATGACACGTTTTGCATTTCTTATATAAACTCTTGACTCAGCTGGTCAAAATTCCAGAAAAATGCTTTTATATTTTATATTTTTGAAAGGTACACGTCGAAAGACGCTACTAACCAATCTCTGAAAAAGAGAGAGGACGTTAAGGGCACAAACAAAATTTGCAGGCATAAAAATCAGCGCAGTATAATATCAAAAACATATAAAATATCACAATAAATATCTCAATAGCGGGAAAATATCGCAGTAGTAAGAGGGTTGTTCTAAAAGTCATAAATACAATAATCAAAAGTTATGAATAATTAGCATAAAACAGTAATATCAGTCGACTGCAAATTTAGGAATTTGCATTATCGGTGGGTTACTCGGTAAAAGCGTATGGCCGCGATAATGTTATTAAAGGTTACATTTTGGGTTTCATATTGAATTTGACCCTAAATCCACAAATGTAAGAACATTCAGACGGCAAAGGAAACTTATTTATTTAATTAATATGACCTAATAACAATTTTGGCTGCAATTTCGAAAATGTTTTCGTACTTTAAATAAAATTAGCATTTCAATTGTAAAAGAAACTTATTTATTTAATTAATATGACCTAATATGTAAATATGAATCTGCAGAAGTTTGCCAAGGCAAACTAAACGTTATTCAATTAAAATATTTTGGATAGTTTATTAAATTAATTGGCTGTATTGGTTTTCCCTAACCAAACATTTCTAACCTCAACAATCAGCCGTATAGATCATACAATTCTCATTAAACATATCTGAATCACGAGAAACTGATTCTAAAAACCTACTAATCTCAACTGGACACCAATTAACTGGAAATAGACCCTATACACACCCCAATCAACAGAAAATTTTTCGAAGATATCAAGAAAAATTTTGGCGGCAATTTCGAAAAATGTTTTCGTACTTTAAATAAAATTAGCATTTCAATTGTAAAAGATACTTATTTATTTAATTAATATAACCTAATATTTAAATATCAATCTGAAGAAGTTTGCCAAGGCAAACGAAACGTTATTCAATTAAAATATTTTGGATAGTTTATTAAATTAATTGGCTGTATTTGTTTTCCTAACCAAACATTTCTAACCTCAACAATTAGCCGTATAAATTATACAATTCAGATGTTATTAATAATTAAGAGAATGGTCCTACAGACCCCAAGATATTGGTTCCTAGAAGGGTATTATATAACCTAGAATATGCCAAGTAATTATCTAAAATCCGTATCGATTTCAATACGTTGAGTAAAGCGAATTAATTAACGCAATATCTTGCAAGTAGGGGATTAATTTAAGTTTAATTCAATCGTTTGTGCGGTCACTAACATGAAGTGAAAGTCCAAAACTTTAACAAGGCATATGCAGGATTGCTTTACAAAGGCCAAAATTACAAGTAATATTAACTTGAATCGTACTTGAGACACATCCTAAAATTTTAACATCAAATCTTCGACAGTTGATAAGTAAACAGAGAACTGAGTGCTTCCAAAATAATCAGCTCTACACAGGTAAGCTGTACGTTATGCTATTAATTATCTGAACATAATGAGAATCTGATATTTGACAAATACAATAAAGACCAAGAAGAAACACTAACATATTGAAAGGAATCTCATATTTCAGGTTAGATTAAAGTTGAATATATTGGGGAGTTAGAATGGATTAAACAGGTCCCGGGTGGTGTAGCTTGAACAAGCGTCCACGTTCGATCAGTAGAGTTAAGCAACGCTCTCTCTGGTCAGAACTTGGATGGGAGCTCCACGGCTGTATCTCTCGGCGCCTCGTGATACGGCTGTCACGGAAATAGTTGGTCCCGACATCATGACTGTCGTTAGTAGGGTTGGAAGTCCCTATAAATGCACAGCGACGCCTATAATTGGCCTAACGGCTGTTGGCTGGGTGCGAAATAAATAAATAAAAATAAATAAATAAAAAACAAACCTTCTGTAGCTGTCCGTCAGGTTGTAAGCAGAAGCATCAGAAACTCTGTCGACAAACATCAAGGAAGCCAGGTGAACAGCGGAACTGCATTGCAATCGTCGATTGCAGGTAAGACATGGCTTCGACGATAAGACCCCGATAGCAATGTGACTTTCAACCTTTTGCAGGAATGAAATCCACCAAAAATACCTCTTCTAGAAACTTGATTAGATTTCTTCGAAAGAGCAGCCTTCCTGCAACAGCATATTATGGCAAAATGGTCGAAAAAGATAAGTGTTTTGCTCAAAATTTGGGAAACTTTGAGGAATTTGGGATAGGCAGCCAAAGCAACTCGGTGCGTAGAGTAAAGCAGAAAATAGCGTAAACTATTTAGAAATTTTAATACGACTTTTGACTTGTAACACGTTTTAAGTTTATGATAGTGTTACGTTTAATTTGTAGTTTCGCATGCATTAGTGAAAATTAAATCAGTGGTTTTTTTATTATTAAGCATTTTGTTACGTTTAACTTTGAGTTCCCCAGGCAAGATTTCAAATAATTAATTAGATTCTACTATCCGCATTTACTTCCCAAATATCCAGTACATTTTTACCTAACTGGGTAGGCAACCCTATTCTCTTTTGGTGATAACAAATTTCCAGTCTAAACTATAGTTATGCATACCAAATGAGAACACTCCACATTTCAGCAGTTTTTTTTCTGATTCCTCTTTTCAAATTTTGGGACTTTTTGATAACTGAAGTTGAATGGCATGTGCCTAATTTTTTCGGTCTTTTCCACTCCAGTATTCGTGCAATTAAGTTGTGAGCCCCTCGGCTTAGTGCTTTCGAAGCCAGTTGGTTTGGCTAGCTTCATTGTATGGCTAAGAATCTAGAAGCACAAAAGCCCTTTAAATGCTTGAATAATCGTTTTCTGTTAGAATTCTTACGTCTAACGCTTCAATGGAACATCGGGACCAACTTTTGTCACGTGTACGATCACGTTTGGCTGACTGTTAACACCAGGTGAGTTTTCTTTAGCTCATGCCTTCTTATCGGGCGCTCACCTAGAAATTTGTACATTTTTAACCAATTTTTCCCTGGGCTTTGCAACTACTGGGAAACAATTTTGCGTTGCATCCCTTGGGATAGCTGGGAACGTTACCTGTCTGTTGCCTGTGTTTTAATTGCTCGTCCCCTGGCTTCGAGGCAAGGCACCTGTGTTAGCCACTTCTGCAGTCGAAATCTGGCAATATTTCCTCCTTGGGCTCTCGCTGTGTCCTCCCAGGTGCGGGAGAAGTCACCTGCAACTCGAGCCTCCTGCACGTGCAACGCAAGTCTACAAGGATTATATGTATTTGAAATTAGGTGTGTAGATAATAGGGCGATTCGAGCGAATCTGCTCGCCTCTGTGATAAGTGATAAGTAACATGACTTTAATGCTAGCTGCATAACTGTGCTCTTTAGATTATTGCATAGTTCCTTTGTTCTGTTAATAGCTACGCTAGCTGCTTAACTGTACGATAAATTCTAGCATGGCCCTTCCATTATGTTGATAGCTACGTTTCACGTAGGGTACTAGCTGTGATTATAATGTATGCCCCTGTTTTAAATGTGGCATTCGCTTGGACTGCTAGTTATGAGCCTATGAACTAATTTACTTACCCCAGCTGTGTGGTAGTTCGAAAGTTGCTGGTGGGTTTGAGGTCCTGTAATGTATTAGGGGTTTCGGTTATTCCATCAAGCTATAGCAGGACGTTTGGACTCACCTACGGTATGTATTAGCTGTGTTTTTCGGAGGAAACCGTTGTGTTTTTGGCACTTATAAACGAGATCGTTTCTAGGTTACCTGTTAAGTCATTTCGCGTTTCTGCGTACCGGTCAAACTTTTAGTTCAGGGCCGAATTGATTGGTTGTGGTTACTGTACCACCCGCGGTTGCTTAATTACCAAAATCTGAGTAATTGAGATCCGGGATTATTATTTTAGTTAGGAGCGCATACAAGCCGTTTACTTGAAACGTCATCAAAACCATAATGAGTTTCCTGTAGAAATCTCTTCGACGCCTGTATGACCATACAATTTGAAGGAATTTCGCCCCTTCTAAATCTTGAGTACCGTCATAGCGTCAGATAGAGCTAACGATCAGTGTCTATGTTAGCCTGCTGCTTGCATCGCTCTGTCCCGAGTTACCCTGGCTAACAGGGTGCGTGCTAATTTATACATGCGTATTGGCCGTTACATGTTTGCCGGAATTATTCCGACGAGTTCTGCTTTGCTTCAACCTCCGCCTTACGGTTTTTTTCTTCTTATCCCTTAGTGGGCAATTTTAAGTTAGGCTTTAATTTGATAGCTATTGCTTTAAAACTAATTCTATTTTTATTTATGCATATATTGCTGTAAAATTAATTTTGTTTACGCAGCTGGCCCCTTTTGTAGATGTTTATGCAGCACCTTTTTTGCAGTTTCGTGAGGTACTACCCTCATCTATATTTATGCTATTTGGTTAAATTGGTACTATTTATTTAAGTATACATATATATTTACACGTCGTTATTTATGTTTGCAGTATAGAACCAAATGTTGAAGAAATATTGTTACTAGTCTGTTCTACTATTATTTAGGTTTTCTGGGTATATCTCTTACCTTGGGAAGGTCCGACTCAAGGATTTGTCTACGTCGAGGACTGGCGCTCTCTCCCATAGTTTTTTGTAGCTTTGCTGGAACCCCGACCCTCCCGACGAGTTAGTCAACCTAGGCCGATATTTACCAGCCGCCAAAATACCAAATATAACTTTCGCCAACAGGTAAGAGCCGACCCTTTAATCCTTCGTTACAATAGTTTTATGTATCAGTAGTGCGACCAGTAACGCTGAAACTGTACTGCACGCATTTAGAAATGTATACATTCAATGTAGCAAATTTGAAAAATAAAAAAACAGGTACGTTTAAATATATAATAGAAAACAAAAGCTGCTGTTCGTTTCCTAGTAGCACCATGTTTCAAAAACTACGGTAGCTATTTAAACACAAAGGGTTTAAGTAAGACGTTGTAGGGCAGCGGCGTGAATTATAGCACTAAGCCGAGGGATACAATACACCGAAGGTTTTTGAAACGAAGATCCATATCACAATTAAACAGAAACTCGAAGAACCTCAGGTGAAATGGTATTATCACTGGCAGAAGAAATTTGCATAACTATAATAACTAATTTACGTAGCCAGCCTAAAACGCATCGACATAAGGCGACTATAAATATTAATTTTAACGCCAAAGGGCGCTAAAATAATCACATTAGGCTTTCAAATGTCGTTTAAAATACTCTATTATTGATCAATCGTACTTCGTAGTACATTATGAATTTGATGATGAATTTTATATAGGTCACTTTAGTCACGAGCGGAGCGAGTATTTAATAAAACGAGTGTTTAAATGGGTTTGCGTGTTATACCTTTTTGTACAAGGGCAAATTGATCAACATAAAAATGTCCTGATTTATGTCAAGTGACGTGACGTAGAAGTGAAAGTTAGCAACTGTTTTAGATGTGGCTAGTTAAACGAAAACTACTGACAAAGACTAGGTTTTGAAGTAGTGTTAAAAATAACTTAGCGCAATGAATATAAGCACGTTAAATGGCATTTCAGTTCCGGAAGTAGAAAAACATATTTGCGCTAAAATGTCGGATTCAGCAGGCTACCGTGAAGTATTTTGGGTACATGTTATAATAAAATCCGAGTGCGTGTGGCCGGCTGGTAAAGCGTTTGCACTTGCAGTCGGTAGGTAGTAAATTCGAACCTCAAACCCGGGCAGTGGTTATAACTTACACATCCGGCCATCATACGAACACCTTTGGTGGTCTTCATCCCTGCAAAAGGGCATTATTTCTTAACTCAAGGGGTTAAGCTAGCCACCTGTTCCGGCCACGGCTTAAGATAGCTATAATGATGATAATATATAGATGGTTTACTTAGGTAGCTTAGAATGCACAAAACTCTTACTTGGATTCAATTTGTCACTTTGAAGTGTCAATATCTATCTGTTAAAACAAAAAGCTGGCCTGCACCTTTAGTGTTATCGGGCGGAAACTGACTTGAAACATGCTCAAGATAAGCCAAGTTGATCATATAAATATATGACCTATAAAACACATAAAATAAAAAAAAATAAAATCAAAACCTAGAATGAATGGCCATTCCTAAATATAAATGTCAACTAAGAATGAACAATTTAAGTGAGATAGCTCATGGTTACTCGCATTTACCTTTAAACAATTGTAAGGTATCTGCTATATATGTAAATTTGAACAATATTAAAATAACGGCGAAATAACTGTCTTTAGAAGCGCGAACGTTATTAAAGTGCATGAGAGCCCACTGTCGAATTTCATGCACCAAAACCCATATTGTCAGTTCGCATGCGTGTTATGTAGCCCATTCCTTTGGACTCGCGAAGGTTTCACAATACAGCTGAAGCGACTGCTTATCGAATACGCTACGAACATGTCCTATATGAGGAAACCTTTAATACTCGATGCCTAAAAGCTGCAACGTAGTACTCGTACTGGATTACGTTACCAAACCTTGAATGGTGCAACGCTAAGAAATTTCCCACGAAGGATGTGGGGAATACCCTGGCTGCTAACTTTTGGTGCCGCTATAGCGGATGACGTCGCTGCTTCGCAAGTGTGTACTTACGCTGTACATGAATAAACTGGCGTTTGCTTGCCACGCAAACGTTGCTTATTGCATCAAACTTATGCAGCAAAGCCTGATTAAGCGCTGTTTATTTATTTAATTTGCCGTAGGCACAATTCACTGGGAGCTGCTGATATGCAGGAGGCTCTGGGCTAAGCCCATAGGCAACCGGTTCTGTTTCCCGCGAACCCTTGGTGCTCGTTTATCAGTGTACATAAGAGATCACGCTTTACTGTAGTCGTATCCATGCTTTTGTTATGCCAAATTACATTAATTAAGCATAATTAATCATGAAAAAGCAGGAAAACACAAATTGGGTATATAAAGAGACTTTCTTACGAAGATCGATTGAACGCCTTAAATCTAACGACCCTTGAAGATCGACGTAAAGGTGGTGATCTCATTTTAACTTTCCGTATCATAGTGGGTGATTTGTCGCATATTTTACCAAGGTTTTATGATTTGAACAGAGATCCTCGTCTTCTTGGCCACGTATATAAATTACAACGTGAAAAATTTAATCGGTGTGTCAGAGAATTCTTCTCAACAAATCGAGTGTTTGCGCAGTGGAATTCCTTGAATAATTCAGTTGTGTCGGCTAGATCAATTAATAATTTTGTAATATCCACCCCTTGCTTATAAGGGTTGGAACATTTTATTTACCACGGAATAGCTCATACATCGGAGATAGGTTCAATCGTTCCCTCAGATATACCATAAATAAGCAAAACACACTAACGGAGTATCCTGTATAACATTTATTCTATATAACTATCGTACATAAGTAAATATTCGTGTAATTAATTAAATGAGATGTTTATTGCTCGGTTCCTGCGGCTGCTGCAACCCGCGTCACGTCCGTGCCGGCAGGGTCTGCCGACATCCTAGGAGCTCCGCTTCGAAAGCGTCGAGAAATGTCGGCGCTTCCCGATCGGCGTTGAACTGCGCGCTGTTGGCGGCGCGGTGTAATCTGTCAAATTTGCCGGTTTGCGGTTTCTGGCTTCTGTAAACAAATTACAAATTAAAACTGTTAACGCAAGTTCTCACCCTATTTGTGCAGCTACAGTTTGTTGTTAAAATACTCCGTGAGGTTCGCCGCACGAAGGGACTTCGCTTGTAACTCGATTTATCAAATCGACAGGATTTTCGAGGTTAGCAACCTCGGCACCTTCACGTGTATTCTTCGGCGAGGTTGACGGTTCGGTCCGCAGAATTCCCAGGCAAGACGGCCGCTGCAATTCTCAAGGATTAACACAGGTAATTTCCCATTAGATAGCTTGAAGCTTCTAATTCTGCAAGGCGCCAAATTTAAAATGCAAGGGAGCTGGGATTTAAATATTACGTTAGTTATTACTGATTTACAAACGGTTTACGGTGTAGGATTTTTACAAGGAAAATATTGCTGGCGTGTCAGGCGTTTCCTGCGAAACCACTAACTTGAACTCAGCTTATTAGGAGGTTTCGGGAAAATATTGCTGGCGTGTCAGGCGTTTCCTGCGAAACCACTAACTTGAACTCAGCTTCGGAACGGTTCCCCAGGTACTGGTAGAGTCGACGGAGGAACTCTCTGGATAGGACAGGATGAAGGATCGGGAACTAGGTGTTTGCTGGAGGAGAATCAGGAATCTCTTGGAAATCTCTCCTGAAATGCTTTCTGCAAGCCCTTTTATATGCTTTGTAAAACTATTAGGTGGGGAGAAACGGCGCGCGTCTCGCCTTTGTTCGCGCTGTTTTCACGGGCGGAATTTCGGTCTGCGCTATCTTATCTTGCTGAAACACACCGGATTCTTGATAACGCGAAAGGTCGGCGACGTTTAAATTTGCAAATATTATTTAATATTGAACTAATCAACTTCAAACGGGAGCTAGCGTTACAATTTTAGGAATCGTTTGGACAGTGGTACATGTAGTCAATATGTCTATTTGTTTTCTTATGTGTATTAGCTTCTTTCGTGTGAACGTTTATGTAAAATATATTAATTTAGTATTTATCCATAGTAGTTAAGTTCTTTCATGTAATTTTGAGCATTACGAGCCTTTGGTTTTTGCTCTTATTAGTTGTTAAATAATAATAATAATAATAAGTAAATATAAAAATAAGCACTTCAGGCGAGGGCTACCAGCTGCCCGTTTCAATGTCTACTGAAGGAGAAGTTTTATAAGTGCTTTAAATTTCTATGTTCAGCATACTTGCTTTCATTTTAATCAAATATTCGTTTGTCAACTTTTCGGTAAAGTTTTAGTCTTAAATTTTCTATAAACAGCCTTCTATTCTAAATATTCGTTTATGGGGAGAAGTGAAAAGAGTATACATAGAAAATATACACACAAATTACTTAGAGGTAGATACCAGTCCACTTGGAAGATAAGTGAGCATGATTTACCCTCATCTTGTACTCTAATCCAATAGAATAAAGTATAAAGCATTTGCATCGTTGCTTTTAAATACTGATGATACACGAGTAAATGGAATGATTCGTATTTTTATCTTATCTTCATAACACTCTCGTGTTTAACGCAGATAAAGAGAAGGGAGGATTTATATATAGCTCAATGTGTAAAACAGACGTACTGTTGCCACGACAGTTTTAAACACGAGATGAAAATAATGGTTAAGTTAGCTGTGCGACTTGCTGCAAAAATCGCCTCCATTTCAAAATACAGTGTATAAAAAGTAGTATTCAGTATCTTTGCTTCAGTATAAAAGGCGGTATTATATAAAGGCATTCTTGAAACTATAACAATGTCACCTAGATATTTGCATGGGCAAATAATTATTGCGGTTTTAAGGTTAATATATTTTAATTAAAACACATTTAAATGCCTCATAAATCTATGCGTACATTGAAATGAATGGCTTTTTTGCATTTTCGAGTTTTTTTCTAGTTGCTACATACTAATTATTCCAGTGACACATTTGTCTGAATACATTTCACTGCAAATTTGCATGAACAATTTTGCTTTAGGGGAAATTGAATTGACAATGAATGGTGTTCTAACCATTTTCAAGCGTTTTATGAAGCTACATAACAATGTGTGGTACAAAAACATAAGCACATCTTGCATGGAAATGTTAGAATGCCATATTTTAGGCAAAATCTTATTTGGAATTGCTAAAAATCTACGCGCCGGAGCACGTTAATAAAATTTCAGAAAAGTAGAAGTACTAACATATTGTTACGATACACTATGTGTTGGTTTTGACTAAATTTGGAATCTATAAAAGAAATTTGGGATATTAATACAATCTATTTTGACCCATTCAAAAGGTAGAGGATGTTTAAAAAAAGTTTATTGAATAAATCTAAATTAGATCAAATTCTTAAGGAAATGATAACTACGTATTGATACTCGTATTGAACGTTTGCAGGTGTTTTGAATCTAGAAAGTATAGATAGAAAGTAGTATCATAATGACAAATGCAGATTCTGCTAAGAATATAATTTAAAGTAGGTAAGGGTCAAATAATATTATAGAGAGTAGTTAGGTATTTTGTTCCAATAATTAGAAAAAACAACTTATAAAACATGTAATTTTCAATTTTGGTCTAATAAAAAATATAGAAATTTTACTTTATTTTCTAATGTATTCGTTTGGAAAAGTTAAAAAAGGTAATCAATAAATTTACGGGGTTAAGATACAAGTGAAATATCAAGAGATAAGTATGAGAAATGAAGTTTAAGTTATAGAAGAGAATTGGAAAATGTTAAAACTAAATAGAAACAAGAAGAGTTATTAAAAAGTGAAGAAGAGGTGTGACAGTTGGAGTGGGAAGTGTGACAGCTAACTTGCCAGAGAGCTGTTTTAAGGGGGTCTATTCTGGAAGGTGGCAGGAACGCGAGCAGAGTAAGGCGCAGTCTGTGCTGATAGCTGCCGGGAGTTAGCGAGTTCACAGCTGTTGGTCAGTAGGGGTTGACTGTCAATGTTCGTGAGCGGGACATTGCAGCAGGACTAAGAAAGGGTCCAAGCTGTTGACTTCAGAAGGATTGCTGTATTGAAGGTGTTATAAGAGCAGTACAAGGTGGGTAATAATCTTGTTCTATCAACGCTAAAGCAAATAAAAAACAATTTAAAAAGTGCAATTAATTATAAACAATTACTTACCGCATCATATAAAGTTAATAGTATACAATTAGAATTGAGCATTTGTCATGTTTGGTTTTGGAGGCTGTTGACGTTT
This sequence comes from Agriotes lineatus, assembly GCA_940337035.1. Lineage (NCBI taxonomy): Eukaryota > Metazoa > Arthropoda > Insecta > Coleoptera > Elateridae > Agriotes > Agriotes lineatus. The sequence goes on along the minus strand of OW679196.1, from coordinate 117,637,517 downwards.
AGTTTTGACATAATAGGTGACAATTAATTTCAATGCACAGTTGAAAAATATTTGCAAATCAAATTTACATAACAAAGCAACTAGATAATCGAACCCAAAGCCCTGAAAGAGTTTCAAGTGTTATCATTTTTATAATTTGAAACTTTTGAATATCTAAACAGCATAATTCAATTTAAAATAGAACAGCTAGTAAAATTTGTTAATAGGCGCTTCAACGTACGAGAATCTATGACAATATATTGTTGTTGTTATTGAAATGCAAGACTCGAAAAAGTTTTATTAAATTTATTGAATTTACAGAAACAATAGCATATCTTATATGCAATTGCTGAAGGTCTGTATTCTATAAAATGTTTTTCTTATTAAAGTTTACTGGGATACAGACACAGTTGCTGAAGAGCTACATTAAAACGTATTCCAGTTAACTACGGAAACAGCATCTTCAATTCAATTAGTAAATATTGTTAAATTTCGTAGCATATTTAGAATCATCAATCACAATGTGCTATGTAACTTTTAAAAGGAATATTTTGGATTTTGTATAGGAGTACAGCATAGATACTTCTTGCAGTGGGTTGTCAAAAAGGGAAGACATTTATTTGTGTTTTAAAATGCAAAATATCGTATTAAATTATAGTATTTTACTGGCTGTTGGGTGATTATTATTCTAAGACGTAGAATAATATATGGTGAAATTAAAGGAAGAAAATACAATATTTACAACACCCTTCTTAAAAGTATTATGCTATATGGAACTGACGTGACCAATATAATCAATGAATGAAGCTGAGAAGAGAAGATGTAACGGCCTCTTTTAATTATGGTGTTTGTCGCTTAGATTCTTCTAGTGATTGCATGGCTATTTTATTATTTACTACTAGCTCAATTCAATTTTGGGGAGTCGAGCTAACTTTTTCCGTAGTTTTCAAAAGCGACGCAAGATCGAAATTTTGCATCGGTTTTCACTTTGTTCTTGCTTCTCCACAAGCCAAGTCGATTAAGTTTCGTTTCGTAGGTCCTTATAGGGATCTTAAACCTTATTCTTTATTCCGAAGTTATCGGGTGTTACGTGGCATTCACAAATTTTGAGGCTAGCGTTGTGGTATTTTCCTCTAAGATGCAAACCGTGATAAATTATTTTTTTATTGCACGTGTTCACAAGGCCGCCATGCATTTCAGGTATGCTTGAATCCCCTTTAGTTTAGTGGTGCTAATTAAGCGTTTCGCATTTAGACCCTCTGAGATTCTCTGAGATCTTCTGGGATACTCCAGAATACACTGGGAAATACTTGGTTTGCTAGGAATCGCTAAGCCGTTTCGATTCATATATTCTCGCCGACATGCAGATCTTCTGCCAATTGGACTGCTCCCGTTTGTGATAACTGGAATTGTTTCGTGCAGGTTCTAGGCTCACTACAAAGCAAATTTAAAATTCTGAGGCTTTGCAAGCCGTTGCTGATTCCGGAAAACCAGATGGCCATGCCTGCGTTAGGGCAATAGCTCTATTTTACTATACTTGATCAGGAGTAAATAGGATAGCGTCAAAGAAAGTTTCTTTGTTAGCGCCTAAGTCAGCCAGCGAAAGGTGTTTAAATATTATTTTGATAGTAGATACTATGTTTTATACTTATAAGTTTTTCGAAGGTCTATTGACAGACTCTCCAGTTAGAGATTATTTTTTTTAAACCTGACAGGCCGCATGCCTGGTAGGATGAGTTTTTCGCTGATACCTGAGCAGTTGTAGTAACTGTATTATGATTATGAACCTTGATACTATTAAACGCAAATTCATTTTTTGGCCAAATTTCAATAATTTTCTTCCAATATTTAACTTTGCCCATTTTTTATTTATTTTTTGTGCTTAATGTAGCTCCTAGCAAATTTATTAACTTATATCCTCCTGGGACGTTTTGCATTCAGCTATCCAGTTTAATGTTTATTAACAAATTGTAGCATTTAAATGCAGGTTCTTTTAAATCGAGTCTTTCCATATTTAACTTTTATGCGCCCAGGACGCTACTTATTCTGATATTGTTATTATATTCAATTGTCTCCAAATAGTTTAGCTATTAAAGTCGTGTTTTCATCTCCTACTACTGGCATATTGTGTTTTATTTGAGCCAACCGACATCTGCTCTTTTTCAGAGCATAGGTTAGTGCAAACTAGAAGCTGTACACGGTAAGTTAGTTTTATTTAGACTTAGTTAGACTTGCTTTTGTTGTTGTCGTGGTTGACTACTGTCTCCCTTTTGCATTTGGCTTGATTCTATTTCATTTAATACCTGTAGGAACCGTAGCCTGATCCTTACCCATACCAACAAAGTGCCGAGAGGGTTTGAGCTAGTCCGGGTTGTGATCGCCTTCTGCTGAAAGGAGGTTCAAAGATGTGTGGCCATGGAAATGAATGCATAAAAAAAATCTTGTAGAATATGTAAAATAGAATCAATGCCAAACAAAATAATGAAATGTAGAATGGATGTCACAGAAACAATTTTTGAAAATGAAGAGAGAACACAAAAATCCAACATTAACATTGTCAAGACAGACGAAGATGGAGCAAAACGTTAGAAGTCGGATAGCGTCGACAGACACTACAAAACCAATTCATGTACACATGAATACATGAAAATCTATACTGTGACCCGACGCACTGAGCATACAAAAATCTGCTTCAACAAAAGGGGATTAAACCTTAGCTTGATAATAATTGTGTGCAAAAAGAGTTTCAAATTAGCGAAAATGTATTTAAATAAGCAAAAATGATGTTGCATTAAAGCGACGCCCACTTTTATGTCTTCATTTTTAATAACCTTTCAAAATCCGGCTAACTTACACAAACGTGGCATGAAATTAATACCTCTAATTGTCGCGCATCACGTATATGAAATTAGCGTTATTAAATTAGAATTTTTATTAAAATTCAAATTAGCCAAATGGATATGCGAGTGGAACTACGCAGGTTTGAATTGCAAGAGCAGATCTTCCGCCAGCTTTATTTATAATAAAGTAAGCGCCTAGTGGGCCATTTTAGTGGTCATGTCGATGTTTTACCGAGCTGTAGCCATGTGTGACAGCAGGATAATCCATCACGATTTACAGCACGTTGCTTTCGGATTTACAACTTGCCATCGACGTATAGACCGTGTGCAAAATCATAAGCTGGATTTTATTATCCGGAAGATGGGACATGTGCCCCGATATCTATCATTTTTGACGTCCAAATAGCGGGTGCCTGCCGAAAAGACGACATTTAACTCAGTTTTGACCGTGGTTGATAGTTAGTATGAGTTAGCACAAATATGCTCATATTTTGCGGGTTATTTGTAGTGGAATGGGGTTTATTTTAGCGGGTAATAATGTTTCATAAAGTTGTAAAATTTATCATATTAGCGTGATATTATTCAGCAACATAATAGGTATCATCAAGCAACAGATTATAGGCAAATGCAAATTTTAAAGTATTGATATGCTGAATAAATACTTTTGTAGTTACTCGTGGCATTTTGGAATTGATAACTTTTTACTTAAGGCGCAACGATATAACTATATAGTATATAGTTATACTAAGAAATACAGAAGATCGACTAGTGTTCAATAATATATGCCATTGTTACGGAAACATAAGTTATACCATCTGCAATAATACGGTAATAATCAGCTACCAGTACATATAACTAATAATGCAATAAACGTTTAATATTGAAATTACAATACGAAATAAATATAGTTCAGCGACTGAAAGTGCAGCTAAAAAAGCGGATAAAATATATCTAATGTATTTAACAGAAAGTATTAGATGATGAAACTGAAATGCTTGAAAGAGATAAAAAGAAAAGTGACTTACTAATTCCAGGACTGTCGAAGAATTTGAGGATGAGAAATTCGTAAAAGAAGAAATGGAAAACTTTATTTAACACGAGCTGAAGGTGGAAACGAAAGGAGCACAAGTACATTTGAAAATAAAAACCATGTTTCAGAAATGAAAACAATATCTGAAAAAATAAAACTAAGGGAAGAATGATTACATGCAAGGTAGTGTACGTAAACGAAGATTTGACAAAAAAAGAAGGAAATTTAGAATAAAATTATGGAAGAAAGAGAGAAGAAAAAACAGAATTAGGATAGGATATAAATTACTGAATAACAATAGGAAATGGAAATGGGACACGCAAGTATAAGAATTAAAAGAAGCAGTAATTATAGCCAATGATAAGTCTAAAAACTAAGATCGAATGGATTTCAATATAAAAAACAAAGCAGCAAAAGAAAATAATAAAAATATAGTAAAAACAAGGAAATTCAAATGAGTAGGATTAATAGTAGCACCAAATAGGATAAAAATATACTAAAAAAAAAAAATGCACAAATGAACGAATATTGATAGTAGAAATGAAACTGATAAATGGAGAAATATGGATTATAGGCGTAGCATATGGTAGAAGTATAAGTGCAAGAAAAGAAGAAAATAAATCATTTTTTAAAAGTATACAGGAAGAATTAAATGAAGATGCTAGAAACAACAATAGTGAAATAATTATACACCTAAGCACAGAAAATGATTTGGTTATAGCGAATACAAAGCTTAATCATAAAAATATCTACAAATATACGAAAGTGGAACAAAATAGAAACGAAGAGTGAATAGTTGATTACTTTTTAATAAGTAAAATAAACTGGAAACCAGTAGGTGGTGTAAAAGTAGATGACAATAAAAGCAGAAATTTGAAGTGACATAACTGAAAAATTTTGTAAAGGGCTTTACTCAGAACTTACCTCACAAGAAAATGTTGTGCCATTAAATAATTTTAAAAATCAAAGGAAAATAGGGGCAAAAATAACTTCACGTTCTTAATAATACTGAAACAATAAAAAACCACCAGGCAATGCAAATTAAATGAACTTCAAATTTAAAAAAAACATTACCGGCGATGAGATTTGAACTACAGCGCATGCTAACACGAGTTTAAACCCGCCTATGTGATCCACGGGCCGACCGAGGACCTCACCCGGCTTTGCGATGCGCGGCTGTATTGAACAGAAAGGACTTATTGTTAAAACTTTTTGACTCTTTTATAACATTACCCCACATCCATTGGGTCCTATTTTTATTAAATGTAAAGCCTGACTTATGTGCAAATGCTTACTTTTATTTATTTCTCAGTCGATGCAAGAATAAAGAGAACATAATTTTTTAATGTGCTCACCCTGTGTATATTTGTCAGAAACTTTCTGGATTTTATGCTAGGTAGACATGTTATCTGCATGAAAAATATCATCTTCCTCTAACAAATAGTTTTTGAGTTATACCGCTAACAGGCTGACATACCGACGGCCGGAATTGAGAAAACCTGTTTTTCGTCAGCTAGGGACACTGAAACGTGAAGATCTGAAGAAATGTCCGAAGGGGATTTTTTGCGATTACAATACTTTCTTCGTATTTCAGACGAGGGAAGTAAAAAGAAAAAAAATCCAGACAGAAAGAGAAACAAATTAAAGGGAAAAAGAAAAATGAGCAAGGAATAATAGAAAAATGGAAGTTAGAGGCAGCTACGAAGATAACAACTACAAAAATATGGAGAAAACAGATAGGTAGTCTGAAGTGGTACGTTTAGCACAAAAAGATTAGAGGACTACAAAAAAATACAAACAAAAGATAAAATAAGTAAATATAGTGGCCAGAAAAGTTAAACAAAATTTGTGGTTAAAATTGAAACAAAAGATGACATAAATTTATCGGGATAATCAAAAAATATTTATGGGACTCTAATAAAACAAATAAGAAAGTAAAATCATATACTAGTAATCTGGCAAAGATAACGAATACAATAAGTTTAATTATTACCGAAGAAGATAAAATAATGGAAAGATGGTGGAAACATTTTGCAGAATTAAGAGAAATAAAAGAACTACATACAGACGAGAAAAAGGAAATAAATGATTCGCCCGACATAGAATCTATTAATGATGAGGATGAAGTAATAAATGCTATAAGTAAACTATAGTTGTAGTACCCATTTGTAAGAAAGGGGATAAACGTGACAGCAACAATTATTATAGGGGGTGACGTTATCGGGCGTTCCAGAAAAGCTACTGGCCAGAATAATAGAAAAGAGAATACGAACTAAGATTGATATTACAATTAAAGATACACAAACAGTGTTCAGAGATAGAAGACGTCTTGTGTACTTTTAATATTTACCATAAGATAAACCGCGGAAAACGTATAAATAAGGATATCTACATTTGTTCTATACACCTTCAAAGAGAGATTCGACATAATATGAAAAGAATAGATATGGGGAACTTTAGAAAAACGTGGAATAGATAGAGAGATAATGCAAATCTCGTTTGAGGTTAGACAGAGATGTATACTGGGCCATTACTATTTGCAGTAGTATTAGACGAAGCCATAAAAGAGACAAAGAAAAAAATGAAAGGAATGAAACTAGGGTATTTGAAAATGGCGAGAACACAGCTAACTGAATTGTGTTTGCAAATATCATGCTCGTTCTGGAGAACTAGGAATAAAGTCTACAATACAATATGGAAGTGCTGGAAATAGAGTTATATAAGATAGATATATAAAACAAACATTGATAAAATAAAAAGTATAATAACCTCAATTGAACATAAAGCTCATAATATAAGACTGCAGAGAAAACAAATAGAACAGGACAGTTATAAATACTTCGGATTAACCAAGAGCAATGGCATGATTGCCAAGCAGATAAATGAAAGAATGGGAAAAACAGGAAAAATGTTCTACACGATAAAAACAAGATTTTTAGGAAGAAAGTACATACCAAAGAATATAAAAACAGAAATAGTCAAGAAGGTAGTAAGACCACCATTAATATACAGTAACGAGACAATGACAACAGAAAAATATAAAACACGAACAAATGCGATGGATATCGTTTTTTAAGGAAAATAGAGGGTAAAACGAGAAGAGAAGACATCTAGCAACTAACAAAAGATAAAAAAAAATGGAGGAAAAGATATAAAACAGAAGAATAAACTTAACTCCACCCGCCTTACACCTTACGACATAGTCATTTAGTTATTAAAACCCCACGGTAACCAAAGCAGGATTGGGAAATTGATATGAGGTGACGCACATTTGTTTGTGGCCGTTGGAGTCAGTGGGGATCGAATCCAAATATTCTGGCCTAGAACTACAACTAAAGTATATCTTTATAGTATGGCCTATTACACACTCATACCGTTTTCTTAATTTGAAATGTACCCTGTACATATTTAAAAAAATAAGTGTATATAAATGCATCACTGGAAGTACAATTTAAAGTGGAAAAAATAATAGTAGTAGTATTATCTATATGAATTCCATAATAGTTACATGGGAATTAAATATGAAAAGATTAGGGAATTATTTTTGAGGTATTATTTATTGATAAATTGCAACTGGTACCTGTCTCAAGAGCAGAAAATGTGAAAAAGTCGAGAGTTTTTGACAAAGTTTTGTTGTTGAGCTCTACATATTATATTATTTTGTGGCCAGCTTCTTTCCATAATAAACTGACAAACATAAATGAAATTATGTCGTCGTATATTTTAGCAATTACTGTCTCATTGGCAGCGAAAAGCAATGTGACTAAATGATCTTCGTTCATATAGACGTTTTTCTTCAGTTCGTTGAACGCCGTACTCAATTTATATATTTTAGAAAGAGCAGGTCACACAAGAAAATTTTATTTAAACCCCGGATTGCCATTTCTTTCTTCGTTATTGGGCATTCTAACATTATTACAAATAGTATCTCATACAAACGTATAACGGTCCAGATTCTATGTTGTGGGCATCGTTTGTTCATTATTAGTTAGATAATATTTGCTTAATTAACCTTGTCAAACGATTTGTGGTAGTCTACGAACGTCATAATTATTAAAGTATGAGAAATGAATAGATGGAATTTACATTTTATGTATAAAGGTTGACTCCCTTACGCCCTTACCAGAAAGAAGAATTTCAACAAAATTTTTAAATAAAAAAAAGGAACTGTACCCAATAAGGACATGGGAACCATCTATGACAAGACGCCCCTGAACTTCAACCTCTAAAAACCCCAAAACTCGTACCACAAAAGAGCAACTACCCTGTGAAGATAGTGATCCAGAAGGAATCCATGGTCAGAGCAGCCCCACGTTAGGCGCCATTTTTGTTAACGTTTTTCGTACTTAATTCAGCTTCCTTAATGATACTTTAGAAATTGTACTCTATTAAAGTGTATTTAAGGGCCCGCCAACTAGCTACAGAGGAGAAGACGTGCAGTTCTTAAATGATAAATTAATGTTCTAGTTTATTACGTTTTGTAACAACTAATATGCAAGCTTAAAGATGCAGGTGTGGTATTTTTGTCTTTAGTATTAAATTTGACTATTTTAGCTTTCACACTCAACTTTTCTATGAACTGGCAAGATCAATGTCGAGCATAGGAAAATGAAACGCCTGAATCAGAGCAAAAATGAGAGTCGTAGACATAAGAGACATATTTTTAGAGTGGTATAGCATTGAGAAACAGTTTATATTATTCGATTTTGCCAGTTCTTTTACTTGTTTGAAAGCTTCTTAAATTATTATTGAATTTTGGGTATATTTGGTTCTATGTTCGATGAATCTTAGATGTGCTTTTTTTCTTGTATTATATATGACATTTCTTCATACTAATTTTCTGATCTGTGCAGGCGTTAAAAGAAGCATATAGTATGTGCCAAATATGGAAATATATACGAAAAAAGATAGAAAATGATTAAACACGTGTCAAGATATGATGGTTTGCTAAAAACAACCACGGAAGGAAAAATAGAAGAACTAAATGCAGAAGGACGACCCTAATTTCAGTTCATTAACCAAATTCAGGAAGACGTGAAATGCACTTCCTATCAGCAATTGCAAAGGTCGATGTGTTTGGAACGTTGTAACAAACTAGTCTAAAATTAAAAACAGCACTACAGTAGTCTGTCTGATGGTAGGACTGCAATCAAACCGACCAGATAAACCTTTCTCCAACAATTATAATAGAATACATATTTCCATCAATTTTTTAGTGATTGGTTGTTTGATTATCTTTTAGTGTATATTCTTTTTGGTTTTTAAATTACTAGCGTTCATAACAACAAAATGCTTTGCATATAAAATTATCCAACAAAACAACGAAATCTCGTGGAGCAGGTTTATGTGGGCAGGGTCGCTGCGGCGGAAATTTAGAATTCGTACACAGCTTCCAGTCACACATAGATAGAAGTATGAACGAGATAACAGCCCTCTCGCTTCTCCCTGGCAGTGCTGATTAATTTATCGGCCACGAGGGACGTTGCGGGCGGTAACCTAACCACTCTTCGCGCCGTTATGGCCGACGTACCTACACTCGGCAATCATCACGGCTAATTAGACTTTAAGGATTAACCAGGGACCATAGACCAAAAATTGACGGTTCTCATTAGCGCACGCCCATCCTTTCGATCTCGGGGACGAACAGGAATAGGGAGAGGATCGAAATTATAAAACTAAATCGATTTAAGTGGAAGATGGACGATTTTCACGGAAGTCGACTTGGAATTTTAAACTAAAGTTTCGAACTGGAAAAATTGGAAAATATTGCTTTCGGAGTTGGGGAACTCGTATTAGTCTAAGTTCTACACAGATCAAGAAGGAAAGCTGGTTGTTCAAAAATGGGAACTTACAGGTTTACTGCAACTTCCTTGCTTTTTAACAAGACGTATTGGGCTAAGTTAGTTTAATTTTGATGCTGATACCGATTACACTTTTCCTTTATTATGTTAGTTATTACCTATGTTAGTTAGTCTGAATTTATTTTAACATGTAACATGAGCTCATCGTTTTCATACGAATTGTGACAATACTGTTACATGTTTAGCTACACTTGAGCAAAACACACCAAGTGAAAAAATAAGAACTGCACAGAATAAGCAATTAAGTTATTTTGTTCCACCTTATTAACATGAGATTATATTGATAATAATTGATAAATAAAACTAGCAAGGAAATTAATATGAGACTAAAATTATAGTTTCTTTTCATTGGAAAGTGGCAATAAATCATTTTACTTTATCTTCATTCTCAGAACTATAGGAGAATAGTTAAGAGGTAAAGGCAATTTGAAGATGTAAGGTATATGGAAGACATTGCTGTGGGCTGGTTAGTGTTTCTCAATTGGCTGTAACAGAAATCTGCCTCATTGGGGTGAGTTAGCACAAGAGATCTTTTTAATAAGGTTAGACTAGAGTTGTGTGTCGAATATTGGTGCAAAGCGAATCTGAAAGAAAATATTTATTACAAATAAAGTAAACCATTTAATGATCAATAATTACCTGAATTAAACTGAAATAGTAATTTACATTTCAAGTATAGAAAGTACGAGTGAGATGTTTCCGGAAGAGGCCGTTAGGCCGAGTCCGGAATTTCGAGACGAGTATGGAATAGGTCTGTGCATTTGTATCGATAATTCGAATAATATATCGAATAATTCGTTATATCGAATAACGATATTAAAATAAAAGTTATTTGAATTATCGAATAAATAATTATTCGAATAAATTTATTGGAATTATCGAATAAATAATTATTCGGGAAAAAATTATTCTAATAAAAGTTTATCCGGTTGAATATTTATTCGAATAAATTCTTACCAAGAATTATTTATTGGATAATTCGAATAAGTTTTGTTAATAAATTTATGCGAATATCGAATAAAGAATTATTGAAATAAATACTTATTTATGCAAATAAAACTTATTAGAATACAAAGCCACATTATAAATATCAAACTGTAAACATTTTAATTACCTACTTAAAATAAAAATGGCCAGAGCAATTTCATTTTTTATCAAGCTGGCTATGACATATAAATGATCTGTATTAGGCTTCCTAGATAAGCGTGATTATTTATTTTGTTTATTATCATTGCTTGAAAACTTCTTTAGACGATCTTATCGGTTATCATTAATCATTAGTATTGTTAGTCCTTTTCAATTTCCTTAACAATAATACCAAAACAAATGCCTGCCTAATGATTACTATTTGTATTTAGCAAATGGCCATTAATCATCATAAGTTAGAAAACTTGTATCAGATATCAGATAGAATAGGTTAAACAGAAGATTACTGTTTCTAAAAATTGTTAATTGATTTTTAACAACTTATTCTAGTAATGATACATATTGCCTATTGGTCGGAATCGTAAATCGGGGATGTGGGGAAGTAGGGATACCCCTTTAGCGATAATTTAAAATATTGTTGCAACAAATCAATGCCCAATTCTGTTCAAAAATTACAGTTTACGTTTGTGTTCGAAGGTGAACAGTAAATTCTTTTCTGCATTTGTACTTTCTCAAAGGAGAAAAATACGGTTTAGTGCTGTTACCATTTATTGTGCTTCAAAGCTACTCACATTTAGAATTCAGTGTTCAGAATCAGAAAAGGTAAGTACTGCTATTGTTATACATTATGACCCGATTTAAATCATGATTAAAATTACGTTAAAAAATGCAAATATACCATGGACCTTTATTATTTTAACATTGTCCTACTTTTAAATATCACTTACTTTTTATTGCTCACAAATGTTTTTTTTTCGTTCGTTTTGTTCATTAGTTTTGTGAATGTTCAATAATTTATTTAAAACTAAAATTTAATAAAATGGGGTGTAGAGTAGAGCAATAGTTTATAACTTTCGAATAATTGAATAATTATTTCAATAAATTAGTTATTCGAATTAGTTAGTTATTCGAATAAACTGGTTATTCGAATAAGTTATTGCAATAAATTATTCGAATAAATTAATTATCCGAATAAGCTATTCGAATAAATTAGTTATTCGAATAACTAATTTATTCGAATAATTTGATAGTTATTCGAATTTTGATATATCGAATAATATTCGATATTTAATTTTATTCGTTATTCGATACTTAGTTTGTGATATCGAACACCCCTAGTGCGAATACGAATACCGCAAAATACTAGTTTGCCGTACGAATACCGCAAAGTACAACTTTCTAATTAATAAATTGTACGGCAAAGCAGCTCTTTCATTGCTAGTGTATGAAAAAATAATATTCATAAGAGCTGTTGTATTAAAAGGCAAATTTAAAATTTGCATATTTTGATTTGTAGCCTTTGGGCGAGCACTTACTGTATTTTAAAATATGGCAGACAGAAGTGTTTTATATTACTAATCACCTGTATGTATTGCAATGGTTACTGTAATAATAATAGGTATTTTTACATTAATTATATTATATAATATAAGCCACTGTTTGCAATGTTATTAAAATAAAATTGAGACTGATTAAAATGTAATTTTCTTTCTCATTTAATCAAAATAATATGGTAGTATGCAAAATAAAGATGATTGAAAGCTAGCTCGTATAGCAAGAAAAATCCAGGCGGATTTCCCTAATAAATTTATCTAGTGCGCCACTGGCAACAAATTTAGTTCAACTGAACAATTGCTGAAATGTAATGCTGTCAAAATGATCACAGTTCGGTTTTATTTGCAGGCTGCGTCGTGATTTCATTTTTAATAAATGGAGTTTATGAACATTCGTCAAGGTAGCTATTTGAATTTACGCGTTCTTAGAGGTACTAATTATCTTTTGTTTCAGAAAATAACGCGGGCAAGCTTAGCAATTGTTTTTGGAAAAGCGTCCTTTTACTCGCATAACTTCAAACTTGGAATCCACTTTTTCTGCGAACAGCACCTTCTCTGTGGCCGTGAAATATTTGGACTTTGCTCAATAATATCTCCTTTATGATGCACGTAGATTTCTCGGATCTAACCACGTTAATTTTTGGTTAAATTAGTACCTGGTATTTGTCGATCACTTCGGCTCGCTGGAATGACGCCGTTGATGTTGTGGCGCTGCTATGGGCCCCCTTGTGATAAATCCTCTCGTAGACAGTCGTACAAAGCCGTCCTACACCCTGGAATACAGACCGCGTAGCTCCAATGGACCCTTTGGTTGCACCCAGACTTCAAAAACTTGAGCTGAATCGGCTGCGACCTTCTCGGAACGGCCCCCCTCGTGAACCTTCTTATTTTTGGTGTCGGAATTTGTTGCAAATAATACCACACAAACTGGATAGTGCACTGATTAAAACGGTATACTCTTTTTTTTAAATAATCTGGTTTATTATGTAAAATTCAATTTTAAAGAGGAGCACAATTTACAGCATCAATATAATTAATTTATTCATTTGTTCTCTCTAAAATCCGTTATAAACAATTGATATACTACTATAACTAAACAAAACGGATATTAACCAAAGTCAATTACAGTACTTTTTAACATTAAATTATTTACAAATAAACATTTTTACAAATAGCCTAAAACTAAAATTCATGTCTGTTCATTTTAATTATTAATGTCTTATTGTGCCACTTACACGTTTTATTAATCACTTAATTTGTTTCACACGCGTGATCGCATTGATTAGTTTTAAGAGTTCACTTCTTTTTTTACACTTTTGTTTCGTATCCTCCTGTGTGCTTTTCTTGCAAATTTTAAATGTCTGCTTTTCCCTGCTATTCTTTGTATTACAGCTTAATCTCACAATTGCCAATTCTTTTCTTATAATTTGCTCTTTGCAACATATAATAATATAATTCTGGCTTCCTGTACCTTATTTAAGATTGTTCATAAATGTTTTCTGCCTATTTATTTGAATTCTAAGCTACAATACCATACACTTAGCAAACCTTTCTGTGACAAATCAATTCTATCGGTTCGGCTTTAATTCTGCACAAACCTATTTAATTAATTTTGAAATATCGATTTCAACCTGTGACAAACGAGTATTATCTCTTGCCTTCCTTATTCAAAACCTTTCTTTTAATTTAAGCATTTCTTTCTCAATGCAATTCCTGACTGATATTTAAGTTTATAGTCTCGCAGCTAAATAAAACACCCCTACTCCGTGCTTTGATTTAATTTTAATATTGTACTGCAATCGGGGCAGAGCCATAGCGCCTAATACCACTGCAGTATATCTCTTATTTACTTATATTACCGGCCTTTACTAGGTCCACAGCTATTTCATCTTTATTGAGTGTTTTTCGGAATTCGACTTTATTTTGTGGCATTAATGGTGCAAGTATTTCTAAAATGTCGTCTTGTGGCTACTTTCATATTATTATTTTGTAAAAACTTTTTCAGTTTACCGGTATCAATTTCTTCTGGACTTATATGGAAGTATCTTCAGATCTGCAACTTGTATATTTTTTCTAGAATTTTGTACTGTTTGTTAAAAATTACCATAGTCATAGAGGTTTCCGGTTTTAACTATGTTTTTTTCAATATTACTGTTTTTCGTAGGCCCTCAAGTGGATGTGATCTTTCATAGAACAGCACGATCAGGTGTCGGAGGTTGGACGCTGGCGATTGGACACCAGGTGTTTGTGTGCCAGGCGTTTGGGCCCCAGGCGTTTGGGCCCCAGGCGTTTGGGCCCCAGGCGTTTGGGCGTCAGGCGTTTGGGCGCTAAGCGTTTGGGTGCCAGGCGTTTTGGCGCTAGAAAAATTTTGAATGGATTGAAAGTGAAATGGGATTCTTATCTTATCGGGGTACATTTTTTGAGCCCAACGCGGGCCACTTCAAATTTAATATATATAGCAGTACCAGGGTATAAAAAAGGGTCTTTCCCGGCAAAAGGTTGGGTAGTGTCAATTCTTGTTATTGCAATGGTTTTGTGCTCTCTACAATTCTGCTTGCCAATTGAAATAGAATGCATTAAAAATCAAACCGAGGCACATAATTAATTATTGTAATTAGTGCAAGCTTAGCTTACTTTTATTGAGATAAATGCACTGAGCAGCTGAGTTTCACAAATGGAGGCAAAGGTAACATGAAAAGCTAGTTCAAAAGGGTTACGTTCTTGGGCTCAGATTTGATGAGGTTTTGGAAGTGCGAATGCAGTTGGATTGTATCTGACGATGGTAGCGTTAACGTTTGCAGTGTTATGTTTGTTATTGTACGAAATGGTTTGCACAAGTACAAAGTCATGAGCATTCTAGTGCTCAGAAAGCTAGGACCAGAATGGCAAAGTAACTGAAGGGTATATCAATGCAGTACGAGGATTAGAAACGTTGCAAGAAGCAACCGACAAGAAAGGTTACATAAGAGCAACCTACGAATAGCAAATAAATAGAAAGAAAGTCATTATTAAGTGCATAATAAACTACAGAACATCACAGTGCGGTTAAAACACTGTGAAAAAGCAGAGTGTTAAGTGTAGTGCATTATAACCTAAGAAAAACATTTATTTAGCCTGTAAGAATTAAAGATATTATCAAAACCTTATTCTATAAGTTAATTTTAAGTATCAAACCTTATTCCCTTTAAACAATTGTGGTGATATGTTGTTAAGATACCAGACCTTCTTTTTTTTAACAACCGCAGAGAAACATTTGAAATTGTCCAAGCTGTTAACATTGTTCTACGTTAGTTCCCAGAAAAGTTTGATTTTCTTAATAATAAACACATTCATTTAGTGCAAGTGTTGGTTTAACCACAAAAGTGTTGGGTACAATTGGAGCCAGTTTGCCAGTCTTCAAGTTGTGTAATTTGTGCTTATTCGTCGTCAACAAATTCCAGGCAGGTGCGATCTAGGTACGGGCTGCGTTCGAGAGTCGATTCCGTCTGCAGCAGCTAGTTGGAGCCAAGTTTGGTGCCTTAAACACCTAGAGGAGGCCTCTACGCAGAACTACGTGCAGAAATTAGAGTCGCCAGGCCAACAGAAGCCAAGAAAACGCGTTGGCGTCCCCAGAGAGGTGCGATCAGCATCGGAAGAATCTGCAAACCAGGTATTTTGCGCAATTTTCATCGTCCGGAGTCTTTTTATTTTGCTGGGGTTTGCAAGGTTGGAGTTTCCACTACGTATTTCCGGTGCATCCCAGAACCCAGAAATCGACAAGGCGTCATTAGAAATTGTAGGAATTCAAAGCAAAATTGTCTATTCATTTGCAAGCTAAAACAATTGATGTTGGCGTCAATTGTACGTCACGCTAGAACAAAAGCCGGTAGTACTGTTGCTATGCGAGAATAATTATTGCGTACCTGAGGTATTTTGCTGATTTTGGCATTGATTTAAATTAATTACTGCGATTTATATGAGTGCACACCGGTTTGTGTTTTATGTAAATTTTTGAGGTTAGCTACTTCAGATTTAGTTTTGGTGCTTTCACAAATAGAATCCGAGTTAAATTGGAGCTACTAAAAATTAGTTTGCACTACCTAGTATTTCTAATTTTACGAACACCTCTGAGACAGAGTATTTATGTCCACTAGAGCAGCCAAATATTATTGAATATAGTCAAAATAAAATAAGGGCACAAAATAGTTCAGTTTTGAATTAAAATATTTGCACTTTTTAATAAGCCTAAGATCGTGCACAAGGGCACTATTCTTATTCATAATGTAAAATTTACTCTCTATATTCTTAATAAAAATACCAAATTTTCTAACTTTTCGAGCTACCACTCGAGCCGTCAGCACCATCTTGAAAAAATGGAGCTCTAAACCAGTTTTTCCACATTAGCTCCTCAGCAGTGCATTCTAGGATAAAAATAGTTATTATGAATATTATAGAAGACAAAATTTTCTACAACTTTTGTTTGATTTGTTTTGTAAGTGATTTAAATATCGAGCTTCAGAGCTGTAGAGTGGAGAAAATAAATACAAATGCCAACAGTGCTTCGTTTTGAGCTGATTTTTTCATGATTATTCTTATCTAATGAATTTAATGGTCAGGATTACTCATTTTAGGGGTATTAGCGTGACAAAAACAATAATAATTAAACTATTTTCGAGATTACGCGGTAAATATGTGAACTAAATTTAAAATTCAAGTAAGGTAAACTAAAAAACCAATAAGGAACAAACTTGGCGTTGAGGTATATTTTCACGAAAAAACACAAACGTCACTTCACTAGTGCTGCTTTCGCGTCAGATAGTACAGTAAGATTGTCGTTTTACCTTAAAAAAATTTGCAACGGCGATTCCTCTTGTCCAGTGGTTTAAGGTCATTAAACAAGTGTAAAACCAAAAAGCCGTGCCCCACCCCCTGCCAAACAGCCGCCATATTGAAGACAATTAAATTTGTTTTTTCTCGCGATCCATTGATCGTACAGAAAAAGTTATTGAATAAAAAAATTTGCAAATAAAATTCTACACATTTTTTGTCATTGCCGCGATACCGAAAAGTTGGTATTGCGAACGGTAGAGAGTGACAAAGTTACAAATAATCGGTTTCCGCCATTCTAGCTCTGTGGGGGTAGTTTTTTTCCAAAAATTGCGAATGTGAAAGTTGTAGTGCTTGAAAAAATGTGTACGAATCTCTTTTAATAATGTGATTGATTTAAATAGTCTCCGAGTGACAGCTCTTCAAATTCCGCGCGGCGTGGAAAATGTCTATTCCGGCGCAGCAGAGTAACCATTTCTCTTTTGTGAGGTAAAATCGTCACGTCACTCAAGTAGTTTCAATGTGAATAGGTTTTCAGAACCTACAGAAATTCTACACATTTTTGGTCATTGCCGCGATACCGAGAAATTGGTATAGGCAAAAGAAATTAAAATTATGAGCAAGGAATATACGAGCCCAGAATCATATTATTTGGGCCAGATCAGTAAAGCTCTTAAATTTGCTGGTGTAATATTTGGAGTTCGTCCAAAATTTAGTTTTTCTGCTATGGATTCTACTGTTTTATAGTTTCGCAATATTTCATACACTATAATTCGAAAATTGCAATTGTCTGTAAATTTTACCACAGGAATGACCAAAATTCAACAAATTGACAACAGCTTTACCACGTACCATTTTTTCAAAAAGAATACAGACACCTGACTGTCTATATATATGTTATTAAACAACAAACAGCTTGTTTCACTTCAACCAAAACATGCTTACGTGAACGAAATAATATTTTGATAATATGGGCCAAATGAAGTGAATCGGTAATTTATTTTTAAGTTAGTGTTTCCCGACTATTTTTTGTAATTTGTTATTGCTAGAGCTGTTTAAAATATTGTTAAAAACTCCTAAAATTATAATGTAAGAATATTGAAAGAATATGAAAAGAATTTCACACTTAAAGTTTTGACATTAATGGTACCGGGTAACCATAAACGGATGTGTTTTTTTTTCTTAGGTTGGCACAGTTTATGTTGGTGGCACTGTAAGTCTATGTCAAATTCCAGGTTAGTAGGTTAGGTTTTGCTTCAAAACTGACGTCAAAACTGACGCAAAACCTAACCTGCTAACCTCCAATTTGACATAGACTTACAGTGGCACCAACATAAACAAATGTTTAAAAATCTTCATTAATAAAAAATCATTCATTAATAAGGGTTATTAATAGACGATTCTCCAAACATTAATTAAACCCATAAATAAACGATCAACGGAAACATTTATTTAAAGTATTTTTACTATAAAAATTTTGAAGGTCAAAGAATTTAGGGTTTATGTTGGCATTACTTGGATTGCTTTAAAAACAAACATGTTGGTAGAATTTGTTTTAGTAACTTTTTAGAACTAAAAATTGGTGGTAAATTTAAAATCTGGCATTAAAGGAGTTTGGTTTTTTGGGTAATTCAGCATGGTCGTAACAATGCTTCCTCTTAGCTATGTTTATAAAAAACATATTATTCTTTTATATTAAATGAAAAGGAATTTTATAAATAGTAAATTATTCAAAACATGAAATAAACAAAAACTGAACTAATTTTAAAATTCTACAACTAAAAGATAAACATGTCATATTAAACCGAATCTTCGTTTTCTTCATCACTATCCCAGTCCAATTCGTCGGTGTCATCGTCGGAATCTTCGGTCAGAGAAATTATAAAAGGAGGTATGTCTACATATGATGTGTTGCCCATATGCTTCTGCCAGTCTTTTCAATTACAGCTTCAACGTGGGTAACATTTTGATTCCATATTTCTGGTGTAATTTGTGCCAAGGCTTTCAACCATACTTCCCGAACACGGTCTTTGCTTTCAAAAGCAAGACTGGTGCCATTAATACATTTGTTGTAAACCCCTTTGCAGTAAGCCTAGATCATCTCAATTGCATTATGTTGACAGTGGTACGATGCCAGTCTTAGTACTTCAATATTATGTTCTTTGAGAAGCTCATCAACAAAATATACCTTCTGCTTATTCTCCAGCAGAGGCTGAACTTTCAACCAGAGAGCAAGTTGTTTCAGATTCATTAAATTCCACATTATGGTCCTTAATAAAATTTGTTAATACTTTTTACTTTAGTGTTAAGTAGTTTTTTATGATCTTCCTTAATTCATCTACGAATTTCTGTTCCATTTTTATAAATCCATGTCTCATCCAAAAAGACAAAATTTACCACCACTCCAGAATTTTTAAATTGAAGGTATTGTCTTAAAAATTTGATTTTTAAAGCTGCAACGTCAGATTTTTGCATCAATATTTTTCTTGTGTCAATTTTTCTAAATTTGAAACCCATATCTCGAATAATCTTGTGCAGCAAACGTCTTGACCCCGTAAATTCTAATTCGGTTTTTGCATAGGTAATATAGAGGATCATTAAAACTAAAATGCATTCCTGCTTCTAGTCTTCTGAAAATTACCGCTGCCAGTTCTTTTTTAGTGTAAAAGTTGCTCCACCAAATTCCCTTTTGCTTTTTGCCGGTTTTTCAATTACGTAAATTGTCCTTATTTTTAAACACATTATAAGTTGCCGTTCTACTGCTCTGTAAATTAAAATTGTTAAACGACGTTAAAAAATAAATAGTTCGATGTACATCAAAAGCTCATACTCATCTTTCGTAAACTTCTTCGTCTGGCATGTTGGGCTGCAGATCCAACAGTTTCTCTGCACACTTCAGAATTGCTTTTTTACATTTAATTTTAAAAGTTTCCGTTTTTTTTTTGGGGTATTCATTTTCAAAAATGAAAAGCTTTTAAATGTGCACTGATACCACGATCACAATCAAAACCAAAACTCTGATGTTAGAGATAAAAATACATTGCAAATTATGTCTTTTTCCAACTGTTCTGGATAATAACCTCAGTGTACGATTTCATCCCTGTAATGAAGGATTTATTACTTTCTTGTAGGTAAGTTCTGCGACCTTTAAGGTGGATTCAGTTCTTGTTAAATTTACTTGGAAACGGTATTAAAATAATTTTTTTAATGGGGCCTTTCGGCACATTGCTTTAAAATTAAATAAAACAGGAAAAATGACATTTATACAGAAAAGACACCAAAATAAGCCTTTTCAGTCATTTTAGTCATTGTGTGGTGATTTATAATGGATTTCAGGGAGAATACTTTGCTGTAAACTTGACGGAGTTTAATGTTATTCACTATTTAATGAACCAGTTATTCATGGCGTTAGTTGCTGGTTGTCTGCGGTCAGTGGCTAGGTGAATGTCTTCATGATGGATTATTGTGGCGGTGTTGTCTGTGAAAAGTGATTGGTATATCGGTGGCAACTATGTTGAAAAGCGTTGGACCTAATACGCTTCCTTGAGGAACCCCAACATGGATGAGTTTGGTGTCTGATACGATACCGTTAATTCGAATACCGAATGATAAAAGGTCTGCTTTCAAGTAACTAAAAGATGGTTGCTGTTAGGTATAGGGACAGAAGATTATGCAGTAGTTTGTATTTCCACCGTTTTGTACCAACTTTGTTGAATGCCTGTTTTATGCTAAGAAAAACTGCCCCTGTGTATTGCTTGTTTTCCTAGCCACGTTCGATCATTTTTACGATTTGTTGTAATTGTTGTACGGGTGAGTGACCTGCTCCAAATCCAAATTGAATTGATGATACTACACGGTGTTCGAGTATAGCTCTCTCTAATAATTTGGATAGCATCGGAAGACAGTTTATGGGACATTAAGATCTGTGTAGTTTCTTTTATGTTTCCATACATTAGAATATGAACTTGCTTCCATTTGGTGGAGAATTATCTCATCTGTTATAGGTTGATGTGATTCAATATAAAAAAATATTTGGTGAAAGTGCAATCTGTTTTCTTCTCAGATGTTTCGAGAACAGATTGTTTGTTTCAAAGCTGAGAATTGTTTCCTTAATTTGGGGTATATTTTTGGAAGCTTACTATAGATATGTGTTGTTGTTTGGTTCGATGTTTTCGACAGGTTTTGCTTTTTTACCTTATTGGTTCTAGGATGTAAGCTAGGGGAATGCTAGGGTTGTTTGCGTTTCTAGGGTTAATAGCTTTTGTTAATAATTGTATTGAATCATTGTTTGTCGCCGTTAGTGCTTCTATATGAGGGTATCCACGTCAAGAGATTTTGGAGTTTGGTTGGGTTTAAGCTGTGTCTAATTTTGGTTTAAACTGTTTCCACTTAACGAAATCTTTTGTCATTTTTGAATTTAGTTATCTGAGTTTTATAATTTCGGGAGGGGGGATGTCCCTCAAATGATCACTTCTGTAAGTATAGTACGTTCATTGGCTTGGTGCATATATCTGGAGTTGATGTGTGACCTAAGTGGTTTTAATTGGATTAAGATTGGAGGTGCTAACGTTGGATCTAATTTTCTTAAATGTTTTTATTGGGATATTTATGGGTTTATTATGCTCTAATTGTTGTTTTATCATGATTGCTGCTCCTCCTGCCTTTCGTATAGGTGAGTTTCGGTTATACAGTCAACACTTCAGGAGAGTTATTCATTGGGCATATTGGGGAGAATATGAGTTAATTTAAAGGTTTGAATTGGGCTAGTAAAGGGATTATTATTAAGTCTTTGACGAATTTTAATATTGTATCGAGATGGAAAGATTGGAGTGGTTTCCTCGTTTGGCTATCTTGGTTACATTTTTGTTTCAAGGCTTGGTTGT
>OW679196.1:117442230-117615538 GCA_940337035.1 Agriotes lineatus | reverse complement strand
ACAATACGATTATTGAAATCCCTATCAAAATGAAAGAAAGCAATACTTGTAGCTGGTTTTATTACTACTCGAACATTACTACCATTGATCAGACAATTAGCATCGTTACTATTACTACCTCACGCAGGGTACCCCAAATAGTTTAACTTAAACCGCTCGTAAGTTTAATGGTTACACAGTTTTTATATGCAAAAATATCATCAGATTCTAGCTACAACACTTATCTTTGTGCCGATATACTCGCAGACATTTAATACGTCCCGTTACTCCTATCACATGTCAGCTTGACAGGTTCCAACCTCGGCTGTCATTCGCTATACATCGACCCCCAATACTGCGGTAGATTAGCTTTCCAAGATTTTCCGCCTAATAGTTGTTGCTATAAATTGAATTTCCAGGTAACAAAAGGCAAATTCCACATTAAACTACATACCCTCTTCACAGGCAATAAACTTCGCAATCGTTGTATTCGTGTTTCCCAGATCGCTTCACAGCTTGAATATAAATATTCATTGGAAAAATGACATCTGCTTAATGATCTCCCTTACAGGAACGGCTGGCCAGTAACCCAATTCTTTACTATTACCAAACCATAATAAATGGCGAGATTGTCATTTACACCCCACGAAAACTCTTGCCTTTTTTAAAAGCTGATATACAAATTTTCTCTCAAACAAAACCAACCTTGTTTTTATATCTCCTCTAGCAACGAACAAAGCCAATCTGATATTAATTTTTATCGCGTCACTCTCACTAGATTCCTCATTCAACACTAGTATTAATATCAAATGCTTTTGACACGTAACAAACTCCCCCCTTACCAGAAAGGAAAAATTTCAACGAAATTTTTAACTAAATAAAAACTTTATCCTAAAAGGATACATACATATACGCTAGAGAGTCATTAAACCGTCTGTCATAAGACGTCTCTAACAATTAACCTAAAAAAAAACCCAATACCCACACCACAAACAAGCAACTACACTGTAGAGACGGTGATGACCCCAGAAGGAACCCAGGACCAGATCAACCCCACGACAAGGATCAAGATTGTTCGTCGCTGCTGGATGTAAATGCTGCGCCGGTGAACAACCCTGTAACAACCTGTCGTGACGAAGCTCCACCCCCATGAACCCCACAAAATCACTCCAAATCCCCACAGCGTACCCCCCCTGACAACTTCCAATGAACCCCCGAGGCGGAAGCACACCTCCACACAGTTTCAGGTACTGTCAGACCGAAAATAGTTAAGCCAAAACGAAGAATAACCAGGGTTTTCCTTTTGACACGCCTGGGGAGGAAGTAACCCCAGTGACAGAGGGTTAAAGAAACCAGAAAAGTGAGAGGCAGAAGCCAACATCCACACAACTCTCATACGCTCCGACGGAGGGATCCTTCAGCACCCCGAACGGCCTGAAGAAAATCTCCACCAATCTTCATCTCACATCCAACAATCACTCAACACCAGAGATTTCATCCGCACCAGATCAAAGAGAAATAAAAGAAAACAAATTGTCATTCATCTAAATAAACAGTTCATTCAAAACAAAATCGACATTCACTACATTACAAGAGAGAAATATAGACAAAGTTTTAAGAAGAAAAGAAGGCGAAAAATGAAGGACTGGTCATCTTAAAAATTTTGTTTTGTAGGGAAACACCCTATATCCCCAAACCCCAAGGGATACCTAAAAGAAACGAAGAAGTTGTACTTCTTTAACGATTAATCTCGTTACCCTTATGTCTCCTTAGGAAAAACAGGATAACGTAACGCTCTTCCAATACAATCAAAAAGAAAACCATCCATTAACATTTCCCAACAGGGAACTCCCTATACGTTATACCCAAACGAGGAAAAAGAACAAGATATTAAAGTTTCCCAAATAGTGTCCTTCCCGACTGTGCCCTTCCAACCACCCTATACCTTAAAATGGGGAAAGAACAAGATATTAAAGTTCCCCAAAGAGTGACCTACCCTACTGTGCCCTTCCAACCACCCTATGCACATCACACACCATTAATTCATCTCAGAGTTATCATAAGGTTTCAAATCCTTGGCATGCCAAGTCCCCTTTAATATTTTTCCGTCAGGATCTTTGAGTTCATAAACCCATCGTGAAAACTTTCGATTAATAATAAACGGTCCTATAAATTTTGCAGCAAGCTTGGAAGTAAACTGACGAGCAGCATCCGATAACACATAGTGTCTACGCAACACTGCTTGATCCGGAACGAACTCGAAAGGCCGTCGACGAAAGTCATAGCGAGTTTTTGACTTTTGATAAGCCTTATCCAAACGACGTTTAACATCAGCATACAGTTGCTTGAGTACTGTAGAACGATTATCTAAATCTCTATCCCGATTAAATTGAATTTCCGGATTTCCATCACCAACTACCGGTTCGTGATTTAATATGATTTCTCTGCCAAAATTAATGAAATATGGAGTTTTTCCCGTAACTTCATGAACTGAGGTACGTATAGCACAAACTACGTGAGACAAATATTTATCCCAATCTCGATGACGATCTGATACATAAGCTGTCAACATAGTTTTCAGCACTCTGTTTATACGTTCCGTAGGATTAGCTTGAGGATGATAATTGGCAGTGAACGAAATCTTACAGCCATACTTCTGATTTAAAGTTTGAAACTCATGACTGCGAAACTGAACGCCATTATCACATATGATTCGCTTGGGAACCCCAAACATCAAAAATACGTCTTCCTCAACAATACGTGAGATAACCTTAGCTGATGCTGTACGGAGCGGAAACACTAATGGAAACTTACTAAAACAATCAGCCACTACGAATATATACGCGTACCCTCGTACTGAACGAGGTAAAGGACCTACAATATCACAACAGATTAGTTCCCAAGGCTTCGAAATTAATGAATGTCCACCCATATACCCTGCAGGGGCTCTCTGTTCTGGTTTAATTCGTTGACACGTTTCGCAACGGCGAACATAAGCAGCCACATAACGTAGTTTAGGCCAGTAGTATCTTTGTGCAATACGATGAAAAGTTTTATTAACACCCGTATGACCAGCGGTCGGAATATCGTGATTTTGTTTGATAACTTCTTGGCGTTGAGTCTTTGGAACAACCAGTTTCCAATGATCTTCATCATCTGCCAAGTCTGGATAATCGGTTCGAACATATTTATACAATTGACCGTCACTAACTCTCCAATGGGGAAATTTTCGAGGATTGTTAATAACAAATCGACACATACGATGATACCATGGATTACCAGCAGGACCAAACTGAACGTTAATAGCATCAATAACAGGAACAGCACGAGACAAAGTGTCAGGCACAACATGTTCTTTACCTTTTCGATGAATAATGTCAAAATCATATTGTTGAAGGCGAACTGCCCATCGAGCGATACGACCAACAGGGTCTTTAATACTATTAAGCCATTTTAAGCTATAATGATCAGTTACTACCGTGAACTTAGTTCCCTCAATATATGGTCTAAGTTTTTCAATAGCAAAAAGGACAGCGAGGCATTCACGCTCTGTTGTGCTAAAATTTCGTTCGTTTCTAGTAAGCGACCGACTAATGTAACATATAACTTTCTCCCCATCAGCTTGATGTTGAGTAAGTACGGCACCAATACCATAACCAGAAGCATCCGTTTGAATAACAAAGGGTACAGAAAAATCAGGGCAAGCTAATATCGGAGCAGATATCAAATGTTCTTTAATATCACTGAAGGCTCGTTCACAATTACTATCCCAGAAAAATTTCGCATTCTTGCGGAGCAAGGATGTAAGAGGTCCGATAAGTGAAGAAAAATTCGGAACAAAACGACGGTACCATGACGCCATACCAATTACACGACGTACTTCCTTCACTGACGCAGGAGTAGGAATACGATTAATTGCATCTACTTTTTCTGGGTCTACTAATAAACCGCGTGAATTCACTACATAACCGAGATACTTAAGTTCTGGCTTACAAAAATGACATTTATTTTGGCTTAAAGTAAGACCAGCAGCTAATAATCGAGACACAACCTCACAAAGAGTAGAAAGATGTTTTTCGAAAGTTGGCGTACAAATTACAATATCGTCAAGATACGTAAAGACATATGGTTCCAAATCAGCACCAATAACCCTATCAATTAGGCGTTGCCACGTTGCCGGCGCCGTATGCAAACCAAACGGTAGGCGGCGAAATTGAAATAATTCCCTATTAGGTACAGTAAACGCTGTTAAAGGGCGTGAAGAAACAGCCACAGGTATCTGCCAATATGCGGATTTAATATCAAGAGTCGTAAGATAATGTGCGTCACGAAGTTTATCCAAAGTACTTGATACATATGGAATAGGATAAGCATCAGGTTGACTGACTTTATTAAGTTGGCGATAATCAACACAGAACCGATAACTACCATCTTTCTTTTTAATCATTACTATCGGAGATGACCAAGCAGAAGTCGAAGGTTCTACCACTCCCTCATCCAACATTTTCTTTAACTCAAGATCTACCTGTTTCTGCAGAGCAAAACCAACCTTGTTTTTATATCTCCTCTAGCAACGAACAAAGCCAATCTGATATTAATTTTTATCGCGTCACTCTCACTAGATTCCTCATTCAACACTAGTATTAATATCAAATGCTTTTGACACGTAACAAACTATTCATCTTTTTTCGATTTTCAATAATAATTTATAATAAATTTTAAATATAAGTTAAGGTATATGATGTCCTAGATAAGGATTTTCGGTTCCGGGTACCCGGACTGGGACCTGCCAACTCTAGTTAGGAATATCCGGACCCGATACCCGGTCTAAGACTTGGCTAGACCCGAGTCGACGTTTTTTAAAAATGTTTGTAATATTAGATACCTACTTGTAAACTTGTACTTATGTTGAATGGTTCTTTATTATATTTGTGTTTTTTCAGTTTCTTAGTTTTTATTTGTATTACGAGTTCTTCCAAGTAATTCTTTTTTGTATATTATTTTCATCTTAATGATTAATGTTTATAATATGTGTTTGTTGTAATAATGAATTATTGATAAAACAAAAGAAAATTATATATACAGTGTGGTTTCTATCTCGTTATAACACATTACGTCCAGCGTTTTTTCCAGTGTTTTATCATTTTGATAACATTCTAAATAAACTAATTTCATAGTTGCTGCAGCGGCTATAACATATCGTTGACTATTGTATGTTTTTATATATCCGCTCTTTGTGATTGTAATATACTATATTGATATGGTCTTAAAATGGCAAAGCATTTTAAACAAATTTTTAATTAACACGAAGATTAATTATAATGCAAATAAAAAGTATATTTGAAAGAATAATACAGTTTTATAATTAAAAATTCTATTTCATACAATAATATCCACAGTTTCTTCAGAAAATTTGACTGTACATTACTGAAACAAAGATAGTCACAAAAAATCATAGTTATTAATTCAGTTACATGTGAAATTGTAAACGATACCAGCTAGTTGTCCATTTGTTGATTAGAAATGTAACTCAATTTGGTTCATGACAATTTTGAACTAAGTTGTTATATTAGTTGGTTTGTATCTGCAAAAGTAAATATTAGAAAGGATAAAACAAGTTTGTTTCTTATATATTTGTTGTATAAAAGGATTATTGTTGCACAATGATGCATAATAATTGGAGACGGGCACAATTTGAGAACAAAACCTATAATATAATATGTACGTTTAGGTAAAAGTCACAATGGTTGAAAAGTTGGAATCTGTAATTTTTTTTGATATTTTCCAAGGTTTTGGAGAATATAAGAAAATAACAATAACAATTTGGAATTAAAAAATCACACCAGCTTTAAAATCAAGCTAAAAGTATAAAAATACAATTATATTAAAAATAAATACTGGTATGTGCTCAGAAAAAGTGTTTTGCATAAAATAAATTAGTCATAATAAAATGTTTGGAGTAAGAAATATGAAGATGTTGATGGTAGGCGTGTATAATAACTAGCAGGCGTTGCTCACGCCGGTGCAAAACAGCCCATGCAGTAGATGCAAGTCCAGTGTGTCAATGAAGATAAATAGAGCTCGAAGATAGAAAAGTCAGAATGTAAGTGAAAAACAAAGATACAAATACCAGATCTGAGTGAAAATATAAAACATTTAAATGAACAAAACTGCTAACTGAACAATTTTAAAATTGAAGAAAGTAAATTATAAATAAATTAAAGACAATCAAAGTTAACAGTATTTAAGCAAAACGTTTATGCAACAATTTAACAATAAACATTAAAATAAACTGCATGTAAACATACTGTATTAATTATGGTCAGCTTAGTATGAACGACTGGGCTTGCCTGGTGATAAACGCAAACATTTGTTAGCTTTGCCCTCTGATTCTTCAGGATACAGTTCATAGGCGGTTACCCAGGCTAGGGTCAGTGGAAGTGCCGTGTACAGTCCTCGCTCGAATGCTAAGATCAAAAATGAGCGCCACTAATTTGTTGCTGACTGCCTAATACGTCGACACTTTTTCCCAGTACGCCCCAAATTAGAAAGGCAATAACGTAGATTTGTGCGTCGGAAGAATCGTGATACCAAAAGAAAGGTAAAACCATTAAAAGCCAAATACTACACATAAGTTTAAGTACCAAGGCTCTATTAGAATTCAAGAGAATATTACAACTATATTTGTAGAAGCATCAAAATACAATAATCCCAAAATATCATATACAATGTAATAATAAGTACCCAACACGTTCAAGTACGTAAGGGTAAGGTATCGATTTTATCTTACATTTAAAAAAAGGGAATTTATAAACGTCAAAATACCTAACGTTCAACTAGCGAACACTTTATTTGGCTGAAAATATTTCTAAATGTTGCAGCAAAAGAAAAAACGTTTTAAAGTATCAACGTTATATACTACAAATATATGAACGTGACAATTTCAAAACTAACTAAACCGGCAATATTCCAAAATAACAAGCCCTATAAGTATAAATATGACTACATATACGAAAGGTTTAATAAAAAAACTAAAGTGTTCTCGCAAACAAGAATTTAAATTAAAGCAACAGCCATTTGTTGTTCTCTGAATATCATTTTTTGGCAGTGGTCTATGATGATATGTTTGATCGGACTTTTTCCACTGTCTAGGGTGTATTTCACACGATGTTTCGGGAGTTTGATCTACTCTCGTCTTCAGGTGTATAATTAAAATATATAACCGCGCTGGTGGCCTAGTAGTAAGAGTGATAGACTAGTAATCACAGCGATCAGCTGTCCTGGGTTCAAACCCCGGGGGAGGCACGAGTTTACGTATAAAAACGTACAATATCAGTCTTTCTCAGGACTAACCAGGAACACCTGAAGACGGGAGTAGATCAAAACTCCCGAAAGGTCGTATGAAATGCACCCTAGACAGTGGAAAAAGTCCGATAAAACAAACCATTTCGTTTTTTTTTTGTGAAATGTATGCCCTTCTGTGACTAAGTTCACTTTCAAAATGCATAAACTGAGAATTGTCAAATCAATCTAGTTTCAAAATTATGTTCAGCATTAACAACACATTTGGGAAAATAGTCACTTAGGGCAGGGTGGCCAGAGAACGTCAGGTCGCATGATCTCACTGTGATAATGGAATAAAATTTACCTATGGTGTATTACCAGTTGAATGAAAACAGTACGACGTCTCTCGAACTAAAGAAGACAAGATCTTGTTTTCTAGCCCGATTACAGTTCTAGAAAAGGGTACGTATATTTTCTAATAAAAATAAACACATAATTAGTGGAAATTTAATTCGGTTTGAGTAAACAACGTACCTCAAGTGATGTCAATGCATAGAATGTGCAATTAATTTAAATATGTGACATGACACAACAATAACCGGTGCAAGATTGCACAGGGACGAGAAAGCTTTCTTGCAAGCAAAGTACCCTGCTTTTCATTAGGCCAGTAGACCACTTCCCGTTAAAGATTTATTTTTCATCAAATAAAAATTAGATTTAGGTAGAGTTACCATCCGTCCGGATTTTTCCGGACATGTCGGGAATTTAGGGGCGTCCGGCCGGAAAAACAAACCGGGTTCGGAATTTAGCCGTCCATGGCCCTGAAAGCATAATAGTAGGCCAAGCACTCAATATCGGGTCTAAAATTAAGCGGCCGCGGGAGCATAATAGTATGCCAAGCATACAGTTTTGAGGGAAGTACCGCTGCTTCAATGATAATTTATGTGAATCCCCGAACACAGTCAGGCGGTCGCATATTCTGATTGCTGCGGTGAAATTCAGAAAGCGAGTCGAAAAGCTAAAGTAAGAACGTTTTTTTCCATTGTTGTTTAAAAAATGCCAAAGCGACATTGTCAAGTTACAGAAGACATGCTGAAGGAGTATCCTTCAGTTAAAAAAGTAAAGACTAGTGGAGAAGTCGTGTGTAATATTTGCAATTGCTCTATAAGCGTAGTTTATAAAGGCAAATCTGATATTGAAAAACATCTACAAAGCGAAAAACATAAGAAGAATATAAGAAGTCGGGCCTTACAAACTTTGTCAGGGTTGAAAATTTGAATACCATAAAATTAACTAGAGTGGCGGGGGCAAACTAGCTTACTACAATTTATGGATTGTACAAACAAAGTAAGTCACTAATAAACAATATGTTTGTATAATGTACGTAGCTTGTTTTAAATATTATTCTTATTCTAATAAAAAAAAATGCATGATGGTTCAGCCACGGCAAACTAAAACTTATTAACCCTTTCAATGAGAAAGCCGTATATATGCGGTTTGGATTTTTCGTGCCTCTGCTGAGAAAGCCGTATATACAGTGCGAGTGTAAAGTCTGGAACTACCGAAATAACACTTTTATCAAATGTTTTTGCAAGAAACCCTCGAACACGTCAATTTTCATTTAAAAAAACACATATTTTACTGTAATTGTCACTTTTAGATTGTCTTTTGTTTTTGAGTTATGACGTTTGCGATAATATTTTTAAATGGAAACCCAAATTTTTTATGAAGAATTTGGACAGAGCATGAAATTCTAAGACCAAATACGCCAAAAAGAAGCATGATACTGTATTTTGAAATTTTCGAGAAAATCGTACGATTACCACATCCCCTCAATACTAAAATTTCAATTCGTCCATTTTCACTCAAATATCGCACCATTATTTTTTTAATTAAGAGCACACTTCAAAAACAGATAAACAAAATATGAAAAACTGTTATAATTTTAGGGCTAACTCATTGTTTCATGGCTACTTGATTTTTATTCGATTTCTGTTTTAATACTTTAAAAGCGATTTTCTCGAAAATTTCAAAATACAGTATCATACTTTATTAGCGTATTTGGTCTTAGAATTTCATGCTTTGTCCAAATTTATCATAAAAATTTAGGGTTTCCATTTAAAAAAATTATCGCAAACGTCATAACTCAAAAACAAAAGATAATCTAAAAGTGACAATTACAGTAAAATACGTCTTATTTAAAATAAAAATTGACGTGTTTCGGGATTTCTTTCAAAAACATTTGATAAAAGTTCTATTTAGATGGTTCCAGACTTTACACTCCCACTGTATACATTGGAACACATCTTATGCGTACGGAAGCCAAATATTTGCATGTTTCGGAGTGGGGGTTGTTTTATATGGTGGGAATAATTTTTCGCAGTCACCTCATGCCCGCGGCGACCCAGTGACACTTGCGCAACGAAAGGTGTGTAACGACATCCGACAAATTGCCTACACCACGAAGCGGCGCTTGCCTATAAATTCTCGCCTTTCTCCTTCCGATAGTGAATCGAGTTTCGCCTCTGACGTGGTTTACACGTTGAGTTACCGTGCTCTTTTGCTTTTTTTCCTCCTGA
The DNA here is from genome assembly GCA_940337035.1 of Agriotes lineatus. NCBI lineage: Eukaryota > Metazoa > Arthropoda > Insecta > Coleoptera > Elateridae > Agriotes > Agriotes lineatus. The sequence goes on along the minus strand of OW679196.1, from coordinate 117,605,696 downwards.
TGAAGCCCCTTACGAAAGTGGGCGAAACTTTGAGTTCTTCAATCTCAATCATGACACGGTCCAATCCCGGAAGTCGTTTGTTACTTAATGGCAATGGCCGTGAAAGCCTCAAAAATCATCTAATCAAAAATTGGTTGGTATTGGTTGCCTAGCACACTTGTTAAGTAACGCGGTTCATAACTGTTGAGATTCGCTTCCTTTTGCAGACTCAGAAGGTATTGTTTTTAAATTATTTAATTACATTAATACGAGGCTTGTTCAATTGAAACCCATCTTTGGTCCAGAAAAAATTTATTGGCAAATATATTTACAAATAATTACCACTACAATTAAGGCACATATCCCATTGTTTCACCAACCGATGTATACCCTGCTTAAAGAATTCTTGTGGCTGCTGCTTGAAGAATTCTTTTACGGCATTTTGTACTTCTTTGTCCGACTGAAAACGATTACCTTTTAACGCCTTTTTCAGTGGCCCAAAGATGTGAAAATCGCAGGGCGATAAATCGGGACTATAGGGTGGATGCTCTAATATCCTCCATTTCTTTCGTTGTAGATTTTCTTTCACTACTTTGGCAACATGAGGCCGAGCATTGTCGTTAAAATCGCTGTCAAATACAAATGATAGGAACTAATCAGTGTGACGTTTACAAACATAACTAACATTGCGAAACGTCAGTTGAGTGATTACAATTGTTTCCAAGGCTAACCTGACCAAAAATGGGTTTCAATTGAACAAGCCTCGTATTTATACAGTAAGAGTGTCAACACTAAAAGAATTTTGCGATTTTGTGGGTACCAAATATGAACAGCTTTTGTATCATTCTAAAAGTAGATGGTCGTCCTTATTTCCCGCAATAAAAAGAATCTTAAAGATGTTTGAACTCTTGAAATCATATTTTGCTTCAGAGGCTAACCCTCCATTTTTATTAAAATCTTTTTTCGAAAATAGATTCTCTGAACCATATCTATATTTCATACATTTGTTGATGTCTGTCTTTCATAGGTAACTCCATTATTGAAATCATGAAAATTCTAGAATTGGTAATTAATACTCTTAATGAAAGACTGCAGCAAAAATTCATTCTTTTTAAGGTTCAAGACATACTGAAAAAATGAGTGATGAAGGGTTCACACAAGAAAATCAAGTTTTCAGAAATAATATTTTTCAATGTTATGAAAAAACCATAACTTACTTAAATCGTTGGCTGGAATCTTTCCAAGAATTTTCCTGTTTTAAATGGGTAAGTTTAGAAAGTCTTGATAACTGGACTGGGAAAAAGATATTTTACCATCTATTTCTTTTATGATTGAAAAGGATGTGGATGTAGACGATACTAAAATTTTTGATGAAATATGTCTTCTAAAAAATAATTAAAGAAAAGAAATAAATTTAACATCTACCCGCACACAAAAAATGGGTGGTGTTTTTTGAAAACTGTCTATCTGAATAACAATATTCAGAACTTTTGAAGGTTTGCCAATTTTTTTTTTGCTATAACAGTACATAATGCAAATGTGCAACGAGTTTTTTCACTAATTACAGCTCAGTGGTCTAAAGAACGAAACAGACTTTTGCTGGACTCTGTAAAACATATTATCATGACGCACTTTAATTTTGCAATGACTTGTGACGAGTTTTATGAATTTATGTCAATACCTGAAAATTCATATATTTTAAAAGAAGTACAATGAAAGACTAAGTATATCTAGGTTAAATATTAAACTTAATAATCGTATATGTCATTATTTGTATAATATATATTAAAAAATGACATTAAAATTTATATAAAAAAATAAATTTCGTTTTTCATTTGCTGCGCCTTCAAAGAAAAATGTTCGGCTTTGTCCGGAATTTCGGGTCTGTTTGTTCTGAAAAATATTCTAGATAGGTGGTAACTCTAGATTTAGGAGATTTATAAGTAAGCATATTATAAATTGAGTGCACGACCTTAATATCGCAGAACCATTAACAATTCTGCATCGATGGAACGTTATGGGAGGAAGAACTACATCGCCCTGTGGTGCACGGATTTCCAACAACTTTCTTCTTAAGGGGTGCCACAGTGATATTTTACAGGAACAGGGAACTGATTTGCCATGTGGTTACAAGGTTCCTAACAGTCCTGAAAATTTATAAGGTGAAAATATGTATTTCAAAATAATTTTAAAAAATAGTCTGACTGATCTGCGGCTATGGAAAGTAAGTCTGGCATGGCATTAAAAAATTAAAAATAAGTACCCTAATTGGACTTATTTTCCCAGTCCTGAAAATTTATCAGGTGATAATATGCCTTACGACATAATAAATAAAAATAGTCTGGCTATCATTGTCGATCACGAAGGTCCTGCCAGACTCATATAAAGGAGCGTAACTTGGTAATGTATAAGTGATCGCACCGGTGCATTTGGCGTCTGGGCTCAGACAGGGAAGAGAGTTTCCATTTCGTAGTACTAACAATTTGGCAGAGTATACGATCACAATATTAAATATAAAAAAAAGTCTGGCAACCATTCGGAATCACCACAGCTCCACCAGGCCAGTGAAAGTTGTTAATTTTGTAAATTACTTCCTTTATTACAAGAAGCCGAGTAGCGCAGATGGGTAAGCGCTTGCCTTGCATTAAGCAAGTCCTCGGTTCGAATCCCGCGAGGGCCGGTATTTTCCGCAGCCTTGCGATTTGAATCGGGCTCGGTGAGACCATTCACAGTTGGGCACCAAATTAACTGTGCTCTACTCAGAACCACAGACCTAAGAGATAGAGTAACAAGGTAAACATAACACACACAGACACCTCACACAATGGTTTCTGGAGCGCTCCAACTTTGTATCCCGAGTCCGGGGCAAGTTGAGCATTGTACCGCCAGATGCAAGCACATAAAGCACCAGCCTCTACACCGCAAGGTAAAACGAGGTTATCGATTATACATACATACATACATACATCCTTACTTCATTACAATATATACCTTAATTATATCAGCGAAGAGACACGACATAAATGTTTCACGACAGTGCAAAAATTTAACAAAAATAGTGCAAATAGTACTTACTTTTAATTAAAAAACGACGGAATTGGCGACGATAACGGACTGGAAATTAGGAAATATATATAAAAATAAAACAATACAGAATAGCAAAAAACTGCTGAATAGCAATAAGGAAGGAACGAAAAAGAAAACGGACGAGGCAAAGATAATGGCATATGATAAGAATAATAAAGGTAGAAAAAAGAATAAAAATAATGAAAAGATAACAAGAATAGGTCAATGGAACGTAAAGACCCTCTATCAAGAAGCAAAATTAAAGTAAGTAATCAAGGAAATGAAAAAGTATAATATCGACATATTAGGAATTAGCGAGGCAAGGTGGAAAAATAGTGGAGAAGCAGTCGATAATAGATACAGCTATCTTTACTCAGGGTTAACAGAAAAAGAGGATATACATGAATACGGTGTGGGCATAATATTAAGCAAAAAAATTAGAGAAACATTAATAGACTGAAAACCGGTCTCGGAAAGAATTTTAGCAATTAGACTCAGAGCTGAAAATAGAAACGTCACAATAATACAATGCTATGCTCCAACGGAAGTGTCTGACTATGAAAAGAAGGAGTGCTTTTATAACATGCTTAACAAAACTATTATGAACTCGAATAGGGAAGATGTAGTAATAATGATGGGCGACTTTAATGCAAGAGTGGGCAATAACAATGGCAACATAGAGCAGATAATCGGGAAACATGGACTGGAAGATAAAAATGAAAACGGCGAACTATTAATTGATGTATGTGGCCTGCATGATATGCAAATAGGGGGAACGTTATTTGCACACAAAGACTGTCACAGTCACATGGACATTCCCAGATCTTAGTACATAGAGCCAAATAGACCATATTTGCGTAAGTAAAAAATGGAGAAGAACACTTTTAGACGTTCGAAATAAAAGAGGGGCAGATGCTGATACAGACCATCACCTAATCATAGCAAAACTACGTTTCAGTTTTAAAAATGGTATAACAACAAATCCAAAGTTTAGAAACAGGCAATACAATATCGAAAAAGCATATAAAAACACAGCAATTAAACATCATTTTATAACAATCATAACGGAAGACAGAAAAAATCAATTATAACAGCTCAATAGAAGAAATATGGCAAGAGTGTAAGGACACGCTTGATAAAGCAGCTAATAAAGCAATAGGAACCAAATTAAAACAACGGAGAGAATGGATCAGTCACACGACCTGGGACAAAATTTAAAAAAAGAAAATCACTGAAACAAAGAGGACTGCAATCGAACAATGAAGAAGTGAAGAAAGAAATACAGAGACAATATCGAATAGCGAGTAAGGAAGTGAGGAATAGCATTAAAAAATATGAAACAAAGAATATAGAAAAACTAGCTGAAAAAGCACAGGTAGGAGCAAATATTGGAAATAGTACCTAAGCTATTATACAAGATAATAAATAAAATAGCGGACAAAAAGGGAAACAGAATAGAGGTACCAACAAAGAACATGAAACAATTTTTTGGCTCCGCTTAATTGTTTTCTCCAGTTACCAATTTATTTCCGGGCCAGCCTGTATATTCGCACTTGAATTATTATTCGCTGTATTTCAAACGATATCAAATCTTGCTTTACGCGAGCTCTCTGATTTTGGTTTTCCCAAAATAATTCGTTATCAGTTGCGCCAGTCGCAGCGGTCCTTTTTCCGTCCGCGACCTCATTTTACCTGTCGCTTTTGGTTGGAGCAACTCGTTCCAAGAAAGCATCTTGTGTGCTACTGCACCAATTATTTAATTTTGTTTGTGGGCTGATGACTGAAATCAGGTATGTCTACGCTACTTGTTGATATTCATTTTAGTAATTTTCCGTTTTTTTTATTAGCTCTTTGACATTATTCTTTGACGTAATTTTTCAACGTCACTTTTAAACGCCATTCTTTGATGCCTTTTTTTGACGACTCCTTATTTGGGTTTTCTGATCGACGCCACGTCTGATGTCATAATTGGCACCATAATTAATAGCTTGGGCCCGCAACTCCTGCTGGAATGTTATCCTGAACTTGCCAGATTGTAACAAGGAGCCTCCGTTTCATTATCAGTTACGCCCGCGAGGTCGATGCGGCTAACCTTGGACCAATTCATCGCCTGCGGGCAACGTTTTTTATCACCACCCAGGTTAGTGTTTCAACTTTTGTTGATAACCACGTTCACCCATTTACTGGTTGAATCGATCTTAACGACGCTTCAGATTTATACTTTACAAATTTAAACTCCGTTAACATGTAATGTATTAATTGATTACAAATTTAATTTACTCTTTATAAATTTAAAACGTAATGTATTAACTATCCATAAATCTATGTTTTATAAATTTAAAACATAATGTATTAATTGTTCCCAAATTTACAATTCACAATTTATAGTTTTGCTAATTGAATACATATTAAGAATTTTGTAAAAAGTGCTTTCACGCCATTTTATTATCATTACCGAGATAACGGTTAATACATATGACAGTGGTAAGCTTATCCCTTCATGGAGTTGTGATCACATTCAATCCAAGACCCCAAAAGAGGTTCACATTTTTGCTGTGCATGTTGCATTTTTAGCATATGTAATATATTGTCTTCAAATAATTTAATACTGTGACAAACAATTTAAGGACTGAATACCGATGTTGCAAGCAATTATTAATTGTTGATTTAATAAACTTACTTGTTTGCTACTATTTTATTTATTTCTTGAAATCTGTGATTTCTGGCACCCTGTGTTTTTTATAAAGAGCTTGCAGTAGTACAGCTGATGATAGAAATCTGCGACCCAAGGCCACCGAGATTAAGCTAGCTAGGTCATTACGGTGAGTACAAACATTACAGAGCTACCGTGGCGTATAAATGATAAGGGGGTTGATCTGCGATTACACTACCATTGATTATTATTAGTGATCGATCGCATGTTGGCTTCTTTATTGTTTCAAACAAAGACGGAGAAATATTAACTTCAACAGAAGAAAAGTACAAAGGTGGAAGGAACATTTCGAAGAAGTTATGAATGTTAAAAGTGATACGATACAAATACCAGAAATTATCGAGAGAGAGGAACTACAAATAAACCAAAACAGTCCAACAACAGAAGAATTGGGCATAGCCATACAACAGATGAAGAATGGGAAAGCCCCGGGTGTAGATCAGATCACTGCCGATATACTGAAATTAGACATCACATCCTCGATAAACTTGCTACATCCATTAATAGAAAAAGTTTGGACTGAAGAAATCTTCCCAAAAGATTGGAGAGAATGCACTATAATGAAGATCCCAAAAAAGGGAGACCTACAGAAGTGTGACAACTGGCGTGGATTAGTCTGCTAAGCGTAGTTAACAAGATTTTCTACAAAATAATTCAAAATAGAATAATAGACGTGTTAGACGCAGACCTGCGTAAAGAACATAGTGGATTCCGAAAAGGGAGATCGTGTATCGACAATATCCACACTTTAAGAATTATCGCAGAACAATCTATGGAATATAAATCTCCACTGCATATTCTGTTCATAGATTATGAAAAAGCATTCGATTCTATACAACGAGAATGCATTTGGGTCGCATAAAAAATTAGAGGAGTGCCAGACAAATTGATACGTCTAATAAGAGCAGGATATACAGAATATAAATGCAGAGTTTTGCATAAAGGAAAACTGTCGGAACCTTTCCCAGCAGAGACCGGTGTGCGTCAAGGATGCATTTTATCCCCTCTGTTATTCATTATCATAATGGATGAAATTATGGAAAACACATGCAAAAACAAAAAGAGAGGGATTACTTGGAATTTGACTAACACCTTGGAAGACTTAGAATATGCAGATAATATGTGCCTAATATCGCATAACCTACAACAAATGAGTGATGTAACAACTCGCAAGAAATTGCGTTTATAATTATAAACCTTATAGATTTTAAGTTGTCAGGAGGAAGAATAAATCAAAGCCGCCCCTGTATAAATTACATTTATTGCAAACGCAAAAGTTCATTTGGTAAGAACGAAAAGCTACATTGTCGTAATCAGAAGAAGCGGTTGAATTACATCCGGTGCTCATCAAGCTAAAGCTTTCTGAGAATAGAGAATGTCAATTTGACACTTAGTGCAAACCCGCGTGGGATATCCCGAATTCGCAATTCCATAGCGCGCGATGTATAAGTCAAAAATGCAATTTCGCGAAACGATAAATTACGACTAGGCGGCGGCTCGATACGAGGGGGCTGGAAAAAGCTTCCTCGATGGGCCGCGGCAAGGAAGGAGTCAGTCTTCCCCGGGGTCCGCGAGATAATAAACTAATTACCGGCGAAAGCCGCTCTCGGGCGTACCGCGTCTCGGCGCCATGCCGCGAGCCGCGCGAAATAACCGAAGTTAAAATTGAAAGTTCTATTTAAAATACATATTTGTGAGCTAGTGCAATGCCGAGCCACTCAAAAGAAATCGAGTACCAATGAAGCCAGGGGCATTCCAGTAACATCCTAACACTTTTCGAAATCCATAATACTTTCGAGCGTACCGAATAAATCAAAATTAACATTCACCCTCCATGTTCAAGCGACGGCATTTATGGTATTTTATTAACCAACTGAAAGCAGGGCTGCTATGTGTATTATTCCCTTCCAAAGTAAATTGATGTCATAAAAATTAAGCATAATTTGGTCAACCTTTTTACGTAGCTACAGTTAATTAACCATTGATCAGATAGGGTAAAATTAATTTGTACTTGATCCAAATTTTTAAGTTCTTTTAATATAAGTTATTGTACTTTCTTCGTATCCCATATAATATTATAAGCATTATTATTATTTTTGTATTTGGCAGCTCTATATTTTATATTTTATGTAAATATTTTCAATAACTGTAAATGGTATCCGTTAAAATAAAGTATTATTATTATTATTATTATTATTCTTTTGTGGGTGTTTTATTGAACCATAACTCAACAGTACAACCCCTACGATTACTAATCGTGGACAGCAGATGAGTTACAATCCCCTACTTGCAAATAGTGATCTACGGGTTCAAACCAACCCGTATATCACACAAACGTGGCAGCACGTAAAACTGGTAACCTGGGGGGTGACAAAACAACCCCCTGGGTTACAGTGAAAAACTATGTGATCTACAAGCTGAATCTAGTAAGGAAGGCCTAAAAATAAACAAAGATAAAACAAAATTAATGAGTGTAAATACGCAAACTAATAATAATCTGCTCTACAAAGGGGAAGCCATACAAAAAGTTGACAGTTTTACATATTTGGGAAGTATATTGGCATGCGAAGGTGGATCTATACAAGATATTGAACAACGACTAAATAAAGCAAGGGGAGCATTCTGTAATATGAACAAGATCTGGCGAACAAGTAACATTAACATAAATACAAAATTAAGAGTGTTCAATGCAACGGTGATACCAGTAATGTTGTATGGTTTCGAATCGTGGTGTGTAACGAGTGCAATAAAAAAAAAACTTCAAACTTTTGTGAATAGGTCTCTAAGGAACATACTTAAAATTTGGTGGCCTGAGACAATAACGAATGAGGAATTGAAGATAAGAACAAAACAACAAAACATAAACGAGCAAATAAGACGTAGAAACATGGATGGATAGAGCATGCACCACGGAAAAGTAAAGAAGAACCGAACAAAGCAGTACTTGAATGGAATCCACAGGGCTCGAAGAAGAAGGGAACAACCGAGGATAACTTGGCGCATTATCAGCATCTATTTGGGCAAAATTAATGTGTACAGGGTTTTTTGCATCCATCTCAGAGTAAAGAATGCAAGTAATCGATTTTATTGCAGTAAATACACTTGCTTATTGGCATTTTCCAATGACAGACGCATCAAGCTTCAATAACGAAATTTGTATCACAACTCGCAACACTTTGATCAGAGTTATCAGTTTCGTGGCAATGAAAATAAATCCCAGCAAGACAATCACACCCACTTTCAGTATTAACACCAAATACTTTTAGGTGCACTAATATTGTTGCACTAATTAAATATTATTTCACGAAACAAGACAAACCCTCCGCAGTCTAGCACATTTTGGTTTTTTTAATTGTAGTTTTGCTGGTCTATTTTAGCATTTAGGTCACCTATTATTTTTATAAGTATAGAAATTTAACTTAAGAAGGACTAAGAGAAAGGCCAAAAGCGAAGAAATAGAAATGGAAAGGCACATACTTCAAAGTACTATATACGAAGGTGTGAATGCACATCAAAAAAGAAAAGAGAAATGACATTGTTGGTTGAAAAAACAAAATGAAGGGGCAGAAGAGAAATGCACACAAATAAATCACATGCAATGTGTAAAAAAAAGAAAAGAGAACTAAATGAACAGAAAATTATTGAGGTAAAAAATGCATGCAGAAACAGAAACATCAAAATATTTTATAAAAATATGATATAGAAAAGCCAAAGGTTTAGAGGAAAACGATTGAGGTCTCAGACTCTCAGAGATGAAGATGGAGCACTACATTTAGAAGAAAAAAAAAGAGATCTTGGAGATGTGCAAGCGTATTAAATACTTTAAAGTGCTGTAAAATAAAGAAACCGAACAAGTAAAGAGGGCCAGATCAACAGTAACACCTACCAATTACAAACATGAGAAGAGCACGCAGAAGTTTTGTAAAAAATAAAAAGCAACAAATCCCTAGGCTCTGAGAATATTGTACCAGAACGCATAAAAACGCAAGCGAAGAATTGGGGCCATATTTACGAAATAATAAAAACTATATCGACGGTAGAAAAGATTCTGGAAGAGTGGGCAGTGGCAATGATATAGCGAATCTATAAGAAAGGCAATGCACAACAAATCGGAAATTATTGGCCTATTTCTTTGCTTAACGTAGTGTACACAATCGTAACTACTCTGATAAAACATAAATTACAAGGAAAAACTAAAAACAACAAAGGCATGTACCAAACTAACTTAGAAGCGGAAAGTCAGAGAAATAATGAATTACTAAGTAACAAACGACTTCCGGGATTGGACCGTGTCATGATTGAGATCGAAAAGCTCAACGTTTCGCCCACTTTCGTAAGGGGCTTCATCAGGAGGAAAAAAGCAAGAAATGAATTACTATCTAGTGAGAAGAAATGTCCCTAGGGAATTTTCATTATGACTGAGCAACAAGCGCTCACAATTATGTCAAATCAGGTTAGGTTTTGCGTCAGTTTTGACACAAACTGACGCAAAACCTAACCTGCTAACCACGAATTTGACATAATTGTGAGCTCTTGTCATAATGACTTACAGTGCCACCAACTTTAAAATTTACCATAGGCTATTAATTTTAAAATAATTGTCACTAAAATATCAATAAATGACGTTTAAAAATACAGGTTTTTCGTTTTAAATCTTCCTGCAAAGTGAAAAAAATAGTATATGCAACTCGGAGAGAATGCTATTTTGCTTCAGTGAAATTTCTCTCCCTCATTGCATAGTTTACTATTATGTACGACCGGGCGGAATTGGTCACTATACCCTACGTTTGTGTCGAGGAAGGTCGTTTGACCTTATTTCCCCATCCTTTTCTGTTGCAGGCTAAATTTTTCATCTCCAAACAATTGCTATTGCTTTCCTTGTGGACTCTTCAGTGCCGTCGTCCCACTGCTAATGTGGCCTTCTCCCTTGTCTCTTCCCACAAACTTTGGGAGCCCAGGTTTTTTTCAAATTCTCTCATTCCCCATTCTTAGTAGATGTCCTAGCGATCTCAGTTGGCTTTCTTCAATGTTTGAATTTAATGGAGTTATATTCGAACTGGTTCTTATGGTGTCATTATGTAACCTATTTCTGCGAGTAACTATCTCAATTTTGCGTAGAAATCTCATTTCGCAGGTTTGTATTGCACTTTTCTGGGAAGTTAATAGTACCCATGATTCGCACCCGAAAGTTAAAGTTGTCACAATCGCTGCTTTATACACTCTCTTTTTTTTGGTTGTTTGTGCACTTCTCTTTTATGTAAAAAGTTATTTTCAACAACCACTACTAAAAGTAGGCCTTTAGCGCTAGCTTTTTTCACTAAAAGTAACGTTTTATAATTTAGCGTGTTAAAAGTGAAATCAGCTGTTTATTTTTAGTCCATGTGCTAAAAGTAAACAGCTGGTGTGGAATTTAGAATTTTGAACTGGAAGTGATGTTATAAAGTTATTCTAGTTACTTCTTTCGTTAGAGGTAAAGTGTTTTTTAAATAATTAAAGCGTTATGTAATAAATAAAGTTAGATGTGTACTATTATAATTACCTTAGATAACTGACTTTGACAGCTACTGGCTGCAGAAACATTCACCTGCGCGTCAAGGCCATTTCTTTATTATGTTATAAATTATAACTATCATAAGTGCAGACCTCTGTTACATTTATGGATTAATAACAGTAAATTTAAGGCCGTAGAAAAAATATTGTGTGCAAACAACGTGCTAAAAGTGTTTATGCACGAGACATGTTATGAAACTCAGCCTTCGGTTTCGTTTCATAGTTTTCATGTCTCGTACATAAACGTCTACTTTTAGCAGTTGTTGCTCTTATTTAAAGCAGAATATAACCTACTTGTAGCGTCTATTCTTTGATTTGCTTCCACTTCTATATTAGCGTCTTTGCTCATAAACGACTTTAAATATTTAAAACTTTTCACCAGCTCTAAATTTTGATTGTTCAATTTTATATAAATTTCTTCTTTTTATATCACCGTGATCTTGAATTTTTGAAGACTGATTTCCATACTTTTTTCCTATAGAGCTCTATACATAGATATTTGAAATTTATTACCTGTTCTATAATATTCCCGTTAATTTCCAACTTGCATCTTAACCGCTCTTCGCTGATCGTCATACATTTGTTTTCTCCATAAATATTAGCATATTGTATTGTTGATAGGTTTGACTGAAGATATGCGGCACTCTTTGTAGGTTGTCCTCATCTTTAGAAATTATTAGAGCGTCAACAGCTTAGCAAAGGATATGTATCTTATTCTCCCCTTTTCATAGCCATTGGCTGTGTTTAAAGTTTCAATTATTTTGTCTATTATAAACATTGAAGAGCATTATACTTAGAGAGTCACCTTGTCTTTACCCCTATTGTTATCGGGATTGATTCTGTTAAGTTTTTATTTACTATAATTTTTGTAAAGTTTTTAATGATTATATTTTCCATCAATTTCAGAAGAGTTCCTGGTGTCTCGTTTTCATCTAGTATATTGATGACGTAATTTAGTTTAATTCGGTCAAACGTTTTCGCTAAATTTATAAAGCATAGGTAATTACGAGTATAATTAGGTATGTTGGGGGGTTTGAAATTATATTGATTTCGCGATTATTTGGAGTGTAATGTAGGTATAGCAGATAACAGAAGGGCAACATCTGTGCTACAGTTACAATCCATTGTTGTGGAACCGCTGTTCAGTCTTTTACGTAATCAACTGCGCATGCGCAAAAGTAGACTATATTATCTTTGGCAGTGGATCAGGTCCCGGCAGCCGGCATGTATAAAATTACATTTAAAATCCCGGCAGCCGGGATTCGTTCGATTTTAACTAAAAATCCCGGCTGCCGGGATGTATAAAATTACATTTAAAATACCGGCAACAGGGATTCGTTCAAATTCAACTAAATATCCCAGCAGTCAGTCATTTGTAGAAGTACTTTATATATTTTATCGTATCATTGACAGTTATAGTTCCTTTACGTTAAATTTTAAATATATATGGGCTTCACAGTTTTGTTTGAAGGCGCTAAAACAAAAATATATGACAACTAAATCTTTTTACCTACCTAAACAATCTATTACCTTGTTTTTCTATTACTCTTTTTTTTTTTTAGTTTTTAGACCCTGCCCTCCATGAATCGTTTTTTGGTAGCAGCAAAAGTTTTATAATCTCTCATCCAATATTCCGTTAATGTTTTTCTTTTATGATCTTCTAGCTTCATCTTCTCCGCACTGTACTACTAGCATAGAAATAATCATATACAATGCAACTAGTGGGTTCTTGATTATCAAATAATCATTTTTGTTTACACGAGATATACTGATTGCCAAACAATATATCGAGTGTAAACAGAAATGACTTGACAATGAAGAAAACACGAGTTGCATTCGGTTAGATTATATCACGAGTCAATAAACAACGTTTGAATAGTGTATTTTAAATATTAAAAGTACAGTTAATGTGGTTGTTATGACAATTGCACTGACAGCAGGTAACGTGCTGTTTGTGAAGGCGTGTGATTATCACCTATTAAACAGGAAGGTTTGTGATTATCAGTTGCTATGTACATTATCAAAAGTTAGTACATGCGTAACTATGCATTTTGCCGTTTTTCATTGGTTGACGTTAGAGGGAGTGTTATAGTCAAGGGTAATACCACAAGCAGTGGATATATTTTTGACAAATATTTTGTCGTTTCCATGTAATTATTGCGTTTAAATTTCACGATACAAAATCACATCAACAATGTCACGAGCCGAAGGCGAGTGACATTTAAATGTGATTTTGTTGAGTGAAATTTGCAATAATTTCTATTGAAATGGCAAAATATTAAAAAAAAATATATCCACTTCGAGTGGTATTTGGGACGACTATTTAACAATATTAATACATTACGATTAACTTTATTGAAAAATAATCCAACAATTAATATAATTATTCATTCTCAATTAAATTCAGCGGAATACTTCCTAAACATAGCATTTTAAAATTTTTAAAACAAGCCACACAGTTTGTTGGGGTTTAGTGTTACGTAACCTAGCGATATCACTAAGGACAGAACATCGTTGCTAAGCGATACTTCGCAACAAGGCTATTTATTTTTTGAGTACGTACAGTGGCGTAACTACCGAGGGGGCAAAGGGGGCAGCGGCCCCCGGGCCCTGAACTTCAGGGGGCCCAACGGGGCACAAAAGCCCAAGAATTTAAAGGAAAGCAAATTGAAATTAAGCAAACTACCAAAAGTGTCCGATTATTTTCGTAAATCTACACCTATGGAGACCTTATCTTCTCGTGAGGTTTCTACAGAAGTAAAGCTCGTAGAATCAGAACAGTAGGCTTACAGGATTTATATTTATTATTATTATTTTCAATAAAAAACGCGTATCTCGCGATTTTTCATTTTGCTTTGATGTTTCTGTTTATGAATTAAAAAAAATAATTGAAAAATAATAACCAAAAATGCTTTGGCAAGAGTAGGACTTACACTTGGCAATTAAGGGGTCCGGTGAAGATCACGGCCCCCGGGCCCAAAATTTGAAGTTACGCCACTGAGTACGTACATTGTTTTGTGAATATTCTGCATGGTGCCCAATATTCAGTGACATACTGCTGTTATTGGTTGAAAAAAGCAAATGTCTGCAATGTGATTGGCTTAGATGTTATAGTGTTGAATAGTCATAATAATGCACACGTTCTCACAAGGCTTGTATATAGTAGGTTGCCTCGTAACTCTACACCAATGGCAGAACAGCGCGCGAATACGTCACCAGTATGCAGCTTTGAATATCGTGCATGCTAGACAGGAACGTTTACATCGCATTTACAAGCTTATTTTCTAATATTTCTTAATGCTTTTTAACCAGTGAAAAGCTTATTCTTTCTAAATTCAGATTCCAAGAAATTAATCTCAAAATTATTGTTCGAAAATCGAAAATCAATTGTTTAAACAAAGCGTACCGGAAAAGCGCGGTATACATTTCAGCATCGAGGTACTTTAATTATTTTTGCACATAATTGTACACTTCCAGCGTGTGAAATGTGTGAAAACGAATAAAGAAATTATTGGGGAAAATATTGCATATATTACTTTATTGTTATAAAAAATACGATTTATTTTTCTAGCGCTTTGCTGCGTGTCGTGCCTTGGGCTCCGTGACCCACTCAAGCGGTAAGATGTAAGAACATATACCACAGCAACTAATGCTATAATGGTGGTTTATAACGTTCGTTTAAGCAAAAAACAATGAAATGGTCGCAAACCGATATAAAAAACAAACAAAATAATGTGTAAATGCCCTAATTTAATAGCCTTTTAATTCATGCTTATTGCAGAATATCTGAATTACGACTGGTGCACAATATGTCAATGTTACTGAGTGCATCCTCAGCAAAATTTCATAACATTTCAAACACGCTGAACTTCCTAAATTTAATGATGAATTATATATATCTACATACTTTCCAAGTAAAACGTTTGAAATAAAAATTATTTAAAATAAATAACAGTTACCCATTCTAAACTATCAAGTAGGTATCTCTGATTAGTAACAGCCAGCTCTAGAAGACTGTAAATTTAAGCTGTGTCCTTAAACGATAAATACAAAAAACAAAACTAAATAAAAAGTCTAGAAACAAAAGACTATTTATGATACTTACCTACTGAAGAAAGATAAAATACACAATCCAAAGATTGATATCAAGTAAAACACAAATGAAAAAACTACGATTTTTGAATGCAAATGTTGTTTATTAATGTATATTGTGTGTAAATTAGACAAAAAAACTGAAAGCAATCATGATATACTTACTAGAATACAAAATTAACAAACTTTCATAATATAATTTTTTAAATTTTTTTTGCAGATTTTTGCCGTAGATCTGAATCTCCTCCACGTGTCTTACCTAAAACGATTTTATTTTTTCTTGAGGTGTTCAGATATTTGATTCTAATCAATATTGTTTGTTTATATACTTACTCCCTAACAATTTCCCCATCAACATTTACTTTTCTGTACAAATAGTTTGTGGTTTTTAAAACGATTTGTGTATCGGGTTTGAAAGTTCTTTGGTGGAATTTTTGAAAATATGCTTCCATTCTGATCACCTCTTGAAACCAATTATTAGATGGTTTAATTAATCCTCCAAATGACAGACTTTGCACCCAAGAAGGCATGCTATATGAGTGCAAAGTCATTAGTTCAGAATTTTTAGTATACGTTCCAAGATCTGGGTGTTTTATTAAAAACTTTTTCGCTAAAAATCCCGCAAAATATTTTAGCCCATCTTTTTCTGATATTCCCTTAACTACACCTACTATAAAATATAACTACACTAATGTAAATTCAGTTTCTAGGTCCAGAAATAACACAAAATGCAACTAATAATAAAGAAACAAGCTATCAACACATACGTTAGCATATAAGCTTGGTAACCGCACAAGCAGTCTGCATACTGGATGACGCGCCACCTTCCCCTGCCCGCGTACTTCACTTCACAGTTACGAGGCAACCTACAATATACAAACCTTGACGTTCTCATTGCAGTGACGATTCCTAACCTCATTCTTTTAATGTATATGCTACCCTTCCCATCAGTCATGTCATTTTATACATCCCGGCCGCCGGGACCTTATCCACCGCCTACTTTTTATAGTCAACAATTAGTCAATTTTGGTTAGATATACGAAAAGGTTGAGCTTTTATGCATAACAAAGGTACTCTTGTCTGGAACCGCTGGCAGCAGTAGTTTTCGAGAAAACCAACCTAAAGATTGAAATGTGCTACCTCGGGAACGCAATCTTTTGCCCTTCTCGGAGCTGCAACTCCATTAAGACCATTGTTGCCAACTCTTGATTTTTTCCGTAATAGAAATTTTAAAAAAATAGTAATAGATTTGGTAGTTTGGGTAATAGGTAGGAGGCAGTGGTAATAGACTAATAATAGTTTAAATTCTACTCAAATCCGTCAAAATTATCAGTTTTTACTTTCTTTTACGATAAAAGAAGTATTGGATTCACCCCAAAAATTCGAAATTGAGTTTTCAGCAGATCTTCACGTTTTAGAGTCCCCTGAACCCAAAAAACATGTTTTTGTTCATTGGTCTGTGTGTCTGTCTGTGTGTGTGTCTGTGAACAGAATATTTCAAAAACGAAAAGAGGTATGGCGTTGTAACTTCATATACAAGATTTGTCTGCTATCTAGATGCGATAGCAAGCTTTTGAAGAAAATCGAGTAACCGGAAGTATGGTGTTTACTCTTGTGATTTTTCAGTTTTTTTTCGATTTTTTCAAACACGGCTCTAACGATTTTTTTAAAACTACAATTTTATTACATTTTTAATGTGTATTGATGTGAGATAGGTGATTTTCCAGTTGAATACCTCTAAAATGGGTTTCTTTTGTTTTCTTTTCCTATTTTTTTACTAACTGTTATTTTAAATAAAACACCCGGTATATTATTACATTTTGAATTCAGCTTAAAAATTCAGAGAAAATGTGTCTTTTGAACTAATGCTCTATTTTGTACGGTTTCTGTACTCTAAGGAAACAATTGGCAACAAGCATTATCACTAGACTGTGTTTGTGTGGTACTGTTGGTACATTATGTTTGCAGTGTGATTAGGTTTCCTGTTGAGTGGGTGACATTTAATTATTTTAAATTTTAGTTGTGCCTGTTATAAACTTGAAATCTAATTTTATAAATTAGTTGTAACTAGATAGGTATTGAACTGAGGACAATTTCAGTTTATAACACAGTACTACAATTTAAAAGAATTTATATGTTAACCAGTGAACATGAAACCTAACCTCACTGCAAAAATAATAACCAGAAATGTATATACCAACACAATTCTATCTAGTGGCAATGCTTTCCCTAGACTGCATTTCATATGAAAAAAAATGACCATATAAAAGCGATGACTATTTACTTTACACATGAGCCGATACATTTTTCAAAAGTTTACTAGCCTACGATTGCCCCATGCCGAGCGAAGTTCAATAGATTTTACAAGTACAAGATAATAGTGTTAAATTGCCCCTTTATTATAAAAAACAACATAAATTCATAGAATCTGTTAATGTTTAACTATTACTTACAGATTTTGTTTCAACATAAAAAAAAGAAATTTAATAGAAACGTAATAGAATAGTAATAGAAATTGCAAAACGTATTAAATTTTGCTTTAAGAGTAATAGCGTAATAGGCTTGGGTAAAAAGTAATAAATCTGTTACTATAGTAATAGTGTTTGCAACACTGATTAAGAAGCATTTTCGTACCTATGTTCATAGGTAACTGTTCTTTTATTTTGATCATATATATAATATACATATATTGTTAGTACGGCCTCGGAACACCCGAAAACATTACGGCGCCGACATAGTCTCACTTAGAGTATAAAGCGTCTCGTGCGCATGCGTGAGAATTCGAACTCCGCCTTTAGAAGCGAATTTTAAACTTGACCACTTCCCCATTGGGCTGACGACGCCGCCGCGCTTGCGCACAGCTCACCATTATACATTGAAGAGTTGGTTGTCTGTCTCACTCATAGCCGCTAGCAATATAGTAAGTATTAGATATATGATTTTGATGTAATTTATACATCCCGACTAGGGTTGCCAACATTGAATCGATGCTGACCCGAAGAAAATAATTTCGGGGAAGAAAAGTGGGTGATAAAATTAATAAAAAAGATCAGGATAAAATAATTTGTTTATACTATAATAGTGTGATTCCAAAAATTATTTTATATTTTTTAAGAAGTATATGAAATGCGAATTTTTTTACCTCTTCGTAGATACATTAAATTTGAACAAGACGTTTCGTATGTCTTCATATTTAAATAATTATTTACCCTTTTTATCCCTTAGCTAGCTCAATGAACGTGAAAACTCTCTTAATAGTTAGTGGCTTATAAAAAATCACTATCTGCCAGAACAGGAATCTGGTTATTTGTTGTAGTGTTGGTCGTACTAAAACCTAACTTTAAACAATTCACAAGAATAGCAGATTTGTTTACCTTATCTATTGTGTTCAAAACACAAATAAAAACACATAAAAGAAACAAAAAAGACAAGTTTAAAAACACAAAAGAAATAAAGGAAAATAATTGAATTTTCAACCAATCTACATGCGATATAGCTTAATGCTACTCGCTGCCATGTTGCAAACATACATGAGCAACGTAAAACATCATCAAAGAGAACGTTGAAATAATTGTCTTTTAAAAGAATGAAAATATCAAAATATCTCTACCAAAAACTCAATGTCAAAATTGTCTGACAGTGACGCTGATACTTATTTGAGTCCGGCTCTGTTTAAATTCACGTACAAGCTACACACATTATTCGCTGATAAAACACATTCCTTCGCTTTTGAGAAAAGTCGCAATAAAACGCAATGGTATCTCGTTGATATAAAAACATTTTACTTGGAACTAGCTGCTGCATACTCCGCTCCTGACGCGCGTGATGCTGGGAACCCCCGATCGCGTGCAGCTCTTATAATGACAGTTGAGTTAGCGTCTCTCAAAACGGATGCTTTAAATGAGCCTTTAAATATAGCATAATTGGTGTACTTACTTGTACACTCGGAAAATGCGTTTCAGGAATTTACAAACGCTGGCTTCTTGCACTGTTTGTAGCAACCGTTGCCTACCAGACCCCTTTGAATTAAGTTATATCGTCTTGGGTGAATTTGCGTGCTATGCTTATTATTCGAGAAAATCTATGGAGTTTGCAGCTACGTACGACAGCCATCTTCGCAATCGTCTTTATTAAATTTGCACTAGTTGAGAATCCCGGCATCCCGCGTACGGTGTGTGTTTCTTGCTGCAATCACGAAAACCGAAATTTACAATACACATTCAGTGCAGGACCGGCTTTGCGAACATTTGGTTAAAAAATACAATATTGAATCTAATAATAAAACATAAGAAATACAACTTGGCTGCTATGTTTAAGCATAAAAATAAACGTTATCGGTTAAGGATCCAGCTAACCCGTTACACATAGCATAATTCTCGGCCTTTGTAAATCAAGAATTAAAGAACAAAATTACTTTTTATATTCCATAAAATAATTTCTTTTAAATCCATCTTAGAAGTTATGTAAATTATTACAAAACTAAATTTTTCTGAAAAAAAAAAAACTATTTTCTACAATTATATTTTTTGACTCTTTGGGCACTTTCTTCTGCTCTGGAGCCAGGACCGCGCCAGCATCAATGGCCGCCTGTGCGCAGAGCCAAATTTGCCGCCCCAAAATTTACATTTTTGTTGTAAAATATAAATTTTATGTAGTACATACCTAGTTTAACTGTAACAAATCAAATTAATTTAAGTGAAAAACAGAAATTTTAAAAAAGTTTTATTAACAATAAAATTTAAAAAAAAAATAGTTGAATAAAATTAATAAAAAAACAACAACATTTTAGATAATTATAAAAAAGCAACTTTCCTAGCTTTTTTCTCCGCAAATTCTTTAATTACTAATTCTAAATCGATGGAATCAATCGTGTCGCTTTCTATTGCTATTATAGACAGATTATTTAATCTGGTTTGTGACACTGTGGATCGCATATAATTTTTAATAATTTTTAGTTTGGAGAAAGATCTCTCACCAGACGCAACTGAAACTGGTAACTTGAGTAATATTGTAAGAGCTATTGACATATTTGGAAATGATGCTATGAGCTGATTTTCAAAAATATAATTCAAGAATGGACTGGGGCTCTAACCTTTGAATATAAAGGTTTTATATTCAAAGGCTCTAACTGATGCTTTTCAGCTGAAGTAGGTTTAAGATGTAATTTTAAAGATTTTATTTCTCCAAATAATTCTATTCCATCTACATCTGATTCCTTTCTAGAATCATCAGTTAGATGAAGATGTAAATCTTTACAACATTGTAATAGCTCCTTTTCCGTTAAATCAAACATATTATAGAGAAATCCAAACATAGTATCATATCTTGTTATTCCCTCAAATCTGTCTCTTAAAGACGATAAAGTTTGATCTAATATATTAAAATAAACGTTAACTTTATAATAATTTTTTGGATCAATAATTGGGTCATCACTGTGTTCATAATCAAATTGTCTGGGTTTTCTTCGTGGTCTAACAGACTAAACAGCAGGGAAATTAGGTTCAATACCGAGTTCATCCGCAAGTGTATTAGCGTCAGTAAGAACATTATTGAAGTGGTTTTAAATTTAAATTTGTTGTGTTTTTTCAGAATTGACCATCTTTTTACCGACGCAGAAAAAAAAATTCTTGAACTATATCAAAATAACCAGAAGTCTCAAAAGAAACTTTAGCAGCATCGTTCACTACTAAATTTAATGTATGGGCTGTGCACGGCACAAAAAATGCTCGCCGATTTATTTCTAAATTTTTTTTTTGCAAACCATTATGTTTGCCGCGCATATTTGCCCCATTATCGTACCCTTGGCCACGCATGTCGTAAATATTTACATTCAACTTTGAAAGTAAATTCATTAAAAATTCACTTAAACCCACTCCAGTTGAATCATTAATAGGACAAAATTCTATAAAATGCTCGCGTATTTCAATTTTTTTGAGGACTCATTCAACATTGTAAATCTAAAAATTATAGTCATTTGTTCGATATGACTAATATCCGGTGTACAGTCAAGAATGATAGAATAGTATTTACATTTTCTAATTAAATCCAAAATATTATTTCTAATTTTGTTACCAATGACATCTATTATTTCATTCTGAATTTTGTCCCCTAAATAATTTACCATTCGTGTTTCATCTTTTTGTGACTTTTGAGTCCGAAGCACATGTTCTGACATAACAGAATCAAATTTTGAGATCATCTCAACAGCTTTTAAAAAATTACCGTTATTGCTTTCAAATAATTTATTAGATTGCCCGCGTAAAGCAAGACACTGTCGTGACAAATATTGTATTATTGAATTTATTCTCTCAATCACAGCATGCCAATGCTTTGCTTCTGCATTCAACAAACGTAGTTGCGCCTGGTTTACAGTTTGTTCTTTTGATAACAATTTTATAAGTTCTAAATGATTTTTAACATTTGCATTGTGAGTATCACTTTTTTCGTGCCTTGAAATCAATAGTGACAAATGCTGCCAGTCAGAAACACCTTCCTTTTGCGAAAAATCGTTTTTAATTTTGCCAAATATTGTACAACAAAAGCAATAAACTGCATTATTTTTTATTGAATAAACTAACCACGGTCTATTAATTTCTTCTCCATTTGGAAGAGAACGGTAGAAATATTTTTTCGAAAAACTTCGACCATTTTCATTAGTTGGGAAATTAAATTGCGTTACCTGAACAGGCCCTCTTTCTACTAAAATGTTTGTTAATGTTGTTGATATTATCTCAGGCCACTCCCCAGGATCATCTGAGGTTGCTGTGTCCTGCTGCGACTGCTGTGAATCTGATGAGCAGCCAAATTTCTTTAGTTCAGAAAGCCTTGATGAGGATGACGTGCTGGCTTCTTCAGCCTCACCAACTTCTCTTCTCTCTGGTTTTGGAGACTCCGAGTCAGATGAAGTCACCTTCTCTTCCCCAGATTCGGAATCTTCCCTCATAATTTTCATTTCGACTTCTTGGACGCACGGCTCATTAAGTGGCCCGGAAAGAGAACTAGAGCTTGATTCTAATGCTTCCGCTGACACATTTTCTGGCTTCAAATATTTTTCTAAAGTATTGGCCAGTTTTTTCTTTTCTTCTTTTTTTTTGTAGACTTTGTTTTCGATACTGAAAACCCGACAGCCTTTTCGTTTTTCTGTTCTAGAAAAATTATAACAATTTTATTACTTAATACAATTTAAGAATATGTAGGTAACTATCTGTGTATTGATTGATATATGATTGATATGTATGTAGGTACTTACCATATTTATAACTTTTTTTCAACTTTCTTCAAAACACAATCACTAACAAAATTAATTTTCTCTATTCGATCTTCTCTGCAGCCAATTCAAAAATTAAATGACCAAATAATTATCATTGTACCCATATTACCACAGCATTAATGTAAGCATCATATAATATTATATTTCTTAAAATCAGCTTTAAACAATTAGGTACTTACCGACAAAAGAGATCGCCGACACCCCGATCAAAAACAATATAAATACCTACCTACTTCATAAATACGATATCTTTCACAGTCAATAAAAGCCGCCAGCCGCCAGTTTTCTGAAAAGTCACGTTTTGTTGCTTCTGATAAATATCCGGCTTTTTTGTAATCATTGCATAAAGATGCATGGAAAGCGTTCCTTCAAGTTGGCTTCGTTTAACAATTAGCCGCCACGGAATAAAAACTAACTTCGAAAATCGTACGACACTCATTAATGACCAATAGAAAAACTAGTTCACTAGCCATAACCAAGACAACAACAAAATTTCTTGGAAATTTTTTCTAGGTAGACATTACTTCTTTTTAGGGTTTGTGTCGTTACGATTTTCTTACAGAATCTGCATTCGAGCATTAATTCATATCTGGAAATTATTCTTCGTGCATTCCAACAACGTCCTAATTTGCCCTCGCGTCCCGCTCGGGCAAATTAATACGACGTTGTTGGAACGCACTCAAAAAATTTCCGGAAATAATTAATGCTCTTATGAGATTATATGTGAGAATTTACATAAACAATAATCCGTGTAACCATATTATCAGGTGTTCATGGGCCGCCCCTGAATTTGGCCGCCAGTGTGCGGTGCACACATTGCACACTAGCTTGGCGCGGCCCTGTCTGGAGCTTTTACATTTTAAATTTTTCGTAATCCATGTATGTATGAACCTTTAGTTAACCCGAAGAATTGTATTGAAAACCCGAAGCCCGAAGAATGATTGCCAAACCCGAAGTCTTCGGGTCAAAATGAGTGTGTTGGCAACCCTAATCCCGACAGCCGGGATTTTTAGTTCAAATCGAATGAATCCCGGCTGCCGGGATTTTAAATGTCATTTTATACATCCCGGCTGCCGGGACCTGATCCACCGCCATTATCTTTAGTTGTTTGTTTTCATCGTTAGTTGGGTTTTAATTTTAATGTTGATATTACGATATTAGGCATTTGTGAAACTTAAACCGGGATATATTTACCATTTAACAATCATTGGTGAAATCATCGTTACAGTAGTTTGTTTGTTTAAATAATTTCAGACAGTACTTGCAGTATATGTGTAATATAACCTAAAATACGCAAAACTTTACCTTTACAGGCTGGTATGTATCACAATATAGTGTGGCTGTCGGCATATGCAACCTAGGGAAACGCCAGCAATAAATCCTGATAAACTTAATGTTTCATTTAAGTAATCTGTGCTGCGCAGCCATCCAGTGATGCTTTGTCATCGGTCTCTGTGAGGCGTGCATAAAATGCATTCATTTAAATCATTCTAGTCAAGTTGTTTATCGACATGTCTCAATTTTGACTATAAGTATTATAATTTGTGGTTTGATTTCACGTACAATTCCATTTAATTTTAATTTATAGAAAACTTCTTTATGTTGCGTATGCTACGAGACACACTGTATAACAGTACAGTATCGTAAATATCTAATAATATTTCAGTAAGTAAATGACCGGCAAGCATGTAATATGAATATTCTTTCCTTTCAGAACCTTGACAAAACATCAAGTGTAGATGATGGAATACCGACAAGATGTCTTTTCTAATTCTGTAGATTTATGTCACAGGCTTCAGGTATACATTTAAACAATTGTCACTTGAACATGGGTAACGATCGTTAGCACTCAGAAAACACTTTACTCGCTCAAAAATACATCAGAATTGTTCAGTAACTTTTTTGTTATATTGGTTTTTCTAATGTTGTTTATTAACCGGTTAATTGTAATTCTTAAAATAACTTATTGATTACCTACAATCTTTGATACTTAGTCTGGTGGTAAATTATTGCTGAATTTGAAATTGATTAATTCCTGATTCGATACTACACACACTTTGGTAAATGTTTTTTCCTAGAACCTAAATAATCTTGCTTCTCATGGTAATATTCTTTTTGGATGTGTATAATAATTGAAAGTTATTTAAAGCAGTATAATGTTTATCTTGCATTTTGAAAGTTAGGTTTCTACAAAATATATACTTACATAAAGATTTTATTTACTTATGTAATAACACTTTTTCTCTGAATAAGTTACCTCAAAACAGGGCGACTTTGAACAAAGTTTGTGTTTTTTTGCATATATAAAAAATTTTACACACTTTCATTATTTTAAATAGACAACATTATGGCTCTTGTGTTACATCCGAAAATGAGCATCGTTTTATTGTAAACTATAATGTTGTATCTTATAAATAAATACAAAATGGCTATTCTATGTCACCTCACAAGCGGGGTCAGTTTGAACATAATGTTTAGTTGCTTAAAATGCATGTGTTACACGTTCAAACTGACCCCGCCATTGGAATGAGCTGAAAAAATTATATAGGATTTCATCATTAGTTTCAAAATGAATATTCCAAATTAAAACAACTTGAATTGATTCCTTGAATGCAGATTTAACACGTATAATTTTAAAAAATGGAAAATAATGTTGTTAATAATAACAAATAACAAAAATAATATAAAGATTTAATAGAAAAGGCCTTTAGGAGTATTATTAATAATAAATTTGAACAAAAGATAATTTTTTTTAAGAAATTTATGCCGCAAATGACTTCAAAAATATGGCCCTCCCTCTGGTCAATAGAAGGAACTGGTAATTTCAATTCTATGTCACTATCGGCAACTGTTGAAATTTCTTCTACCTAAAGAAAAGAAAATTACAAGGGTACGTACCCACAATTTAGTTGATTTTTACCTCTGGCCAATAGAACTTGGAATTTCTTTCGTATTGTATGTATTTTACATCAATTTCGCATCCATCGATTTTAACTTACGGTTAGATCGACCAAAAAAGTTTAATTGACTTATGAAGTAATTAAACTGCCATTTGTGTGTAATAGGTAACTGATCTAATACATGGTAGTGACAGCATGCAGAATATATGCAGCGAGCTGAGTGGAATTACTAGTGGTTATATATATATATATATATCGGTTTTAAAGCGTTTGACGACGCTGTCCGATCTCTAGACTTCTGCTCCACCTACTTCTGTCTTGGCAATGCTCATCTTGAAGATTTCGTTCGCTCATTGCCTTTCTAATATTTATGCTCCAAGTTGTTCTGGGCCTTCCCCTTTTTCTTTTTTCTGGGGGCATCCATTCGAATGCTGGTCTGGGTAATCGATGTTCTCCCATTCGTTTAACGTGTCCGTACCAAATTAATTGTCTTTTTTCAACTTTTTCTTTCAACTATTGTATGTTGCAGGCCGATCAGTGCTTTAATTCTAGTGTTGGGGATTCTTTCTAGCCTTGATATTTTGCATGATCTTCTCAGGGCGTCCATTTCTAAAGCAGATATTCTTTTCTTCTCTACTTCATTCCATCTCCAAGCTTCTGCACCGTATAGAGTGATGCTCTGTACTACTGCTCTGTATATACTATATTTTAGTTCCTTGGATATTTCCTTGTGCCACCATATCGAATTTAGCCGTTTAATTGCCTTGCGCCCTTGCCCTATCCTCTCTCGAATCTCTTTTCCGTCTCTTCCATCTTTCTATATTAATTCCTAAATATTTGTAGCTATCACATACGCATATCTTATCACCATTTCCTAAATCTAAATCATCAGATTCTTCTACACACAAGTACTTTGTTTTACTTATATTTATTGAAAGGACGGCTGTTTCGTACTCTTCTTTTATTTTTCTACTCATGTATTCCAGGACATTCTTGTCTTGAGCAAGAAGGACCTGATCGTCTGCAAATTGTAGAGTATAGATGTTTGTATTTTCTACTGGTAATCCCATTCCGGCGCCTTTTTTCTTCCAGTTTTTTAAAGTATACTCTACATATATATTGAAAAGAGTGGGTGTCAGACAGCAACCTTGTTTGAGGCCTTTTGTTGCAATGAATCCCTCAGATATGGTATTTCCAATTTTTACTTGTATCTTTGTATCTTTATATAATTCTTTGTTGGCTTTTATAGTAACAATGTTGATACTCGTTTCCTCTAATGCCTGCCATAATTTTGAAATTGGAATGCTATCATAGGCTTTTGATAAATCAATAAATAACAAATGTACGCTTCTTCCCATGTTTATTTTCTTTTCAATTATTTGTTTCAAGCAGAATATATTGTCCATACTAGTGGTTTATTAGTCATAATTAATGATTGTGTTATACTTATAATACAGCAAGATCAACGTTGAATCAGGAGTTACAATTATGAAAACATTGTGCATAAGTTTTGATCAAAATCATAGGTTCAGTACCTATTGGAAATAAAGTGTAATAGAGCATCATTTTGTGTTTAATTGACCGTATTATTTATATATGTATATATGTATTAACGATAACCTCATTTTACCTGGTGGGTATTATTTATTTAATATTAAATTTCCTAGATTGTCACAGACCAATGCCTAAAATGCATAGTCGCATTTCAGAACTTATTTATTTAATGGCAGAATGCATTTACACTCTGCAAGGTAACCACAAATTTATATTTTTACGTGAACTGACGTAACTTTTAAAGTAAGAAATGTAAACTAATTATTTATAGCAGTAAGTAACATGGAAAAGTCAATTATCTTCTGGCTATTTTCCGATGAATTTTCTGACAGATCTACATATTCATCAACGACAGATTCTTCTATACTGTTTGCTGTATTTTGCAATAGTTTCGGTACTGGACTCATAGGTCAAGCTGCAGGTGTTATAGATATTAACGATATATCTTAACGATACGAGTTTGATTGCCAAAACGAGGCGGTGAGCTGAGTTTTGCGGCAATCAAATGAGTCTTGTTAAGTTTCATAAGCAAACATCTATTGTTCAGTATTTTATCTTCATCAATAAATTCTGGTTTAATGTATTTTTTTATATGAAAAGAGTGCGGTAATATCCTATCCATTACCGCACTCAGTGTGGTAATGAAGCTTTTAATGATACTAAAATTAATTTGGTTAATAGTCTATAACAACACCGATGAAGATAAAATAATTTAAAATAGAATTTATTATTCTTCTCAGACACTGATTTTATAAATTTTTCATGTTTTTAAATATCTAAAAATTACCAGCAAACCATCATTTTGTATCGCTGGGACACTTACTCGTTTTTTTATCAACATGGTGCGCCGTGGTTGACTGATGTTGTAAGGCAAATGATAAAATTAAGGGATCGAGCACGTACTAAAGCAAAAAAGACCGGGCTTCCTTCTGATAGGGATTATTATGTCACTCTAAGAAATTATACAACAGGCGCAATTAAAAGGGAAAAAAAAAAGCTTTCATAGAATACGTTTCAAGGCAAAATCAATCTAAAACTTTATGGAAAACTCTTAAATCACTTAATATTAATAAAAAATATGAAGCGCGTGTGCCCGAAAATCTAGCTGATGTTGAAGCTATCAACAATTACTTTATTAATTCTACCTCATTCCCTGATTTTCCTAAAACTGATGAAATTATTGAACATTACAAAACTAAATCAAAAAACACCAAACATGCATTTTCGTTTGAGCAAACAACGGCCGATGAAATTAATAAAATAATCAATCAGCTTAGATCGAATGCTATTGGTGTTGATTGTATAAATTTAAAAATGATAAAATTATGCATTCCCCTTATATCTGAACACCTTGAACATGTAATCAATTATTGTCTTGTTAATGCAGTTGTTCCTCAAGTCTGGAAGGAAGCCCTTGTAACTCCGTTGTGTAAGAACAAAGATCCTAAAGAATATAATGACCTTAGACCCATAAGTATCTTACCAACGTTATCAAAAGTACTAGAAAAAATAGTCGACCTGCAATTCCGTTCTTATTTAGATAAATGCAATATAATACCAAACATACAATCGGGTTTTAGGCGCCAACACAGCACAACCACCGCTTTACTTCATATTACCGATGAAATTATTAACGCATGTGATAAAGGAAAAACTTCAATCTTGGTTT
Source organism: Agriotes lineatus (assembly GCA_940337035.1). Lineage (NCBI taxonomy): Eukaryota > Metazoa > Arthropoda > Insecta > Coleoptera > Elateridae > Agriotes > Agriotes lineatus. The sequence goes on along the minus strand of OW679196.1, from coordinate 117,576,903 downwards.
TACTTGACTACAGCAAGGCATTTGATACTATTAATCATGAGGTCCTTTGTGCTAAGCTGGAATATCATAATTTTGATCAAAATTCGATTAAATTTGTAAAAAGCTATTTAAGCAATAGAACACAAAGTGTGAAATTAGATGCCAAAGTATCGGCATCCCTTGCTGTGGTTAAGGGCGTACCTCAGGGGAGTGTGCTTGGACCGTTACTGTTTTGTATATATACTGCTGACCTTTGCGAACAAGTTAAGTTTGTGGATATGCACTGCTATGCTGATGATACGCAGCTTCTTTTTTCTTTTCCTCATGCTAATGATCATATAATTAATAACTTAAACAGTGACTTAGACTCTATATTTAATTTTTCAACAAAATTGCAATTAAAAATCAATACAAAAAAATCGTTTGTCATGTTATTTGGCAAAGACAAAGATCAAAACTTTCAGGTGAAGATGAACGGCAAACTATTGCCCGTTCTTGCCGAATGCAGGAATTTGGGCTTAGTAATTGACACAGATCTGAGATTTAAAACTCATATTAATAAAGTATTACAACGAGCCTATGCTACATTGAAAATGTTATATTCTCAAAAAAGCCTGCTGTCAAAGGATTTAATATTGATATTATCAGAGGCTCTCATTTTATCATTGTTTGATTACTGTGATGTAGTCTATGGTCCCTGTATTGATGTTGAAACTAAAAAGAGAATACAAATTTTACAAAATAGTTGTGTTCGTTTTGCGTTAAAAATAAACAGACGTCAACACATTACTCCTTATTACAATAATATCAAATGGCTCAAAATGGAACAGAGACGATTGTATCACCTTGCATGTCTAACACATTCCATATTACTAAAACAAAATCCTAGTTATCTGTTTGATAAACTAATAACAAGAACACATTTGCATGGGTTAAACTTACGTTGTTCAGGTTTAAACATTCCACAACACTCCACAGCTATGTTTCGGCGATCCTTTGTGTACAATGCTGTAACCGCCTACAATGGCATTCCACATGAAATAAAACAATACTCAATGATACAATTCAAAAAACATTTATATACATACCTATTGAATCATTAACTATAGCCTGATCAAAACAAGTATTTGTCCTATTTTTTTCCTTAACTGTTTTTTTTTGTTTAATATATTATACGTGCCTTGAGTATTTACATGACGTATGGATTATTGGTTATTGTTTACTCTAATTTTGAATTTTAGTTTATATGTTTATATCCTTGTGCGATACATGTTAAAATTATTTTGTGTAATACCATTATATTATTAGTTGGTTAAGTGGAAGAACGGCCTTAGCCGAACTTCGCCAACTTTAAAAATAAAGAGAATTTATTATTATTATTATTATTATTATTATTTTTGTTCCATGGCTTGGTTGTATGGAATGCTATTTGGTGCGTTTTTGAGTAAGATTTCCTGTTGCCAGACATTACTTTTGGAGTTCAAAACGTTGGAAACACCTTTTTAATTCGCCGGATAGTTACCCCCAAAAGTTCACGCTCTTTGAAAGATTGTTATAGGTTTTTATCAAGTTTGTACCGGGTGATTTTGGTGTTTAACGCACCTTGTTTTGGAGATACAGTAGTTTTTTGTGTGGCCGTATCTTTAACACTTGTGACCCTGAGGGATATTACTTACATTTCTTCTTGACTTAACTGCCACTATCGAGTTGGAGTATCGCTCTTAAGTTATACATATCTTTTGCGGCTTCGATTGCTGTTAATATGACGTATGGCGTAAATTAAAATTGGCCTTTTTAGTTTTTACTTATTGTTGTAGCTCTTAGGTAGTAGGCGACTTACACTTTGGATGGGAAGTTGTTTTGCTAACAGTTTATACTTAATTTTTACTGTTTTGTTATTCTGATTCGGGTCTGTATAAACTGTATAAACGTACTTAATTGTTCATGTACAGTCGTGTGCTAATAAATCTGGGACAGTGTTTTTTTCACATGCAGGTTGAGTTACGAATTGAAAAATGTCTCCATGGATTTTCTCTTATCAGAAAGAGTTACAAATTTCATTACCTGTTAAAGTTTAATGTAACTCTTTCAGATAGCATGAAATCCATGGAGATATTCTTCAATTCTTAACTTAACCTACATATGAAAAAAAGCATTCTCCCAGATTTATTTGAACACGACTGTATATATACGCAACCCGAGTTTTATTTGAGAATCAAAATTTGTGGTATGTTTAATTCATTTAAACACATTGTTTATGTTAAAATTGTTCTTGAAATAAGTAACGATAAGATGCCGTATGGTTAGCTTTGCTTAGATAACGTTACAAGATGAGTTGTGATGGAACTGTCTCCTACAATGAGCATAATTGGAAGTAGGCTATCGTGTTTAATATTCCTTTTATAGTAATTTTATTCTGCAATTCTTCTCTTTATGGCTACTAATGTTCTTAGCCAGCCACCGTTCTGCAAATTGTTATATTTTATGGATTAATAATATTCTCAAAGATCACGAAGTTGCTTTTCTTCAGTAAAAGACTGTTTCTTCTGCTTGTCGGAACACATTTGTTTCATGGCACTTTTAACATGATCTCGAAGAACTTTTTTCTTTTATTATTTGTTTACATTTAATAGCATCATAATACTTCTCGTTCATTTCAAAATCAAGATCGGCAATGCTGTTATCTACACTGCAATACAGTTTGTATATGTATCTTATTTTCAATGTATATGTTGTTTAGGTTCGTTAATTTAAAATAATTATTTAATGGAATACCATCTAGTACTAGTAGATTATTATTGTAACACATTAGGTTGTAAAAATAAAATACCGCTTATTTCTCAGTAAAGTAATGATCATCAATTATTATCTTTAGCCTCTTCTATAAGTATAAATACGCTCCTTACTTCTAAGCACAGGCGAAAATTGGTCTTTTACGGAACGTTTTGCAGTTATTATTTTCTTATTTATACATTCTATTAACTCGTATGTGAACTTCTTCTTCTTTAGGTACCATCTCCTCTTAGAAAGTTGGTTATCATCATGGCTATTCGTATTTTTGACGTTGCAGATCTGAACAGGTTAATGGAACTATAGTTATACTATTTTCTCAAGTTACTTAACCAGAAGATAAGTCTTCTTTCTCTACTTTTTCTTCCTTGTATTTCCCCTTGTTTAATGTTTTGTAGGATTTCCTCTCCTCGTATTACATGGCCCAGATATTGTAATTTTCTTGTTTTAACTGTGTTTAATATTTCATTTTCTTTCCTCATTCTTCTAATCACCTCGTCGTTTGTTATTCTTTCTATCCAGCTTATTTTCAGCATTCTTTGGTAAGTCCACATCTTCAATGCTTCTAGTCTGTTGCTGATATGTTTTTTCATCGTCGAGGCTTCCATTCCGTACAATACTGCTGAAAATACATAACATCTCAGCATTCTGATTTTAAGTTGTAGATCCAGGTCTCTGCTGCATAAGAAATTCTTCATTTTATTAAACATCGTCCTGCCTTGTCAAATACTTGCCCTAATTTCCTCTGTATATTCATTATTTTTGTTGACAATTGTTCCTAAGTATTTATATTTTTGCACTTTCTCCACTTGTTCACATCCAACCTATAGATTTTCTTGTTGTTGTTGCGATTTTGTGATTGTCATGAATTTGATCTTTTTAACGTTGAGTGTCAGACTTTTTTCCTGGCTTCTTACTACTACTACCTCATCCAATATTCTTTGTAGATCTTCTAATGACTCTGCAATGAGTGTAGTGTCGTCTACATATCTGATATTATTCATGCATTTTCCATTAACCCTTATCTCGACTGATGTTTCTTCCAGAGCGTTTCTGATTATTTCCTTGAAGGTCAGGAATTATTTTACCTTCATTATCTAATAAGATGTTACTTTTATTTGATTTTCTTATACCTGCCATTTCCTTAACATTTTTATGTAAATTAAAGTCGTCATGTTTTGTTAGTAATTCTTCTATTTCTACACATTTATCTGTAAACCATTTCTTCTTGGCCTCTCGCATTTGCTTTCTTATTTCCTTATGTAGCGTTTTACACATGTTGTTATTCCAATTTTTAAAACTTCTTCGGTGTTCCAACAAATCCAATATCTCATTCATCATCCACTCTTTTTTCATGTTGTTGGTCTTTGGTATCTCCAGTTATTATTTTACTTTTGAATGATTTCCATTTACTAAATAAAAAAGTGCCAAGCAACACGTACAATTCTTACGAAAGAAACGGAGACGGATATAATTAAAATTGCATGAGAAAATTTTCCCAACAAGTAGAAGTGCCGTCTACCGCTTTCTAGTTAAAAAATTCAAATGTTAGCATTATCGAAACCACCAACTTTAAAGAAGCAATTAAAGCATGAATTCAGTGAAACCGGGCAGCCCTCTTACACTATAGACGCAAGAAAATAGCAAATAATTATGAGAAACACAGTGGAGTTCAAAATCAAGTGATCGCCAAGATCAAGATATACGACGTTTGTACCTCGCAGAAGAAGATTTAGGAATAATGAAAATAAGTAAAAACATACATATTAACGAATGCAACCCAGTACAACAGGTAGACAAAAACATATGGACAAAATACATAGAGTAACTATTTCACGATGAAGGAAGTAAGTATAATCAAGAAATTCAACTTACCTGTATTTACAATATACTTTAATGATTTTTTACTAGATTTACTGACATCAGCACTATATTAACAGAAGAAGTTTATCATCGGACGGAAGAACTACTCGTTAGAGTCGGAACACAGTGCGATAGCCTAAGCCTGCAGTACTTTTAAGTTAATAATAATGAATAAAATTACATTTCGATTAATATCTCAACCTCCTTAAAAAATCTAAATGTTTACCTTAAAAATTTCTTACGAGACGGCAAGGTGTCGATATAAGACTCTTTGTGTTTCCTGTTATGTTATTGACTTTTTATTTACCATACGAATTATATGTTTGTTCTTGATAGGCATTTTATATTAAAATTAAATATGTCATGAGAAAATACAGTTGTAAAATTGAAAAGTTGCTGTTTTCAGCATCATTTGTTCTGTCATCAGCACTATCTGACAGTGCCAAGTTTACAAAGATCATAATTTACTATAACAATGTTAACTGAGTGCATTTTAGTGGTATGCTTGTATATTTTTACTTATTTCTACACTGACTACATAATCCGATTCCCGTTCTTGCACAAAAATTAAGCAAGGATGGTTTATCCTCACACATACCGCACGGAGCACAGTGAAACCAAAACTACCAACGGTGGCTACGGAGAATACTACGCCAGGCAGGTTGAAAACAAGATAAGGATTCAGCCACCCCTCCTTAAAATTCTTCAGTATGTGGACTCTAACAGTGCCCAATTTCTGAACAACTTAGAGAAAGCTGTTCAAATTAAATCCGTTTCCGGTATGTTGAAGTACAAGAGCGAAGCATTGAAGATGATCGAGTTCGTGGAGGACTGGTTAACCAAACTCAATTTTAAGTACGAGTGCTTCAACATTGGTTTCCACGAGTTAGACGGGAAGAAAGTCAGACTTCCTCCGGTCCTTCTGGCAAGCTTGGGGCGTGACTCTAGGAAAAAGACGGTAAATAATTTTTTTAAAGAGATTTCCATATATTTTAAGGTGTTTTGCAGGTTTGTGCATATACTTACTTAGACGTAAAGCGTCCAGATAAGCAAAAATGGAAGACAGATCCATGGAAAATCACAAAAATTGAGAAGCGCTTGTATGGATGCGGGACTGCTGGAGGAAAGGGGTCGCTAATTTCTTGGTTTAATACGATAGAAGCATTTCAAAAATCTAATCTAGAACTTCCTGTCAACTTTAAATTAATAATTGAATCTATGCATTATCAAGGAAGTGAAGGGCTAGAAGAGTTTTTATCCAACAGGCGGCAGGACTTTCTATCCAATCTTCACTACGTCATCGTTTGTGATTCTGAATGGCTTGGGGAGAAATATCCTTGTCTCACCTATGGAAGTGTGGGTATGTACAATTTGAAAGAGTTCTTTTTCCCTTGAAATTTAAGATAATTTTTGTAGGAATTCTGCATTTTAACGTAACAGTGGAAAAGACTGAGAAATCCGAATCCGATCCCAAAGATGACATGGTCAAAATATTCTCTAAAGTATGTGATGACAAAGAAAATATACTTATACCAAAGTTTAATGACTATGTTCAGCAAATAACGCCGGACGAAGAGCAACTTTACGAAAAAATTAAAGATTTTGATCTCGATGAAATAAGGTATGGCCTTGTAATTAATTTTCTTTCTCTACATTTATTGTTTAGAGATACGTTGCCCGATTATAAGAAAAACTGGGATAAGGTGAAACTGTTAATGCATTTCTGGAGGCTTCCGTCGATTTATGTAGATGACATCCAGGAGTGCACATGTGAAAAGGCAGATAAGACAAAAGTTAAAAGGCATTTCGTCATCAAAATTGTCCCTAGACAAATAGTAGATGTAGCTACCAAACAAGCTATACAGCATATTTATCATGTTCGTAAGCAACTGAAGATCGCAAATAAGGTGGAAGTAGAATTGATATCAGCATCGAGGCCTTGGGCTGAAGATTTTCGTTCGCCTAATTTTGAAGCTGCTAGAAGGGCTACTATTCAGGTAATTATTATTTTGCAGTAAATCTATACAGGGTGATTAAAAAATGGCGCATTTATTCTGGAGGGGTTGTTGGGGACTACTACCGGAGTATGGAAAAAATTACAAAAAAAATCTTTACAATCATTCCTCTGAAATATTAACAGCAGAAGATGCATTTTGAAATAAGCTATTTACCAACATTTTTTTTTAAATTCAACGTTTGAATCGAAGATTATTATTGTTATTAAACATCCCAATTAAAAAAATTGACATTTTCATCAAACTTACCTAACATTTTAGTTATCAAAATTTCATTTTTTGATGCCTATTTTTAAAATGGAACTGGCAACGATGCTTGAGCTAGCCAGTTCTCTTGTACCGGGTGATTATAAATGCTTTTCCATCAAGTTCCCTTTGAAATAGTTGTTAAATTTGAATATATTGGTGGCACTGTAGGTCTGTATCAAATTCGAGGTTTTCAGGTTAGGTTTTCCGTCAGTTTTGACACAGACTGACGCAAAACCTAACCTGCTAACCTCGAATTTGACATAGACTTACAGTGCCACCAACATATTCAAATTTAACAAATATTTCAAAGGGAACTTGATGGAAAAGTATTTATAATAACCTGATATTTTGTTTAAGTAGGTTTAGATTAGAGTCCCTGTATATAGGTTACTATATACTATATACAGGATCTTTAGTTTAGATTTGTCAGTTACATTTTGAAAGTCAGTTACTTGACATTTCAAAAATGTATTCTAATAACGAATATGTATATATGATTCTGGTTGTGGGGGAGTGCCACAATAATGTCACTGAGACTGTTCGTGTTTATGCAGAAAGATTTCCGAACAGAAGACATTCTGACCCAAATGTAATAAACGGTCTCCTGCAAAAGAGCAGAGGCACTGGGCAATTGGCTTTATTGCTAAATGCAGATCGAGGCCGACCACGAAATGTGCGAAATCCAAACATGGAAGAAGCAGTTTTAAATGTTGTAACAGAAGAACTTACCAGAAGTACAAGAAACATTGCACAAGAAGTGGGGTTGTCGGAAAGTTCCGTACATCGAGTACCTAATTGCTGACGAAGAATTACACCCTTATCACTATACAAAAGTTCAGGCGCTCTTCCCCGAAGACTTTCGGTTAAGGAGGAATTTTTGTAATTGGTTGTCGGGATAAAATGAAAATGACCCAAATTTTATTTCAAGCATTTTATGGACGAATGATGCAAATTTTAGTAGGGATGGTTTCTTTAATTCTCGCAATTCTCATGTTTATGTCTTTGAAAACCATCATGCAGCAGTTGTAAACCACCATCAGCAAAGGTTCAGCCTTAATGTGTGGATTGGAATACCTGGTACCCACCTACTGGGACCAGTCATTTTACCTCCTCAACTAAACGGGGAGAATTTTTTTAATTTCTTGCAAACCGAGCTGCAAGAACTTTTAGACACGTTAAAGCAAGCGTTTATCGAACTCCGGTCCATAAGGTGCAAGATCTCATTCTTCGTATTCAAGGTGCCGCTCAAACTGTTGGTAGGCTCCAGAGAGTTCAAGTGAACATATTAAGGCGAGCACACACTTGTTTGCTAGTGAATGGTCAAAATTTTGAACAACTTTTTTTAAACCATTTTGCTTTAGAATTTATCTTGATTTTCCTCCAGTCTTTATTACGAATTATTTATTAAAATTGTTTATTGCTTTATTGATTTATTAATTTCTTTAGAAATTTACAAACCTATCTAAAACCTGATTACAAACTTTATCCGATTTCGGTAGCCAAATAAACTATTATAGAAACCACCAAAGATGAGCCCTGCGTCATCACACGCTGAATTTAGTAACGACAAACATGCGTGTACATTTGTTCACAAACTCCTTGCGTACGACAGTGATAGCATTACAATAAGCGTGTGTTATGATGAAAGTGCTTATTTGATTAAAGTAGTTTGAGTCACATACGCGCGTCGTCACTAAAACGTCAACTGTCAAATAATATTTGTGAAGCCTTGTTCATCGTTTCGGCGCGTTATAACTACGTTTTCAAGTTATTATTTACGATTTGATACAAATTATGTCTATTAAAGGTAAAACGTTACGTTCGCAATCTCAGCAGCTCTTGTTAAATTTATTGGATTACTTCGAACGAGAAAGGAAATTGGGGTCATATAATTCCATTGTCGTGTGTACAAGAGGTACCTAAATAAAACATAATTCGCCTAATTATATTTTACATCCATCGTTTAATTACTTGTAGAGGGCAGCGGAAGGTCTAGGCATTAATGATTCTACTGTGAAAAAAGTTAAGAGTCGTTCTAGTATGAATCCAGTTTTATGTAGCCCTGGCAAGAAAAGACCACGTAAAAAGTTGAAATCTACTGATTTACCGGATTCCTCGAAAGTGTTATAAGGGATACCATATACACGATGTATTCGAAAAAAAAGCACATTACCATCAATTCACTGAATACTGAAGTGAAAGAAAGCCATATTTTACTCAGTAACACCAGCTTAAATTCAATGCTATTGAATTAATATGGGCACATGCAAAACAATTTTACAGTGATCACATCGGCAGGGATGGTTATAGTGATGATCGAGTTCTTGCAATGTGGAAGGAAGCATTAGAACAATGTACCAAAGATGTGTGAGGTAATTGTGTACGTCACACTGAAAAAATTAGGACTTGGGATAAGCGTGAAAGGATTTTAGATGTAACTGTTGATGAACTAATCATTCATGTTGGCAACGATTCAAGTGGCTCTAGTTTAAGTAGTGATAGTGGTTAAAAATTGTAATTATTAATATATTTACATTATTTTATTTTAGTAGTTGGTTATCTAAATTCCTATGTTCAATGGAATTCTTTTTTGTAGCACTGCGTTGCGGAAGAAATACAGTTGTATATTTATTGGTTAGATTATTATATCGTTTGCAATTGTGTATTGGTAAATGATTTAAGTTGCATATAACCTTAGTCATCATAAAACCAAATAAACGCAAATAACTAAAACGAAAATAATTCACATTGACAGTACTTGACAGCTGTTTGTTTTCCGGTTAAAGCGCCACCTATTGGCTCCTGATTGCTTGAGAATACAACTGATGCTAATTTGACTAGCAAGTAAAATCTTTTTTGCACTACCAAACGGCTTAATACCTAAATTTCCAACAAATTTCGAAAATATTTTAACTGTCAACCTGACAATACAGCTCTTTAAAACGTCAAAATTAAAATAGTCGTATTTGGTAACTTAGCAATTTATTAGTTACCACGGTGAAAATTGTTTATTTTACTTTCTCTCCCTTGGTGGAGAAAATCAACTTCACGACCTAAAAATAGGCCAATAACGCCGCGTTCTGAGACTAGTAGTGCAAAAAATCTTATATCATACGGATAGCATTGATGACGCAGGGCTCATCTTTCGTGGTTTCTATAATAAATGCCCAATTATTTACCCTATGCTTAATGGATCACCGTGGTTTCGAAATAACAATAATGAACGACACCTAGTCTATTTAGTAACATACTTAGCCGGGGTCGGTAGCTCAGTGGTAAGCATCCTGACTGCTGATGTAAGGGTTGCGAGTTCGTTTCCCGGTCCCGGTGAGGTTTTCAAAAATAAAAAAAAATGCAGATAAAAGCCTCTACAGAATGCCATCATTCGGAAGTGATGTAAAGCCGTGGGTCCCATGTTACTACGATGTGTAGCATGTAAAAGATCCCTTGCTAGGGTTGGAACTCCTTAGTCTCGGCAAAATTCTAAGTAGGACTTTGACCATATGACCAAAGCAGTCGGTGTCTAAGGTACCTGGTACTCTGCATGCCTAGACCTTGTCCATTAACAAACAAACAAACAAACAGTAACATACTTAGATGAGATGTTGCCAAATTTAAGATTCAGTTTTTTTTAATATCTGAACTTAGAAGATGCATTTATTTTTCTGTGATTTTTTCCGTACTCCACTAATGTTCCCTAGCAACCCCTCCAAAGGAAATGCGCTATTTTTGAATCACCCTGTATAGATCACTATTGCATATTCTTATTACTATCAAAAACTGAATGCAATAGTTTTGGTTATTGTAGATATACAAAGAGGATCCAAATATGATTCGAGAGGACCGCGACATGAAAGTAGTGACAATTTTAAACGTAATCACTGAGAAAAACGTGTTGGTTCTCCCACTTGGCCGCAAAAATATCAATGCGGGCGAAGACAATGAAAACATGCCCATAAAAAATTTCTATGAAGGGATTAAACTATTGGCTGCTTATTTGTTTCAAGTTTCTTATCAGACTGAATAAAGTATACAGTGTTAGTTATGTTTGTGTATTCTTCAATTACAAAGTGATATTTAGGTTTGTTTTTAAAACAAGTGATAACAGTATTTTATCAATGTTAACTTTAGTTAAAAATAATAACAAAACATGAAATGCAAGCAAACTGTGAGTAGTTTTAAAATACTTACATCTCAAGTTAGTTAGGAGAAGGCTCAGCTAATTTGGTAATATTGTGTTTTTAATTAAGTTAGGTACTAATTTATTTTCAAATTAAAAAAAATAGAACCAGCCAAACATAAAAAAAAATGATTTCCAACAGGTTTTAATAATGTAAACCAAAAAGATTTAATAAAAACATTAAAAAAAGATTCCTGAAGTGCAATACCTAGAAATAAGATGCTTAACTGGCAGGTAACTTAAAAAAAGTGAGGGTTTATTTTATCGATTTCTGAGGCTTTCACGGCCATTGTCATTAGGTAACAAACGAGTTCCCGGATTGGACCGTGTCATGATTGAGATCGAAGAACTCAACGTTTCGCCCACTTTCGTAAGGGGCTTCATCAGGAGGAAAAATCAAAAGAGCACGGTAACTCAACGTGTTAACTACGCCAGAGGCGAAACTCTTTGCAGGGGAAGGGATAAAAGAGCACGGTAACTCAACGTCTGAACTACGTCAGAGGCGAAACTCGACTAACAGTTAATCGAGTTTCGCCTCTGACGTGGTTCACACGTTGAGTTACCGTGCTCTTCTATCCCTTACCTTGCAAAGAGTTTCGCCTCTGGCGTGGTTAACACGTTGAGTTCCTGTGCTCTTTTAATTTTGCTCCTTACGAAAGTGGGCGAAACGTTGAGTTCTTCGATTTCAATCATGACACGGTCCAAACCCGGAAGTCGTTTGTTACTTAAGGTTTATTTTGTCACTTGTCTAACCATACCTTGTTTCTATTTAAGATACATCCATTTTGTAATTGGCTTATTATTTTAAATTTTAACACGTCTGAAGAAGCTGACAAGTTCAGTTAAACGTTACACTTAATAAAATTTTATGATGTTTGAATTTGACTGGTTCTAATTTCTTTTTGAAAAATAATTTGAAAGTAAATTAGTAACTTAATTAAAAACACAATATTACGAAAATATCTGAACCCTCTCCTAACTAACTTGAGATGTAAGTATTTTAACATACTCACAGTTTGCTTGCATTTCTTGTTTTGTTATTATTTTTAACATTTAAACAGAAACAGCTGTATTCTAAAATTTAAAAGTTACCTTTAGGATAGTTAAGTTATGTCGAACTTCGGCTGCAGATGGAACTAATTGTTAGATAGCCACGATTGCCACGAAAAAGTTCCAAAAGATCCATAATGCGAAACTTCCCTAAATTTTAAAAAATGTTTCGCTATATTGGAAATACCAAAAAAATCGACCTAGTGGCCCAACAATTTGATTTAAGTTTGCGCAAAATTGTTTATCACGTATTTAGAAATAATACTACACGTTTATTCCTTCTTCAAACATCCATTAGATTATTAGTTTTTTATAAAAAGGGACACGGAAAATTTATTTTATCGGCAAACGTCATAAAAGTGACAACTTATGTGTCTTTATTGACAAGGTAAAAGTGTCACTTTATCTGATTAAGCAGATAAAATAGCAACTTTTGCCTACTTTATGTGCCTAATTACATAAAATCGTTGCTCTCTTTCTTTCTTTCTATGTTTGTTCGCTATCTCCTCCGAAGATACTGGACAGATTAAACCGTATGATGGCTTACAATTTTGCTAATTTTTAGACTTAGATCATAGGCCGGTTTTTATTTTCAAAAAGAGTAGGAAATAGCTATTTACGTTATTAGACCGGTAGCAACATTTTTATGGCCGCGCCAATACTTTACAGGTTGAGCCCGTAGGGCGAGACCTGTATGTTTGGTAAGGCCATAAAAATGCTACCGGTCGTGTATCGTATAAGATTTTTTAGGATACGAGTCCGGTAGATAAAATTTACCGGCCGGTAGTTCTACTACTGGTCTAGGCCGGTAAATTTTATCTACCGGACTCGTTTGTAACTATGTAAACGCTAGTTACCAATGCAGTATCCTAAAAAAGTTTTTACCGGTTTCAGGATATTAAGCCTTTGTTTACATATACCAAAGTAGGCTGGTAACTAGGTCATAACTTATCTGTAGGGTAAAGGAATATTACCCTACATGGCAACCATAACCACACAGCAACCGATAAACTATTGAACAAATCACGGATGTTATGAATCATAACAGCCTCAGATGTTTTAAAAGCCTCGCTCTACGAGCTCGGATTTCAAAACATCTGCGGCAGTTATGATACTCATAACATTCCTAGATTTGTTAATAGCTATAATTTAATTAAATCCTTTAAGCAGCCGAGCGGAGCATCTGTCGCCGTGGGTTATAGTGTGACAGCTGCTGTGGCCGTATGCTATTAGCGCGCCTGATTCAGTATGTTCATATATAATTATAGTAGCACGTTATTTAAACAACCGAGGTTGGCGCAGGGGTAGAGTGCTCGCATGTCACGCCTGTGGCCCGGGTTCGATTCCCGGCCGATGCAAAATTTTCTTAAAAATTTTATTTTAATGAAATTTATCTGAATACGTTTGCGGATAAAATAGTATATATTAGGAGTAAAAGTGACTTTATGTGGCTTAGCTGAATTATTTGCCTCACTAACTTTCGGCTAAATAAACTTCAGCTTCGCCACATAAAGTATCACTTTTACTCCTAATAACATAATCTACTATTAATCGTAATTTTCTCATTATTATCCTGTTTTTGTTTCCAAACTTAGTAGTATTTTTATGGCAATTAAAACGATTTTTTGCACCATTTATAATAAGCGAGTTGCTATGATCCACATACCGTCAATTTATAGGCGTACTCTTGGTAAGTATCTGTAGAGTATTCAGTTATCTCCCAGAGCTACAGAAATTATGGTATGGTCTTGTGCTCTCGTCCTCCAGCGGACGAGCTTTCAAAATTTACGGGGGTTTCCCACAATGGATTTGTTGGGACTTTTTTGTGGTGCTTCTGAGTGCGGTAATATTTATTACAGCACTAAGTGCGGTAATGAAGCTCTTTAACGATACTAAAATTAATTTGGTAAATAGTCTACCGATGAAGACAATAGATATTAACGATACAAGTTTGATTATGAGCATCTTAACGAAACGAGTTTGATTTCCAAAACGAGGCGGTGAGCCGAGTTTTGCGGCAATCAAACGAGTCCCGTTAAGTGCCATAAGCAAACGTATATTGTTCAATATTTTATCTTCATCAATAAAGTCTGGTTCAATGTTTTTTTATATAAACAGAGTGCGGTAATATTCATTACCCCACTGAGTGCGGTAATATTTATCCATTACTAATAGATATTACCGCACTACTGCGGTAATGAAGCTCTTAACGATACTAAAATTAATTTGGTTAATAGTCTATAACGACACCGATGAAGATAAAAAGTAATTTTTGTATTCAGTGCTCGAAGTGAGTGTTTTTGTGCGTGAGAATTCGAACGCATAAAAACACTTCGCGCACGTAATACAAACAATATTTTTTCTACAACCGTCAAACATGAATATCAATATTATTTTGCGACGTAGTGCGGAAAGGAGATTTCAATGCGAAATTAGGATCTAGACAAGAAGATAATGAAGAATATATAGGAAAGAATAGCTTTGACACACGAAACCAACGTGGACAAATGATGTTACAATATATATTACAACAAGACACAGGCTATATTGCATGAATTCCTTCTTCCAGAAAAAGCGACAAAGAAAATGGACGTGGTTAAGCCCAAATGGGAATACCAAAAACGAAATTGACTACATCCTGTCAAGCGACAAGAAGATAATACAAGATGTAACAACTCTCAACTCATTCAATATAGGAAGTAATCACCATCTAGTAAGGGCAAAAATTGCTATACAATTGAAAAAAGATAGGTTAAAATTCAAACAAAAGAATAGCGTAGCTGTAGACACAACCCTATTAAAACGAAATGGAGATGACTACAGAAATGAACTTAGAAGACAGTTCAGCGAACAAAAAGAAGAACAAGAAGACTTGAATAGGATGGCAAATGAATTAACCAGAATTTTAAAAACTTCAGAGCAAAAAATAGCGAAAAAACCTAGACAGAGAATAGATAAAATCACCGGCGAAACAAAAAATATGATAGAGAGAAGAAGGACGTTATTTAGGGAGAACAAATATGAAGAATTTCGGGAAGTGTGTAAAGCAACTAGAAAAATGATAAGAAAAGACTTATTAAAACATTACGAAAAGGAAATAGAAAAAGTAATAGAGGAAAATAGACATATGAGGTGTCTAAGAAGAGGGCAAGGAAAATCAAAAATAATCTGTTTAAGGAATAACGAAGGAACAGAAATTACAGACGCAGACGGATTATTGGAAGTAACGGAACAATATTATACAGTTCAAAAATTGCAGAACAAGCTCAAGGATTAAATTATGAGAGAAAAGTATTAAATATAAACTCAGAGGAAATGCCAGAAATTGATGAAGCAGAAATAAGATATGCTCTAAAATCTGTAAAAAATAATAAGTGTCCAGGTAAGGACGAGATTTTGGCAGAGATGTTAAAAGAAGGTAAAAATTAAATTTTAGGTAAACTAACCAAGCTATTTAATAAATTTATTCAAGAAGGTAAAATTCCCACGGAATGGAATAACGCAGTGGTCGTATTACTATATAAAAAAGAAGACAGAAAATTATTAGAGAACTATAGACCAATAAGTTTATTATCACAGATCTATAAGTTATTCAGAGAAGACTAGGATGGGTAGCATTTGGTAAACTTAGCTATGTATTAAAAAACAAAAAAATACCAATCCATCTTAGGACACGAGTTTATGACCAATGTATACTTCCGGTTATAACTTATGGAGCGCAAACCTGGGTATTAACACAACAACTAACCAACAAACTAAGAGTCACCCAGAGAGCAATGGAAAGGCTCATGTTAGGCATCTCTATTAAAGACCGAATACGCAACGAACGCATAAGAAGCATAACTGGTGTGACTGATGTGGTTCAACGAATAGCGAAATTAAAATGAGATTACGCAGGTCATGTAGCCAGGTACCCAGACAAAAAATGGTCAAACACTATTATACATTGGAGGCCGTGGTTAGGACAAAGAGGAAGAGGGCGACCGCGTACAAGATGGTACGATGATATTAAGAAAACGGCAGGCCTAGCATGGATAAGAACAGCAAGCGACCGCGCAAGATGGAAAGAAATGAGAGAGGCCTATGTTCAAAGATGGACCGCGGAAGGCTAAAGAGAGAGAGAGTGCGCGAAAATTATTGGCGCTCTAGTGCAGCGTATACATAAATCAAACAAGTAGAGACACTCACTGTCGGTTCCTTTGATGTCAAAATTTCGATTTGGATGACCTTGAACGGCTCCTGGGGGATACTTTCTGATAGTACTAACAGATGGCCCCACTACTTTGTTACATATGATTGGTAGCAGAGCTAGTAACTGTCTAGTCTCTACTTGTTTGATGTATATACGCTGCTCTAGTGCGCGAAATGCGTTATTTCACGTAATCAATGGTAAGGTAAATAAATATCCTATTTTTTAACACATTAAAAAATGGCAAATTTCGCGCATTGATAGCGATGCGCGAATGTCCCCTTTTTTTGACGGTTGTCGAATATAACGGGTGTTCATAAACAGTCGTCATCTCAGTTGCTTTGAAAAACAAAATGTTATGTCTTTGATTAATTCGTGCAACACAATGAAACGTCATTGAGTACTGTCATAGCGTATTTTTTTCTCAATTTTAATAGACATACGTTTCTCAAGTCAAAACCTACTGGGATGACGACTGTTTATGAACACCCGTTAGTATATTATATTATGAGAGACTAAAGTGCACCATTTAATCCCGCGAGTGGAGTTTGTTGCCTCGAGGGTGAAGTCCGAGGGCAACAACCACTCAAGGGACTTAGGCACTTTAGTCCCGAGATATATACGCTATTTTTTGCACATTTGGGAACATTATCATCAAACATTTCCAAAATTTTAAATCTGTCAATTTGGAAACTGACAATTACAATTTATTAAAAACTGAATTGCAGCAGGTCCTGGATAGCCTGAATCAGTTGGCAGTACTAAAGTGTATTGTCAGTATATGTCAAATTCGAGATTTTCAGGTTAAGTTTTGCGTCAGTGTGTGTCAAATGACAAACAAAACCTAACCTACTAACCTCATGTGTACATAAATTTACCATAGTTACGGTATCATTTTTACTTTAGTCCCTAGGGATCAAATGAGCTACTTTAGTCCCTGTTTACGGGGACTAAAGTATCAACTTTAGTCCCGGAAGTGCAAAATAGATATTAACGATACAAGTTTGATTATGAGCATCTTAACGACACGAGTTTGATTGCCAAAAACGAGGCGGTGAGCCGAGTTTTGCGGCAATCAAACGAGTCTCGTTAACTGCCATAAGCAAAACGTGTATTGATCAATATTTTATCTTCATCAATAAATTCTGATTCAACGTATTTCTTTATACAAAAAGAGTGCGGCAATATTCATTACCACACTGAGTGCGGTAATATCTATCCATTACCGCACTGAGTGGGGTAATATCCATTGAAGCTCTTAACGATACTAAAATTAATTTGGTTAAGAGGCTATAACAACACTGATGAAGATAAAATATCTAACGTTACAGGTTTGGATTATTATACTCCATTTACACTTTATTTAGAGGGTTGGCCATGAAAATTTCCTTAATTTAGCTGTTTAATTGTGACTTTGTGTGGTTTGAAATAGCTTAAAATGTCATATTTTATTGCCATTACTTTTAGGTTACAATGAATGTCAGAATATCTGTAAATGCAGTGTTGTCATAATTTCACTACACATACCTATAAACACAATCTTAGTAAATTTTTGTTTCATTTTTCTGTTTTAAGATTGAAACTTCGTTAAAGGAAGACATTAGCAGTAAATTACGGGTCTGGTGTTATTAAGTACCTCAATGCAAAAAGATTATATTTATACAGACAAATAATTTAGCATCTCTAGAACATACTTACCTAAAAAGTGGCTGTCTATTCCCCAAATTTTGAAATATTTACATTCAAACTTCGATAGTTGATGTGATTAATTTCGCATTTTTAGCATAGTTACAAATCTTTTTAACAGATGTCATAAAATTACTGATGCTTTCGGCTGCAAATTTATTAACATTTCATTCAAATTATAGTGTTTGATTAATAAAACTTACTTATATCATTTAACATGCTTTCAAGAGAAGTTGTTCAAAATTGGAATTTTGTATGTAATTGTATTTGTGCATGCCATTGTTTTCAAAACAGTGTTAATACAGAAATTCTTTGCTCTGCATTAAAAAACTAATCGAAATCCCAATGAGTTTAAAAAAAATCACACTGTAGTACTGACATAGAGTTACGAAATATTGCAGAATTATATATTTTTTCAACATGACTTAGAGCAGGCTGTGTCTTAATATTTTTCACAGTGTACCAACCTTAAACCTTAAAAATATCACTAACGTCACTTTTGATAGCTGTTTGGACACTACAAGTTTTTACAAGGTTTTGTAAAATATGTCTTTAAAATTCCAATAAAGCTAGCAAAAGAAACTAAGCAAGCGAGTCATTGTTGTTTTCGTAAGGTTAATGACAACATTTTTGAAAATAAGTGGAGATTTTAGTTCCAGTAAGTGAAAATTTTCAAGACGTGATTCATGTTTCACGTTAATTTCATGTTAAATATTTAGTAACGAAAAAAGACTGCAGGGTGCCCCGCTCCAGATCCTGGAATATCTAGAGCTGGAGTGGAAGGTCATTGTACTTCTGTGTGGCAGCCTGAAGTGACGGTGCTTCGGACCTGCGTTGTGTTGTGAATGTTGTGGCTACAGTCAATCATGTGTCTATAGGCGACCAAGTAGAACTTACTTTTAGTTTCTCGGACGTAAAAGTACTTTTAAACCTAGGAATTAAAGGTGTTGCCTAGCAACAGATACCTTCTTGTACAGTTACGGACACCTCAAAGTGCACGGTTTTTTGTTACTATGGTTATTTTGCGATTTTTCGGCTTATTAAATGGGGGTTTCTCCAGTGGCGTTGCTTGTGGTTATAAGAATAGGTATTACTTTTTTAATGTTTGTATTTTAGCAAAGTTTCACAAGTAAACAAACTATATAATAATATGTATTTAATAAATATGTATCAGTATTCAATTGCTACTACGCTTTGCAGTTTATTTCGCATAGAGTTGACCAATGTTTCCATATTGTATCCTTCTCTCAGTTCCTTAGAAGCATTTTTTATTCTTTCCCATAATTCATCGGTTTTGTTTGGTGCAAAATCCCTGGTATAAATTTTTGTAGTTAAATAGCCCCAAACATTTTCGATGGGATTCAAGTCTGGACTCTTTGCAGGCCATGGTAATAAATTGATATTATTCTCATCAAACCATCAATGAACAACCCCTGCTATATGCACAGGACAGTTACCCTGTGAAAATAATGTTATCAATTACGTTAACATAAACAAAATTAATTAATTAGGTAATATCTTGCCTGTTGAAAAGTAAATTGATTAGGAAAGACCTCTCTTACGGATGGCAGCATCACATTTTGCAAAATGTTGAGATAATTTTCAGCATTCAGTCCACCATATAACATGCCCCAGATTCGTGAGCATTGATCCATCCCCATACGTTTACAGAGAATCGTTCACTACTCCTTAAGGGTTGAACGTAATATTGCTCCTCAAATCTTGAATTTTGTGGTCTACACACCCTTAATCGTCAATTGGTAAATGATTGAAATACCTTTTCACCTGAGAAAACAGTCGTTACAAAAGTCGTCGATGTCATTCAAATAATCAGTTGCAAATTGTACTCTTCATTCTTTGTTTTCTGGTGCTAAAAAAAACTTTTCTTGCAGAAGTCTCTGCTGCCAACGATTTTTAATTTTGAAAGTGCATCTCTTGCTCACATGCAAATCTGTTGCGACTCGACTCAGCGACCAGTTCTCTTCCAGTTTTGTAATAGCTTGCATTTTCTCTGCTTCTGGCAAACGTCTAGGAATTTTCCGAGTTTTCAGTTCTATGACAGTTGATGACAAACGTAAACGTCAAAACTCGACGTCTATGATTAGAATATCGTATTACAAGCTAAAAATCTACCGTGCACTTTGAGTTGGCCGCAACGGTACTTGTATCAATCAGTAAGGGAAACGGCAACTTTAATGACAGCTTTTGGTATTAGAAGTAATGTCTTTGAAGACGGTTGCAAGATCTTCAAAATGACTTCTGTGATCCCGTATATTTCCTCTCTTTTTGTTTGCTATGGTATTTCTCAGGATTTTATTTAAAGTGTAAATATATGCCTTAGACATAATATTTTGTTTATACATCCAACCACAAGTGTAAATATATGTAGCAAAGCTTTTATAACTTCTTTTATTTACAATTCATTCTGAGTAGCGCCATCATCAATGACGTACACTTTTTAACTTCCAAATTTAATTATTGTGTTTTAACTAGTATATAAATTTTTATAATGCAATTTACTGGTTAATTATTTACTTCTCCACTTGGTTGGTGTTTTAAGCTTTTTTTACTCACTTTTGTTCAACTTTTAAATTGTAATCTCTTTTTTTTCACGTGCTTCATGCATTATTAACCATGATTGTTATGGCCTGATGATGAAACCAGTCTGGTTTCGAAACATGTTGCTGCACACAACGCTATAATAAAATCGCGGAGAAGGCTACGGGGTTTTATTGCTTCGTTTTACAGTTTTCATTTTCTAACCTGAAAACTGATTGCTAAGTTTTGCAGAAATCATAACTTCAACTTCAACTAATTTTAATTTTTAGTGAGATTGTTTAAGGTTTAGGTATTTTTTGTATTTAATTTTAGGGGGTACATTATGTCACAAAATTTATGGGTCGATTTATATGGGCTTGCACGCCAAAAATTAGCAAACGTGATTTATTTCGTCTAGACTTCCATTCGTTAGGAGGCGTGCACTTTTACAGAGCCAACGAATATTGAAAATGCCCTTTTTGTTCGTTTTCGGCGGCGCTTGAAGCGGAAGCGAGGTTATCAAATGGCTGTACGTAAACGTTATTAAGGCCATCATTTTAAGTCATACGTTCATTTCGACCATTAGTGTTAAAAATGGAGTAGAAATTAATAAAAATATGAGCAGCACTCGCACATATCTCTCCGTTTTATTATGATGGAGGATGGAGAGGGTACATCTGGCATGAGGATGATCCGGCTTTAATATGCTCAGAGTAAAAATGTGTGTTCACCATTATACGTATGTGAATTTACAGCATCACCGGGGGCGAGCGAGGGGATCGTCTCCTGGGCCCGGAGATTTGACACCAGGGATGAGGGATTGCTCTGTATTTTATGTTTAAGTGCAATATTACGTCCTCTGATTGCTTTCGTAATTACAGAGGAAAATTCTGATTTTGCATCCGAATTTGTCGTTTCAGAAGGTTTTCAGGAAATTGAGATTTTGGATAAATTATATGTCATTCATTTTTTTTTTGCGTATTTCGCCACATTACAAAATTAAAATATTAATAAGCGTACGTTACTTAAAATAGTCCTGCCATCAACATCAACGAAGTTAAGATATTTAAATTAAAAGCTATCTTTTGGTATCTGGTATATTAGATTGCTGCATGGCTGATACGTTGTGAATAAACTATTCCATTTCATTAGAGAATTTCTTTATGTTTATCTTTTCATTACTTGGATAAAATCTTCGTGATATATCAATAATATTTTGTGATTGTTACTCCCGGCATATTTTGCAATTTCCCAAATTAATCTCGGGATAGTTATTATCTTTCAAAACATAACAATACATTCTTTTTTTTTACCGCTGCCCATATGCTTTTCTGTTGGTTAAAGTTGTAAATACATATTAGTGTTGGATGTTATTTGCGTAGTACTGGTATTTCAAATCTGTTTGCTGTTTTTTCAATTAGCGTACCAAGGAAAGGTAAGTGATTTTGGTGTTGTGTTTCTGAAATAAAGTTGATAGAAGTTTCTTTACTGATATACATGTCCAAAAATAGTATATTACATAACAAGTGGCGAAAGTGAAGTATATCGTGCCAGTAAATTTGCAAAACGAGTAAGGAAGCTGAGTGACTTAAACCACGAGCGTACGATAAACTTTCGAGCGGGTTATGCACGCTACTTTCTCACGACTATAAAAAAACAACACATTTTTGCAGTTCAATGAGTGACAGCTTTGTTGTGACAACTGAGAATATCAGTAGTGTCAGTAATTTTTAGGTTAAAATGACATTTTAGCCCCATGTGAATGGTGCATCACTAGTAACAAATACGTTCGTGTTTTTCCACGCCCACATACGAAATTGGCACACAGTCAAGTAGCCACGAAAAAAATAAGATATCATTCACCCGGTCGTTACAATAATGAACGTGTTTTTTATGAAAAAAGCACAATTCACATTTATAAAGTGGGCCAAATATATTATTTTAAGCTAAAAACTACCGGCAATATGTCATTTTAACCTAAAAATTAATGAAAATATGTAATTTTAATCCAAAACTACTGGTAATCTACTGACATAGTCAGTTGTCATTTATTAAATTGCAAACATTTGTTTCGTTGCCATCCTGGACAAAATAGCTTACATAACTCGCTCGAAAGTGTGTCGGACGCTCGTATATTAAGTAACTCGGCTTCCCTACGCTTCGACTAGTTTCGCAAATATACCCACACGATATATGTCATAATCACGTTGCAAAAGCATTATTACCATTGTGTCACCTTTAAACGAAAGGCGACCACGGCCCTGGCTAGCTCAAACCCTGGGCAGTGAATGGCATGGATTAGGACTAAGCGGCGGTTCGTTAGGTTAAAAAAGCATATAATACAAGTGGGCGCCAGTCGTTCAACACGACAAAAAACAGATCTAGCTAACTGTCGAAATAGCACCTACCTTTTGTCGCCTCTCGCTTAACAATCCTAAACTCTAAAAAACAGGTTTGTTGGGGGTTGAATAGACTTATACTAACAGCAGTAGTAACAAAAGGCTTTAATAATTAAATATAAAAATTATATTATAAGGTAATATTAATAATGTCAACAATTAAGCGTAGCGTGCTAACGCATGGATAATAAAATGGGCTCGAAATTACGAAGCCAGAACAAAACTACAAAAAGATTAGATAGTGTTAACCCAAAAAATATATTACAACTAGGTCGTAATGCAAACGCCCATTAAGACGCATTGGACAAGCCAGAACAATTACGACGGATGCTACGTTAATATTTTCAAGATAGATTTGAAAAAACAAAAGTTAATTAAAACTATTTGACTGGCAACCATGGTTACCTGAAAAGCTTATTTGAAAAGATTACAGCGCGGTTGTATCGAAGGCATTCAATGGTATGGTAAGCTAGTCGCAGGCTAATCCGCCTAACTGCATAAATAAAAATAACATCAAAGCTGGACACTAGTTCCTGCCTCAAATTGAAATGTCTTCGAAATTTTAGCGGAAAAAGAACCTCGTCACCGAGGTGAACAGGGCGAGATGACTTGACCCACGTGGAGGGCAGATCTGCTGGTTCCCAGGAAGAAATCTGACGTTTAATGTGTACCAAAGCGTGAGTGTGGGCCTAAATTAGCACTAAAATATCCGGGAAGGAATACAATTGCACTCACCTAAAGCTAGAGAGCGGCCCTAGAGTTCACATGACATAAAAAATTAATTAATTTGCCATGCTCACAAAGCTAGACGATTTTCCAAGAATGGTAAGATTTGGAGTTGGCAGATGGGTTTCAAATATGGTAAAGAGCTCAGTGACGGAACTCACAGCTTGCTTCGTCGAAGGCGAAACGGGAAAATGACTGTGATAGCAAATTCGACCCTGCGTCGCTTAAAAATCAGAGTGAAGTTAGCTCCACTCCCACCAAAATCCGAAGAAGGGAGCAGGCTTATATCTGGCAAAATGAAAATAAGGCTTCTAACATCGAAATGGAAAAGGGCTGTTACGCCATCAAGGTGTTGAATGATTTGTGTAGATGTAGGTATGTTTTTGCTCTAGGTTTGCAGTAAAATTGTTGCTAATAAATAAATAATATTAGAATTCTGCCAAAAACTTTATAAATTATCTAAATTATACCTTATTGTAGTAAAGTCAGATTCGATTTTATTCTGTGGGTACAAACTCCATAGTAGATTGATTGTTATTACATCTAATTTATATTAACGAGAAAGTCAATTTTGCTTATTCGGAAGTATATTATTGTAAAAAAGAGTTACTCAAATATGCAAATAAATATGGTTTTATTGAAGTACTAATAACTAAAATAGTATATTACGCAACAAGTTTAGAAAAGTGATGTTTTACTGAACAAGTATGGCTGGTTTGAGTACGAGTTAGCGAGTACTTAAACGGCCATACGAGTTCAGTGAAACCATTTTTCTAACGTATTTGCGTAATAGATTTTTGAAAACATACAAAATTACCAAAACAACGTTTATAGTAGAGGTAATAGTTATATTTAAAAAAAATGGTAAGATCCAATATTATGTGTTAATTAAAAATTTTGACCATTTGGGGGGGATACTTATTTCTAACTATACTTCCTTAAACGAATTTAATTCGCTCGCTAGTACTCTCAAAAATGCCCCAACAAAAAACTTTAAAATTAAGCTTAAAAAACATCTTCTGGCCAATGTTTACTATAAACTCTCAGTTTTCAGATTTGTAGACTATCTTGTTTTATTGATTATAGTATTTTATTGTTACTGTATTTTACTGTACATAACTGTTTTATTTGTGCATATGCATTGTATTCTTTTTACATTTTAATCAAGATTGTGACATATTTAAGCACCACGGTGTATATTATGATGAATAGATACTACTGCTACTACTACTACACGAAAAATTTAAATTACTGGAAGGAATATAGATTACACGTTACCAATTAAAAAACTTGAGAGAATTAAAAAATGTTTAATTTCAACTAAACTGAGTTGTATACAACCGGCTTAGCATTAATAATATGTAGCGCCCATTTGTGGGCTTTCACTAATCTGTTGGTTAAACAGTATTTTTCTTAAATATGTTGTTTGCGCGACTAGAGCGCAAGCATTAACATTTTGCAAAACAACGTCTCGTAGTTTTAAGAGGTATAATTAAAATGATATTTTTCTACAATAGTGTAATAAAGTACAGTTTCATGCATCGTTTTGAATACAAGAAGTGCAACTTTAACTCACTTTGTGCAATAAATCTTTGTTGAACTCCACCAGCAATTTATTTAATATGTTTTATTTTATAGTTTTGAGTGCAAAACGTGCCACTTTATTCTACTCAGTGTAATAACATTATTTATTTACATATATCAAATAATAAGTGCATTAAGCAACAAACGACTTCCGGGATTGGACAGTGTCATTGTTGAGGTCGAAGAACTCAACATTTCACTCAATTTCGTAAGAGGCTTCATCAGGAGGAACAAGCAAAAGAGCACGGTAACTCAAAGTGTAAGCCATTCCAGAGGCGAAACTCTTTTAAAGATCGGAAGGAAACAGGCGTCTTTCTCTTTCCGATCTTTAAAAGAGTTTCGCTTCTGGTGTGGTTTACACGTTGAGTTACCTGGCTCTGCTATACCTTCCCTTGCAAAAGGCGCATTTTCCATCCGATCGTTAGAAGAGTTTCGCTTCTGGCATGGTTTACAAGTTGAGTTACCGTATTCTTCTATCTTTTGCCTTGTAAAAGGGTTTCGTCTCTGGCATTGCTTACACGTTGAGTTACCGTGCTCTTTTGCGTTTCCTCCTGATGAGGCCCCTTACAAAAGTGGGCGAAACGTTGAGTTATTTGACCTCAATAATGACACGGTTCAATCGCCGCTGTAAAAGCTTCCGAAATCATCTCAACAATACATAAAGCGGCTCATATTACACTATGGTGTAATATGTATTGTCATTTTCCACATGATTTTTAAAATCAGTAGGCTAAATTGTCAATAAACGACATTAACGATACCAAGTTTGATTTTGAGCATCTTAACCAGTATTTTATCGTCATCAATAAATTCTGGTTCAATGTATTTTTTTATATAAAAAGAGTGCGGTAATATCCAATACCGTACTCAGTGCGGGACCTAATGAAGCTCTTAACGATACTAAAATTAATTTGGTTAATAATCTACAACAATACCGATGAAGAGAAAGTTAATAAAAGCGCGATTTGTTTTATTGAAACGTGTAAGCTTGTTTTTGCACTATAAATAATTATTTTTAATTTGCAAATGCAGTCGTTTGCGTTTAACTTTCATATCTTCTCACTTTGATAACAATATTTATAATATTCGTTTAATATACCTAAAGAATATGGAAATATTGTGTTTTTTAAATTACAATTCACATTTGTATCTAATTTATAATAATATTTTTAGACGACCACTTCTAAAAGTAGGCCTTTTAGCACTAGTTTGTTTCACTAAATATGACGTTTTAGAAATCAGCGTGTTAAAAGTGAAATCAGCTGCTTACTTTTAGCACATGTGTAAGCCGCGGGTGTTGAATTTAGAATTTTAAACAGGAAGTGAGGTTATAAAGTTATTCCAGTTACTACTTTCGTTGAAGGTAAAGCGCTTTTAAATAACGAAGGCATTATGCAATGAATAAAGTAAAATATGTACTATTATAATTACCTTTGATAACTAACTTTGACAGCTACCGACTGCAGAAACAGTCACCTGCGCCGTCACGGCCATCTCTTTACTATGACATAATTTATAACTGTCATAAATGCAAACCTTTGTTAAATCGACATTTATGGATTAATAACAGTAAATTTAAGGTCGTAGAAAAAATATTGCGTGCAAACTCGTGCTAAAAGTGTTTATGCACGAGGCATGTTATGAAACTCAGCCTTCGGCTTCGTTTCATAATTTTCATCTCGTGCATAAACATCCACTTTTAGCACTTGTTGCACAAATAGCTATTAATTTACTAATTGACAATGTGTCATTATTGTTATCTTTTTACACTTTTTTTTATTATTATAATTATCGTTTTATTATTTGGTTTGTTAGTTCAATTAAATCGAATTCTTACGTGGTTGATTTCTATTTCTGTTAGAAAACTCTTTGTTGGGTTACTGTTTTGGTGAATTGTGTTTGTCTTTTATACTAGAAAATATAATTTATTATAATTTTTTAGTGTGATAATTTGTTGGTTGGTGTTTGTTACTAAATTTTCTTTTTGTATTAAAAAACTACATGAATCAGCTTATGTGCTCGCTCTGGGGTGGTATAAAGAAATTCGGTTTTATTGTTATTATTTATAGTAATTTATTATACAAGACGATAAAGTTAAATTTTATCCATGAGTGAATCGTTTAACGTCGAGACGAAGTCGAGACGTTAATGATTCAAGAGTGGATAGAAATAACTTTATCGTCGTGTATAATACAATATTTTTTTCTATAGCAAGAACTTTAACAATTTCAAAAGAAAATAAGGACAGTCAATCACATTTCAAAATGTCAGTAGCTAGATTGGGTTGCTACGATAATACGAAGCTGTCATATTTAATTTAAACAGAAGTCAGGAAATTAAATTACTTTTTCTCCAACCACACGAATAAGACGCTATATTGTCAAATAATTTTGTATAAAAAGTAAGTCATTTCGGGATGTTCACCAATTACCTTGGCAACTGTACACTTTTCGATTCATATTTGCACTAGTACAAAAATGGACGCAAGATAGGGTTTTACATGGTAAATTTTAAATAAAACACAAACGCTTCGTGAATATTCGGCAATCGCCGTCGCTGTTGTTTAATTTCCCGGTATAGTGATTGTTTATTTGCGCCATGACAGTTCTACAATATAACCTACAATGTTGGATTCTAAATAATAAGTCATATTACCGAATTTATGAGTAGTTGGAGAAAAAATAGTAAGACTCCGCTGCGCGTCGTCCGGCGATCTGTCTTACTTGTCCCGAAATCATGCATTTTTTGTACTAATGAAACAAATAACTATTTTCTACTCCTGTAACTAAAATGACATTTAACATACTAACATACACGTCGCTAAGTGACCTTTTAATCATGCCTTCATAACCTATGACTAAAGAGCCTCTTAGTCATGAGCTGAAGTCGGCAACGATGTTTTAGTCATGGGGTGAAGTTGGGTTCAAATTGTATTTGCTTTATTAGCCACAGCCAAAACTAAAATCAAGTTAGTTTTCAACAGTCACTTTGACGTTTGTTAAGCATAATTTAACCTGATACAATAAATGTCAAAATTTTAATGAAATAATATGGTGTTATATTCTCTAAATTTGTGGTCCTAGAAAAAGTATAGTATTCAACTCGTTTTATAAACTTATTAGTCACTCATTTTATTAAACACTCGCTCAGCTGCGCTTCGCTCGTGATTAATAAAACTCTTGACTAAAATGACGTTTATAAAACTTGATACATAATATACTATTATCTATCCTTGATGCTAAAGTGCTACTTTATCTACCCTTGCTGTTAAAGTAAAACTTGACCTTTTGTAGTGAGTTGATAAAAGCACACTTTAACATGTGCTATAGAAAAAAGGTAATTCTTTTCTCTTTTATGCGATATCATTCCCGTTCTTAAAGTGAAGTGAGTTGAAGGAATGTACACAGCTATAGGTTTAATGTGAATATTATACAATGATTAGGAATTAATATAAAGGAATTAATTCTTCAATATTCAATTTAAGGGAATACTGTTGATTAAATTAAACCCTGATTGAAACCATTCAGCTTTTAAATTCCATGTAAACGTATAGTTAGCGCGAATTATATGTTACGTAATTGGAATGTGCGCTACAGTAGTTTCGGTGTTTTAAATAAAGAATGCAAAGCAGGAAAATTCCATATTATTTTTCAGTACTTTGGGGTTGGTTAAAAACAAGATCAGCAGAAAAGCTTAAAAGCGTGATTAGCCAAGTGAAAAAAGTAATTTCGTGGAAGCCTCAAAATTACATCGAGGGTAGTGTTGCACCGACCAGGGGCAATACTCACTGCCAACCCTTTGTTTTCAGCATCGTGACGAAGTTCTCAAAATCCATAATCCGCATATACTTGTTAGCAGAAATAAAAAAAATATAAAAACAACAGTTTAAAAAATTAACGCGTATTTCAACACAATTAAAGTTCTTTTTTTGTGTTTATTTATAGCGATCCGACCTGCTCTTAAAATATTTGGTTTCAATGCAAAAGCTTTGCACCCCTGCGAGTTTGTGTGGTATTACTTCAGTTCTATTACTATAGAGGCTGCTTTTAATAGAACAGGTCCCATATGCGTGCAACAATCTACAACAATGCTGCGCCACCCCCTGTGTTTAAGTACTTTCTGAACACTACAAAGATCAGCCTTTACTGCAAATGATCAAGGGACAATCTACATCATCATTCATACGATAATAATAACGTGACATCCGCTCGAGAGGGGACGTTTTAATCAAAAAACCTACTACATATCGGCGGTTTTGAAATTAATTAGAGTTAAACGCTAAGTTTGGAAGTTGTTTTAAGTGCGGACGCAAGGATGTATTAATAATGGGAATAGTTTTAACCGCCCAATCTGATAATCAGAAAATCCAGAAAGCAGCAGACGGGATGAATCCCCTGTGTCTGATAGAGCCATGTATAATAGAAATGGTGCAGTAAAAGAAAGATCACCAAAGGTCTGCCAGATTAATCTCTGCTTCCTATTAAAAGCCTCAATAGGCACCCCTCTTGCGAATTAACTTCCCCGAACAGCATATACCGAGTGGCTGCGGAATTTGACTACTTTACTTTGAGCGTTTGGATTTGCTTTTACTGGTGATAGCTTGTGTCGTCATGTTTCAGAACAATCTTTTTGTTAGTAAAATGTGTCTCATTTTACCAATAAAACTTTGAAACGGAAGCTAAACGAACCGTTAAATGAAAAAAGCGTAGTTTCTTAAGCTTGATTTAATAATTCGAAAACATTCAATTATATCTTCCTTACAGTTGTCTAGTGTCTTACAAATTTTATGTGTACCTTGTTTTTTGAATATCAGCACTGATGGCTGGGAACTATTAAAGAGCAATTGCAAATATTTTTCCACAAAACTCATTTTAAACTCACTTATTGTTGGGATAACAACACCATAATTCTAATTACTTTAATTTTTATGTGTATGTAGTGGCAATGAAATCTGGTTTGTTTCTACTTTGAATTCAAAAAAGTAATACAGACTTTTTGTGAGGTTTTTATTGTACTTCGGCAAAACTTGCTGATCTGGTGGAACTTTAAGATAGCAACCACTTTGGCGTCAAAGGAAAGTTGGAAAATTAGTGTGCTTGCGTATCGATAAACGGCTTACACCGTCACATACGGTTTAATGTTTAGATAAATAAATTGTTGATTTGCAATTTTCTTAATGCTGCGTTTTACAATTTTAAAACTGTCCCATGTTGCTATGAAAACTGTACTACCCTTAAACGAGGGGTAGGCACAACCCTAGCTAGCCCTAACTCTCGGTAGGAAAAAATGGTGTAAGGACTAGGTAGCGGTCCTTAGGGTTAAATACAAACTCATAAATTAACACAAAAT
Organism: Agriotes lineatus; assembly: GCA_940337035.1. Classification (NCBI taxonomy): domain Eukaryota; kingdom Metazoa; phylum Arthropoda; class Insecta; order Coleoptera; family Elateridae; genus Agriotes; species Agriotes lineatus. The sequence goes on along the minus strand of OW679196.1, from coordinate 117,546,306 downwards.
AGGCGCCAATCGTTAAACACAACAAAAAACAAATCCAGCTACTGATCAAATCACCACCTACCTTGTAAACCTCTTACTTCAACGTAAATCTTAAAAAACGCACTAACAGGTCCATGAGGAATCGTAGTACTGTACAAAGAAAATATAAACCAGCAACTGTCAATAGAATTTAATTAACAGTGTTGCAATTAACACCATAATTATCGCTGGAGGCTCAATAAAGCTTAGAATTGTAAAGTAACAAATAAATGAGTTGAAGTAACTCAAATCATAACACACAAGTATGAATTATTAAAATTCTAAACGCATTACAACAGATTAAAAATTCAAAACGCTTGCAATATTAATGGCTGCGCTGATAAAGAAGCGCTCGAACCCAGGCTTGCAAACTTTCAAAATGGAAATTACAATAAGCCGGGTGTCCAAGGATGCTCGTGAAAATAAGTATTAGGTACAGTCGTGTGCAAATAAATCTGGGACAGTGTTTTTTTCACATGCAGATTCAGTTAAGAATTGAAGAATATCTCCATGGATTTCCTGCTATCAGAAAGAGTTACATTAAACTTTAACAGGTACTGAAACCCGTAACTCTCTCTGATAAGAGGAAATCCACGGAAATATTATTCAAATTTTTAACTGAATCTGCATGTGAAAAAACATTGTCCCAGATTTATTTGCACACGACTGTACATACAAAATTTCAGCCACCCTAACTGATGAAATTCTAATGCTTCAAGGATTGCAAACAAGCTAGCATTTATCGTGTGCAGTTTGATAATCGAAGGCCTTCGTAGAACTGTTTGTTCTTAGGCAATAGCCCTTTACTGATAAATAAAACAAGCAAGCTGAAAATCAATGCATGTACTCACGAAACGTAGTTGGAAGCACTATCAATACGATCTTAAGAAGGGTCTCGCCAGCCTCTGCATAGAATTTTTGAAATGGGCCTTGAAACGGATACATGCAGCTGCTGTAGCCGGACAAAATTTAATCCGTCGCCAGAAATGCTCGCATCTGGGGCACACGCCGCAAAAGCAGTTTGCTACGATGAAATCCGGCAACAGAAGCAGACCGCAATCCATATTAGCTTGATGTCTGAGTGCTTGAGGCTTGGTAGTATTGTGCATGGAAGCAGGCCACAGCTTGAAATTGGCCTGAACGTGCTTGATAAGACGCCGCTATGCATACATTATTCATTGTTATAGAAACTCCAGGTTTCTATAGCCTGCTAGTTAAAACTATGCTAAATCCCCGGAGGTGGATTCTAAATAAATAGTTTTGAGCCTAGCATTCGACCACGGCTCATTATCGAAAGAAAGATTGCACCGAGAAATTTTTAGCAGGTGTCAATCTCGAAGGTCGAGCATTTCTTTGGCAAAATCTAAATTACGCCCCACAGCGGGGCTCGCAGAAAAACCATATTCGAAAGCAAACTGCTTGGAAAAACTATTTAATAACGTAACGCCAAATGAAATGGGGCGTAACAAATCGAACTTTATCTATATCTATTACATAGTTAGTTACTAAATTTCTGATATGCTGTAAAAGCAAGATTATGTACAAGCTTAATTTAAAGGTTGGCATAACGCTTCACAGTCGGTTTTAATAAGTTTTAGAAAGAGATGATGTAAATCGTTTAATGGTGTCATGACTAACCTTTTTTAAATTGAAAAGATACAAATTGAAAGAGCGAATTTATTAAACATGAAATTATTTAAAACCTTTTTCTCTGTTTCTGTGCTAAAGAAATCGAAGAAAGTGTACACAGAAATTTTAGTGATAATGATAATAATAACAAAGGTGTTAAATTAAGGTCTTACGACGATTACCTATTAAGGAGGTCTATAGTACGAACCTTGGCGGTAAATTTTTTTCGGTCGTTATCTGATGGAGCGAACTCATTAATTGTATTACTACATTTAACGATTGTTTCTGAGGAGTGGTCGACTGCAGATTAGTAACAAGACACAATACACGTTTACATGATCACAAATTCTGCAAAAGGCAACGGGAAGGCATTGCAAGAAACACATATCCCAAGAAATATGAGCAGTCCAAAACCACCTCTCGTTATAAATGATAATAACTTGCAATATGCCCAAAAAATGATATCGGAAAATTTCTGTTCTCCCGGCTGTAGTAGTGAAAATGGAACGATTTCATATTTATTCTAAATCAACTATGTTTACGAAATCCCCATACATGTGGGGATTTGGAATAGTAGTGAATGTTTTCCAAGCAGGTAAAACAGCACATTAAAATTTATATAAAATCCTACATACATTATCAACACAAACCCCTTTACGATTATGAAACGGGATTTGACCCAGCTACACTGGAGCTCATTTTTCAATAATTATTATTTACATATATTATGTAATAGTCAGTCTGCGCAGCTAAATTGTGTAATAGTTATAGATAAGCTTATTTGGTTTCTGTATTTAAATTTGAATAGATTTAGGAGCCAATTATACATGTACCTGATAGAATCACGCTGTGTTTTTGTTTGTGCACTAGTTTTAACAATTTCCGGAAGTGAGTGTTGAGCGTGCAAGTATTCATTCCCGGTAAGATTTGCGGTAGGTAGTCCGCTCATTTGCGTTGCCATATACCAACGCTCAACAAAGTACATTCAGTGCAAGAGGTTTCAGAGTAATCTGTGAGTTCTGAAGACAGTCAGTTAAAATACAAGCTGCAAGCATCTCCAGCCAGGGGAAGCCACCCAATTGCAGAGCACGACTTCCAGTGAGGGGTCAACTCATTCGAGCAACGTGTGTAAGCCTAACTCAGGTGTAAAACAGTGTATTTGAGTACCTACAAGCTATTAGTAAAGGTTAGTGCTTTTTCTCGGCTGGGATAGAGGTAGAGGTCTCTTACTACCAAATGGGCTAGCTAAGAGCAAATAATTTTCAAAAAGGAAACACAACGGGGTGGCTAATAAATGCCTAATTTATCATTACTATTATTATTCTATATCTGCACCCATCTTGCAAATCTCTTTCACATTTGTGCTGTCGTTGATGTACACTGGATGTTCAAATAATCGGAGTCGCGTTTTGCTATATTTGCAACTGGCGCTTCTACTTTCAATTTTCTTTTAATGTCCTCTTTACGTATTTGTAAAAGCTGTGAGACTTCCTCTATCCGTTTAAGGATTATCATCTCACAGACAGGTTTGCAGCTTTTTAAATATTTGTTTCTTTGCTAACCTCACGTTTATTCAACCAGTAAAGGAATTTGTTTATTATTACTACACACATTCTGTTTGGGTGCACAAACAGTACAAAGGCCAAATATGCCTAAGTATCCTTGTTCACAAGGTACTCTAATAACACGGACCAAATCATGGGTGGCTTGCAAGAGTTCACGAGCCACCAAAGAAAATAATTGTTACACAAACCCTTGCTTGAGTTCACAAGGTGTTAGGCACATTAACCCAACAAATGCTGGGCGTTTATCTAAAAGACGACGCGGTTTAAGCCGAAATTTAATTGTAATATTGACAATTTGGTTTTGGCTTGATTTAATTTTGCTCTTTCGTCCATCGATACCACAAAAAAAGCGAGCGTGGTTTGTTCTCTTAGCTGACTTTAGGCTAACTATAATAAATTAAAAATTATCTCTCTGGTAGGATTTTGGAGTATCTAGTCGAGGTATGTCAAATATTTTTCAAGCACATTCTTTTTGTTAGAAAAACCAGTTCATCCTTCTGTTGTATAAAGTAATAGACAAGTTTGAGAATTTGGCCATATATAAAGCAATGATTTTTAGACCAAGATGCAGCTGTGTGAGTGGTGTAAAGCGTATAGGCAAGGATGGATGCAGGTTGAAAATCTGCTGTATACATCGTTCTAATGGTCGAATGACAGTTAAAATGATATCTCAAGTTGTTGGAATAGGTTTTGGGTACGTGGAAAAAATTGTTCACGAAGAATTTCGGTACAGAACCGTACTCGTTCATTCCACTTCTCCTTACTCCAGAACAAAAATGATGTATTAAGGTTTCAGGTAACTTTTTGAGTCGGTTTGAAATTTTGAAAGAACTCAGTTTTGTCTAGTCGATATTAACGTGTAATGAATGTTGGGTGCACTATTTCCGAAGTAAAGTGAAAAATTATGCAAAAACTATCCCCAAAGCGCAAAAACGATTCCGTTTGCTGAAAAAGTAATGATGCATGTTTTTTGGAACATGAAAGGTGTTGATATAAATTTATTTTTACACAACAAAGAACAATTAATGTTCCTTACTGTTAACCAACTAAGTAGCTAACTGAATAGATAAGAAACGTTTGACTCTTCCAAGGCAATGCTAAGCTCTATACTATTATTTTATTTTTACAGCCAATTTAAAAGTCAAAATATATGGTACCCCCCACCCAAGAAAAGCGCCCTTCCGTGCTTTCCAAGAATACTTCGATACTCAGCCTCACTCCGTTTCGCTAATACAATGAAATGCTATGAACCAGTTATTTATAAAAAAACAAAAAAAAAATTTTTGCCGACGACCATAGCTCAAAAGTTGATGTTGCCTTTATTTTCGGAGAACCTATCGTATGAAAACGATTCAAGACTTCAGGAAGGTTCCTGGCGACCGGAATCGTGTACACATACGAACATACATCCCCCGCACAGCACGTTTAGGCACCCCCCAATACGGGGGATCGATCTAGTGGGCTGGGTTCATTAGTCGTTTGGGACGAATTTCAGAGATATTTAATTCAGAGTGGTTTTCGATATAAGGGAATTTCAATAATTCGTACACTTCGTGTCAAAGTAATAATTCCACAGAACACATTTGTTCTGATGATTACCACCTTTTTGGGCTATTGAAAGAAACACTAACAGAAGTGATAAACATTAGCAGTAATTATTTAGTTAATATGATATCACAGAAAAATATTAAAAAAAAATCTATATCCTGTCTGAAGTTTCCTTGTATTGCATATTTTTTTATTTGTAATTAAATTAAAATAAATTTAAATATAATTTAAAATCCTATTGCATATGAAAGGTAGACGCACAAATTTTCAGTTCAACTAATTTGCTGAATACAAACAACTCGGGATTTTTCACTGTCGCAGTATTGCTTTTACTTGTAGACATAATTCATTTTTCTAAAATTTAACTGATTATTCAACACTATAATGAAGGAAGCAAGGAAAATTGTTCAATTTGTCAGAAACGGCCAATCAAAATTGACTGTCCTTGAAAACACCTAGGGCCGGTTGCAGAAAGCAATGTTAAGTCTGGTGTTAGCTAACGCCGCGTCAAAGTGAACAAAATCGCATCAAATTTTGTTTACTAATGTATTAGTTACCATAAGCATTTGAGATTTGATTCGTTTTTGTTCACTTTGACGTCGCGTTAGCTAACACCAGACTTAACATTGCTTTCTGCAACCGGCCCCTAATGTTGCAGTGTTTTCACGCGAGCTCGATTGGTTTCAATGATTTCAATTTAGTGAGTAGCCTTTGACTGACATTTCGCCAAAACGTCAAACTGAAGTTTTCAAATCGGCGTCGTTCTAAAAACTCATAATAATTGTGTTAGAAGCTCCAGTATTGAATTAATAGTGGAAACCATTAAAAATGTGTGCTGTCGAACACGGTAAAAGTCATATACCCATATTGTTAAATAATCTTTCCAAATACCACTCAAGGTAAAATTTTTTAAGAGAATTTTTTCCTTGAACGTGCAAATTATTGCAAATTTCTCTCAACAAAAACTGCTCAAATTCCACTCGACCTGCGGTTTCGCGGAATTTTTAACGCAGTTTTGGTTTCGCGAAATTTAAACACAATAATTTGCATGTGAACAAAAAAAATTCTCAAAAATGTTTCACCTTTTGTGGTATTACCCTTGATTATTCAACACTATAATGAAAGAACCAATGAAAAAATTGTTCAATTTGTCAGAAACGGCCAATCAAAATTGACTGTATTTGAAAACACTTATTAATGCCGCAGTGTTTTCACGCGATCACGATTGGTTTCAATGATTTCAATTTAGTGAGTAGCCTTTGACTGACATTTTGTCAAAACGTCAAAGTGAAGTTTTCAAATCGGCGTCGTTCTAAAAATTCACAATAATCTTGTCGGAAGCTCCAGTATTGAATTAATAGTGGAAAACGCTAAAAATGTGTGCTGTCAAACACGGTAAAATTCATATACCCATATTATTGAATAATCTTTCCAAATATCACTGAAGGTAACAATTTTTTAAGAGATTTTTTTCGTTAAACTGCAATTTATTGCAACTTTCTTAAAAAAAACTGCTCAAATTTTTAACGCAATAATTTCCATGCTGTTATGAGACAAAACCACTAGAGAACTTGGCTTTATTTAACTAAGGACTTTGACAGTAATGCATATAATAAATTGACAGAAGAAATCAACAACTACTAATTTTATTTAAATACATATCATTCATCCCTCCGTCTTTGTTGCTCTAGCACATAATCATGAAGATACAGCGGGACACGTTTCTCTCGAGTCGATCGTTGTGGTACATTTTGTTGTTCTTGACCAATGTCCGCTCGTTGAGGAGTATCTTGTTCGGGGTTCAAACCTCCTTCTACCTCTTTTGTTGGTTGCTCTAGTTGATTCTCAGTACGTGAAGACGAATTGTTGTCCGGCGTACCGGCATCGTCATCTTCCAGATATTGAGATATAGGAAGAGGAGCTAATTGTCTATTAGAGACTGTGGTCTCTCGACCATCGGGAAGTTTTACGTAAGAGTAAGACGGGTTCGCTTCTAGAAGCTCGACCTCTTCGACGTAGGGGTCATATTTAGATTTTCTGACGTTATTTCTTAACAAAACTGGTCCTGGAGTCAAAAGCCATGTAGGTAGAGATTGTCCGTTACACGTCCGCCGGGGATGATTGAACATTTTCTCATGAGGAGTAGCGTTGGTAGCAGTACGTAATAATGATCGTATGGAATGTAAAGCAAAAGGTAAAACGTGTTGCCAGTTCTCAGTTTCTAAATTTTTGGATTTTAGACTAAGTTGAATAGTTTTCCACAAAGTACCATTTAATCGTTCAATTTGCCCGTTTCCTTGGGGGTTGTAAGGTGTTGTCCTACTGCAAGCTCCTCCGGTAGAATTCAAAAATTGTTTCAGTTCTTCAGACAAAAAAGTCGTTCCTCTATCCGAGTGTATATACATTAGGGCACCGAAGGTAAAAAACAGATCTTTTAAACATTTAATTACGGTTGTAACGGTTAAATCAGAAACGGGATACGCAAGGGGGAATCTTGAGTATTCGTCTATGATTGTGAGTAGATATTTATTTCGATTGTTAGATGGTATCGGACCTTTAAAATCTACATTTAGCCTTTCAAAAGGAGCTGTAGCTTTTATCAAACGACCCCGTGCTTTACAGAAGCGGGGTTTTAATTCAGCGCAAACTCGACAGGAAGAAATCACTAATTTAATATCGTTTATAGAATAGGGCAGATTCTTCACTCTCACCCAGTGTACCATCCTAACAATCCCCGGATGACAAAGCATCTTGTGTAATTCATAGAGTTTGTTTGTCGAAGTTGTTATGCTAGCACATACGCGGGATAATGTATCTGCTGCAGCATTGTCTTTACCAGGAAGATAGATAATGTCATATTTGTAACAGGATAGTTCCAGTCGCCATCTCTCTATTTTTTAATTTTTAATTTTGCTTGGATGTACCTGGTTGAACATAAATGCTACTGATTGTGTCTTCCAATCAAATAATGACGCCACCTTCGCAATGATTCGACGATTGCAGCCGCTTCTTTCTCGATCGATGGGTGCCGGCGCTCCGAGTCGTTTAAGGATCGTGAAAAGAAGGCAACTGGACGACCGTTCTGAGAGAGTGTAGCAGCTATAGCATGTTCGGAAGCGTCAGTTTCCACTGTAAAGATTTCTGTTTCGTCGGTCACATTCAAGGCTGACTGAAGAATGTCAGATTTTAAGTTTTCTAAGCAAGTCGTATTGGTTTGATCAAGTGGAAAATGTGCATTTACAATTCTAATCAAAGGGCTGACCTTCTCTGAAAAATTATTGATCCACTTTGAATAATGGGCAAACATACCGAGAGATCTTTTGAGAGAAGCCATATTGGTTGGAACTGGGAGGTTGAGTAAAGGACTCAGGCGTTCTTTGTCTGGTTTAATAATGTTATTATAAATTGTATATCCCAGAAGATTGATACTATTTTTACCAAATACGCATTTCGCATTGTTTAAAGTCATTTTGTACTTTTCGACTGCATCCAGGAATTTTTTTCAAATTTGTGTCATGATCGGATTTATCTCTTCCGCACACGGTGACGTCGTCCAAGTACGCAACCGTTCCGTTTAGGTTTTCCGTTTTAATGATGTACTGCAGAGTTCTTTGGAAGGCAGCAACACCGTTCGTTACTCCGAATGGTATTGGAGTGAATTGATATAAATTTCCACAAGCTTCAAAAGCTGTATAAATCCGTTCTTTCTCTATTATAGGAACTTGGTGATAGGCACTTTTGAGATCAATTTGACTGAAATAATTATACTTTGCTACTTTAGAAACAATCGATTCTATGCTAGGTAAGGGAAATGCATCTAATTGTGTAAACTTATTAATTGTTAAGGAATAATCAACGACTAGTCGCTTTCGATGCGTAGCTCCTCTCGTAACCAATACTTGAGCACGCCATGGGGATACGCTTGGTTCTATGACATCATCTTCTAACCATTTCGATATTTCATCTTCAATGAATTTCTGGTCTTCTTCGCTGTATTTTCTGGATTTTATAGCTATCGGTTTAATGTTCGGGTCTACATTCGAGAAAACTGAAGCAGGTGGTACAGATGCCACAGCGACGTTACAAATTTGTAATGGTTCTCGAGATCCTCCCAATGTAAATGATAAAGCAGCGTGATTCTTAAGTATAAAGTGGCCAATGATTACATTCGCACAAAGGTCATTAACGACTAACAGTGGTTGCTGTTTATAAGTGTGGATTCCTAATTCGATTGTAGCAAAACATACATCTTCCACAAACGATACGTGATTCAATGAAGCTAGAGTAATTGTTTGTTTTGTAGATTTTCTTCTTAAATGCTTGGATTGTGCTAATTTGCTATCTATAAAACTGACCGAACTTCCAGTGTCAATTAGTGCATCGGCTTTGATGTTGTTAATGTGTATGGGAACCGTAGCTTTACGCAAGCTTGAAGGGGAAGCTGCTGATATACCTGCTACTTCTGCGTTTTCTTCGGTGATAACATTGACAACAGCCCTACCACTGCGGCATACGTTTGCAAAGTGTCCCTTCTTAGAACAAAATTGGCAGATGACGTTGAAGGCAGGGCATTTCACTCTTTGGTGTAAAACATTACTCCCGCAGAAGAAGCAGCGTCTGTTTTTCTGTGGCGTAGATACAGCTAAGTTTTGATCCATTTGTGGCGTTTGAGCAACATCGGTAAGTGCATTAAGATGAGAAGTGCCAAAAGTTTGTGAATTCTTTTCAGCCATTTCGAAAGTGATAGCCTGATTGAGAGCCTCATCTAGTGTTAAAGATTTGTTTTCCAATAGCCTCTGACGAATCCTTTGCGAAGAAATACCGGCGATAAAAGCATTACGAATACTTTCGTTTTTGAATTGTTCAGCCGTAACATCTTTGAAATTACAATCTTGTGCTAGTTGTTTGAGTACACGGACATATTCTTCGATCGATTCATCTGGTTGCTGTTGTCTGGTTGCTAAGACGTGCCTCGCATGTATTATATTCTTAGGTTTGATATAGATGTCATCGAGTAAACGTAAAGCAGCTTCGTAATCTCTACACTCTTGTATATAAGTGTAGGTAGTAGGACTTAAATGATTAATCAGTAGTTTCAATTTTGTAGAGGCTGAGGTCGTATCAGTTACCTCTTCAGCTAGAAAATTCGAGAAAGTATATCGCCAATGTGCCCACCTGAGATCTGCATTAGTTGTGCCAGGGGCGACATCAAATCTCTCCGGTCGCAGAAATCGAGACAAGCCCGAAGCCATTGGATTTTTACTTCGACCAGGATCTTCACCATTTGTAGCCATTCCTTAGTTAAATAAATTGTTATGAGACAAAACCACTAGAGAACTTGGCTTTATGTAACTAAGGACTTTGACAGTAATGCATATAATAAATTGACAGAAGAAATCAACAACTACTAATTTTATTTAAATACATATCACATGCGAATGAAAAAAAATCTCAAAAATTTTGCGCCTCTTGTGGTATTACTCTTGACAATACATTTGGATATTGCATTCTACTGTAAGGATATAAAACTCAACTGATTTTATTTATTGCATGTTTCCGTAGCTAATATTTTTCTGTTGCACTTATTATTATAAAATAGTTGAAGTACTAACGGGTGTTCATAAACAGTCGTCATCCCAGTAGGTTTTGACTTCAGAAACGTATGTCTATTAAAATTGAGAAAAAATGCGCTATGACAGTACTCACTGACGTTTCATTGTGTTGCACGAATTAATCAAAGACATAACATTTTGTTTTTCAAGGCAACTGGGATGACGACTGTTTATGAACACCCCTTATATGATCACATAGTTTTTATAACTTTCTACTAAATTTTTATAATTCTACTATAACTCTTCAAACTTGCAAGCTACCGATTTTATGAGTTTTCTCTAAGTCTACTAAACATATGTTTGTATCAGCTGTTGAACGGCAAGTACTGGGTTTTGCGTGTTACATGCTGTAGTTCTTCCGGTTATGGCTATAAGAAGTGTGAATACCTTCCGTTATTTTGAAATTCTCTCGCTTGACATGCTCCCTCACTTTTACAGTTATATATTTGAATATTTGGGACAGTGTTACATATTTGATCTATATACGATGTTTAAGTTTAATTGAAGCTATTGCTTGTTGTAACTGCTCCCCAATTGATTCATTTTGTCATTTCTATGTTTTACCATAACCTAATTTGAATTTAATTTATTTTTCAGAAGCCCCTCGTAGTACTTTTTTTAACTTTGGTGCGTACGGAAGGTGATCACTTTCTGTACTTGAATGGCAACTGATTGGCTAAAATTGACAAATGTAAATTTTTGGAAAATGTCAAGTTGAGTAATTAAATTTCTTGTAGGCCGCAGGAAAAGAAGTATGTAACACACTTTGGGAAATGCCAAAATGTCATTGGAAAACTTGTGTGAACCTTTCACCGGCATTTCGTAAAGGAATTTGCTCCACACTCGTGTTACAATATGCTATTCCAGTGTCCTAACATTTTGTCGTTTTATAGAAAAGTATCTACCATATAAAAGGCAATTATTCATGTACCATTTATCTTTATACAATTTTCACGAATTCCGTAAAACGGCAAATTCATTGTGTCAGATGTTAGTCCGTTTTTTCGGAATTTTTAAATTTAGCTTAAGAATCGGATAGAGCATAAAAAATCTGGTGTGATACACTCACACAACTTCCTTTTACAGTGATCTTATAATTAACCAAAAATTAAATTTTTAATTTTTAAGCATATGTCAAAATTTTCAAAAATTACAAATTCTGCAAAAACGGTACAAAATAGAGCGTTAGTTAAACAGACAAATTTTCTCTAAAATTTTAAGCTGAATTCAAAAATTTAATAATATACCTGGTGTTCTATTTAAAATAAGAGTTAATAAAAAAATACAAAAAAAAAACAAAGGAAACCCATTTTAAAAGTATTCAACTGAAAAATCATCTATCTCACATCAATACACATTAAAAATGTAATCAAAATTTAAAGTTTTTGAAAATATCGAAAAAACTGCAGTAAACACCTACTTTCAGTTATGCGATTTTCTTCAAAAGCTTGCTGTCTCACCTACATAGTACAGAAAACTTATATATAAAGTTTCACCGTCATACCTCTTTGCGTTTTTGAGATATTCTGTTCACAGATAGACACACACACACACACACAGATACACAAACAGACAGGCCAATGAACAAAAACATGGTTTTTGGGTTCAGGGGACTCGAAAACGTAAAGATCTGTTGAAAACTCAATCTCGAATTTTTGGGGTGAATTCAATACTTCCTTTATCATAAAAGGAAGTAAAATGTAGAATTGGGATGTTTAAAAACCAATCGCCTATCCCGTAAGGAATGTGGGCAAAATGGCGGGCAAACTTCGATATGTACATTTGTACGTCTGTGTATTTTTCGGAATTTTTAAATTTTAGCTTCGGATTTGGATGGAAAAAATCTAGTGTGATACACGCACACAACTTCCTTTTACAGTGATCTCATAATTAGTCAAAAATTTGCATTTAGCTGCCCTACTATATAGTACACGGTGTTTAAAAAATACGTTCGAATATTTTATCCACTTATAGATCTTATTAATACAAACAAAAAATCTTAATAAACATGAGTCCGGGAACGCTTCGTTTCTGCGATACGAGGTGTTAAAGTTTTAAAAATCCATTTTTTATTGTTTAAAAACGCTTCTGGCGATTTTAATGAAATTTTTACAATTTTTTTTATAACTTTATGGGGCATTTTTTGGACCTATTACAGTTGATCCAGTATTTTCAGAGACGTGCCTAAAGGGGCTTGTCGATTAGGCTTTTTCACAAAAAACTATCGCCCAGCAGATTTTTTGCAATTTTCATGCTTTTCTTTAATATAGCAACTGAAAATGCAACTTTTTTATCGCCTGAGTTTTTTTGTATCTCGCTTCGTTTTCAAGAAAAAAAAAACCCCTATTTGTGCACGTCTCTGAACCTTCAATAGCTAAAAACCCATTAGCCGATTTTAGTGAGACTTTGAACGTTAACTGGTGCTTTTAAGGATCATGTTTTGGCGCACTTAGATTTAAATTACTAATTCCAGGGGCAGCCGAATTTTGTATTTTGACAACTTTAACACCCTGTATCTGGAAAATGAATCATTTCTGGACCCATGTTTATTAGGACTTATTTGTTTGTATTGATGAGATGTATAAGTTGGTTAAATATCCAACGTATTTTTAAAACTCCCTGTATATATTTAAAAAAATCTGGTGTGATACAAGCACACAACTTCCTTTTACAGTGACCTTATAATTAGCCAAAAATATGATTTTTAGTTTTTAAGCATTTGTCAAAAATTTTCAAAAATTGCAAATTCTACAGAAACCGTACAAAATAGAGCGTTAGTTGAAGAGACAAATTTTCTCTAAAATTTTAAGCTGAATTTAAAAATGTAATAATATATCGGGTGTTCTATTTAAAATAGGATTTAATAAATAAAATAGGAAAAAACAAAACAAATCCATTTTAGAGGTATTCAACTGGAAAATCACCTATCGCACATCAATACTCATTAAAAAATTTAATAAAACTGTAAAGTTTGAAAAAAATCGTTAGAGCCGTTTTTGAAAAAATCGAAAACAACTGAAAAAGCACAAGAGTAAACACCATACGTTCGGTTATGCGATTTTCTTCAAAAGCTTGCTGTCGCATCTAGATAGTACACAAAACTTACATATGAAGTTTCAACGCCATACTTCTTTTCGTTTTTGCGATATTCTGTTTACAGGCAGACACACAAACAGACAGACCAATAAACAAAAACATGTTTTTTTTGGGTTCAGGGGACTCGAAAACGTGAAGATCTGTTGAAAACTCAATTTCGAATTTTTGGGGTGAATCCAATACTTCCTTTATCGTAAAACGAAGTAAAAACCCACGTTAGAGGTATTCAACTGGAAAATCACCCATCAATACACATTAAAAATGTAATAAAAATGTAACGTTTGAAAAAACCGTTACAGCCGTTTTTAAACTTTTTTATCGAAAAAAACTGAAAAAACACAAGAGTAAACACCATACTTCCGGTTATGCCATTTTCTTCAAAAGCTTGCTGTTGCATCTAGATAGTACACAAAACTTTGTCATATCTTTTTTAAGATATTCTGTTCTGTTATGTCGTTTATTGTAAAAGAAAGTAAAAATAGAATAGGAATGTCTGAAGAACTACCCGTACATCTCGTAAGAAACAAGTATAAAATGGCGGATAAATAAAAACGCTTTAAGCAACATTTTAAATGGTCTAAGAGTTTGTCTGGCAATGCTAGGCTATTAGCATTTTCAACTACGAGTAGTTTAAACTCACAGATTAGCTTTAATTTCTACAGTTATTTCTGTTTTATGGGAACCGTTCTCCTGTGCTGCTCGCTTAGTTTTTAGTATTTTATTCTGTATCGTTCTTTTGACTTGGTTGTTTCTTGCTACCGTATATTATGCTTCTTTCGCTTTCTTAATATTTTATTTTGTGTTGTTATGCTTTGCTTCATTAAATTACTACATAAGTTGCACGTGTAGATTTTTGTATTTATCTTTCTGATAGAGTTTACTACGTTGTGTATGGTGTCCTGTATGTTGGTTCCGTACGTGTAGTTGGGGGTTTGAGTTGCTCAACAAAAGGTGGTTGCATATGCTAATAGGACAGTGTCTGCAGAGTTTATGCACCTATTGTGCACATTTACACTAACAATTAAAACAAACCTTAACACACCACGCAGCCTCTATGGAAAAACACTACTAGAGCAGCTAAGCAAAACACCACATACAAGAGGGGGAAAATAAGCTAGGCACTCCTTAATGAGCTGAGCTTTGAACACTTCCTTGGGCCATATTTCTATCATTCTCATATGATGTCCGAACTATTTTGCATTCGATTCTATCCACTGCTGTATCCCCGGCGTTTATTTTTCTTTTTTCTTCTTCATTGATAATACGGTCCATCCAAGAAACCCTTGCACTTCGTCCAAGATAATCAGTCTATTTCCTCTGCCGTAATTTTTCTTCTATATTTTGCTGCAATTACCCACAGTTCGTTGCAATAGTTCAGGATCAATTTTACCATACTTTCTTCGAGTTATATTGTTTAGTGTTTATTTTACCAAACTCAGTTTAGGCATCCGATAACTTTCTGTTGTATTTCTAGTATGTTTCTAATTCCTGTTTTACCTAGTCCTTTGTAAAAATCACTCCTAAATACTTAATTGTTTGGAACTATGCTTGAATGTTTGACATTAAGTGCTTTGTTTTATCAATATTTACATTTAAGCCCTAATATCCATAGGTATTATACAGTCTTTTTAGCACTTTTTCCACTATTGGTATACCTATGCTCTAAACGCTGCTTTTCCATTCTTTTAGTAACACTTCTAGGTAGATGCTAAAAAGAATTGGAGATAACGGACAGCCCTGCCGTAGGCTCTGGGGTGTCTTGTTACGTTTAGAACCCGCTTCTTTAAACTTCGCAGATCTTTGCGTGCAGTTTAGGTTATTCCGGCGTCTGTAGTGCAGATTTTAAGTATCGCTCGCTCTCTGCGCCCGGTTGGATATTGACCTTATCGACACGAGAAGCGACATGAACAGGCTTTTGTTCACGGCGTTTTTTCTTTCCGTTCGATGCTGTGGCGGAGAACAGTTTTAGTGTCTTTTAAATTGTCCGGTGGTTTTGCGGGCATGCAGTTTATGGTTGGTGGAATTTGCCCTCGCTGATGTTGGCGGCTTATGCATCCTGGAAATTTACTGAGAAATTTCTTCTCACCTTAGTTCTGGCTGATTAGAGCACTTTGCTGATCCACTTCTTCACGTTGCCCAAAACTAATTTGGGTCGCAGGTTTGGAGCTCCTGTTATTCGCTATTCGCACCTCTAAGGCGTCGACCTTGACCTGATATGAGCCTTGTAAAACATCTGCCGGTTCCAATTTATGTGCCAGCTACGCGACCCTCTTAGTGAGCAGTAAGGGGCGGAACAAAAGAATTAAGTAACAGGTTCTGATTTTTCCTTTATGTATATTCATTTAATACTGTGGCGAGTGAGTCGATGCTGAGTGCCTTACTCGATTTGATACCATACCTGCAATTTCCGTCAGAATTTCGGAGGCTGTATTTGGAACTATGGCCGTATCTACAGTTCGCTCCACGAGCTTCGTGCCTGAACGCACCCAATGTTTTCCATCCACGGAAAAAACACCTTTTTAAACCGTTGTAATGAATATTTGTATCTTTTAAGTTCTGTTATAAGCTAATGTTCTCGCAAGCCGAGTTTGTATTATGAGGTGCACCTTAATATGACCGATATTATATTTAATGATCACCTGTAGTTGGTACTTGGTACTGTATGCTATTTTAATTATGTGATTATATACTGTGATATGGGCATTTTGTCTTGTTCTTTGTTACTGCTACCCGAATTCGTGTGCTTTCTTTCAGATTATTGTGCTACTTGCAGTTTACAAATTCTCTGTGATGCCTGGATAAATTTTTAGTTTGTAAAAAAATTCGTTGGTGCTATTTTGGCTTTTAATTAATTTGATTATTTACAGAACTGCACCCGTCTCCATGAATTAGCCGCCCGGCAGTTGTGTTCATGTAGCCATTGACGTTATGATTTTGAGAGTTTTAGCCGACGAATCACTTGCTGCTAATAGTCTATAACGGTCGTGATAAACTGTTTACGATGTTTATACCAGCAGTATTATTGTCATAGAATTATTTTATTATTTTTATTATGTTAAAGTCTACTTAACTTTCCCGGAGGACTGCTCATAATTTAGATTTGTTAGTGCAAGGTATTCCGGGAACAAACCCCCTCGGTTCCTTACTTAATTTTTCTTGTTCTAATTTGTGGAGTATATTATTAACAAATTGTCGAATTAACCTACTCGGTGTACTATTCACATGAATTCATCTATAGTTGTTAGTATCACTCTTTTTTCCATTTTTTATAGATAAATGTTATGTATGGCACCTTACACTCCTTGGAAACCTTATATTTTACACATTTATTTAATAGCAAAGTTAGTCGGTTGTTAGTTTAGGGATTCCGTTTCTTGTTAATTTAGTTGGTATGTTACCTGGTCCTGCTGCTCTTCCGTTCTTCATTGAATTTATAGCTTTGATTATCTGATTTTTTGTGAGTTTAATATTTGTGTCTTCGGTACGGCTTCCATCTCTGTTAGCATGCACACCATATTTTGCTCTTTTTCTTGTAAGCAAGCTTTCATAATGTTGACTCCATTTTTACATCGGAATTATATTACTTTGTTACTGTTCAAAAGCCACGTACGTAGTAGTAAAGCTCCTGTAGCAACCCATTTGTGACCTTTGGCCATCTGTGAATCGGTGTTTTGAGCAGTTAATGTGATGGGATTTGGAAGTTTCTTAAATTGGCGTTCTTTCTTATATCTTTACTTGTCAATGTCAGCTGCCACAAACGTATCTACTTTGGTCATTGTAATTCAGTTTGCCTCGTGCTATGTGAATTTATTTGCACATCCGATTGTGAGAGGCTTTTGGCAATTATTTACCTGGGGAATAACTTTAACATCGTCATTGATGGATTTTTGTACTAATACGGTCGTTTGAAGCTACACATGTTTGCCCTTCATAGGTTATGGGGTAAGTTAATCTCATTTCGCATCCTCTTTTTGATAGAATTACGTAGTATAATTGCATCTTGAAGCAACTTCGGCATAGCTCGCGCATTCTTATTGGCGCATTGTTCTCTCCACCTATTGACGTGGGTCTTCGCTGCAAAGTTTGACTGCCTTCTGCCTTTTTGGTGTTGGTTGAGAGTAACCCATGTGCCCTGCGTCAATAGGCTTGTGAGTGGAATCCATGCTATCTGGCGATGCTTTGGCGAATATTTACCTGGAGTTTCAAGCTAAGTAACGAACTCTCGCAGAAGCCGAATCATTCAGATCTGTTAACGTTTTACCTTGCTGCTAAGACTTCCATTCTGTAGGAGTGTAGTTCCACCAAATTCCTTGCCGTTAGACTGCTGATATAATTTATTTATGATCTGTGCTATCACAACGATTATTTAATATAGTAACTGTCATATATTTATGTGTGTACCTGTGCTAACAACTTGCTCCATGCATATATAATTATAGTTTGCATTATGTACTAGTAGTTGTATTTCGTATTACTTTTTAATTATACTTGATGCTATTATATTATGTGTTATTGTTTACTGCACCCTGCTCAATCTGGCTTATGTAATTTTTATTTCAGGTGATCGTTGATTTGAGTTTATAAGTTCTCATCTAACTGAGCCAATTCGTTGAAAGACTAATTGGCCTACTAATTATTTAATCTCATTTTGTAGTAGAATCCAGCCGTCTCCGCTGCATCTTAGGTGGTTTTCGAATGGTAACAATTGTTACTATTTGTAGTACTAGATTCATATTCTTTAAACATCTCCATATTTCTGTTAACTGTATTATCCTATCAGGCAATTTATTTCATTGTATTTTATTTCTCATTATAGATTGTTTTTCTTACTTTTATCTCGAGTTGTCTTTGGTGTTGTTTATACTGATTATTTAGCTATCTATCGTTCTATTATTCGGCCACTTATTGTGAGTCTTTTCGGCAATCAAATTTAGTTTGGTCTTATTTTTTCTTCCACTCCAATACCTTCTTTCGCTGCTTTATTGATGGTATCAGTTATTTGTGGATGTTCTATTTCAATATCGTCGGATGGCTCTGTTCGAGCATGTCTTTTAGACTCTTTCGGTATAGATACGCTTATGCTCTCTGTGTATAACAGAAACAACGTCTATCAAGGTAGGCTTTGGATTTCCTCTCGTTGTTCATCAGCAAGTACATTTTCTATAAGATTGCATCTTCTTCGTAGAGAAAACTCGACGTAATTTAGCTGTTAGTAAGTAATTTGCCCTTTTTTTAACTCTCACGTTATGTATAATAAACTTTTTATTTAGATAAAAAATGCATTGATTGATATTTCTAGAGTTGGTATTTTTAAATCCTACAATACAGTATTAGTTGTAGTTATATGAATAAGTTAAGTGGTTCTAACTAGGATGATAATTTTTATACGTTAAAAAATAAAAAATATTTATTATTAGACGATATTTTTTAAATCCGGTTGGCGGATGATATTTTTATTCATGCTATTGTGTTAATTTATTAAACATCTTCATCTTATTTTAGGCCAGTGGCCTTTTTTATTTACCAAATCATGATTCTATGAGCCTTCTTTGCTTGTAAGCCGGGTAGGTGGCTAGCCTTCCCCGTCGAAACTGAGGAAGAGTTCCCTTGTTAGGGGTTAATGACTACCACTGATGTTAGAGTAGTAGCCGGAGAGCGTACAATATTTAAAATACCAGTGTAGTCGCCGGGGATTGAACGCGAGCCGGCCGCTTGACACTCAAGCATGTTGCTTGCATGGCCATCTGCTTTCGACTTAACGTTTAACATCTATGTCTTAACTAAATATAAGCCTAACTGTTACACTGACGCTCAACGCTGTGGAATTAAGATAAACTTGAGAGAAGTGACTCGTTGGATT
Organism: Agriotes lineatus; assembly: GCA_940337035.1. Lineage (NCBI taxonomy): Eukaryota > Metazoa > Arthropoda > Insecta > Coleoptera > Elateridae > Agriotes > Agriotes lineatus. The sequence continues at coordinate 117,526,978 of OW679196.1, read as the reverse complement.
TTTGTCGGTTGACTTTATACTAAATTCCTTATATTTGTGTACATATTATTTTCCTTTCTATCATGAAATGAGAGGCGTAGCTGTCACATATATTGCATTATGTGTTTATAATAGAACTGTTAACACTGGTTTACATAATTCTTTTTTGCAAAATATGTTTTTGTGTAACACATTAATAATATAATTACTAATATAAACAAGCAGATCTATCTATAGGTGTATTTAGAATGCTTTGAAGTTAGTTTCAGTCATCTACGGTTCTACGCCATCTAGCTTGAGATTAGCAAACTAATTATAGTTTTCTGTGACTAATGACAGTTTATAACTTTTTAGTTACAGAATTATAAATTATTGTAGAATATATAATTTAATAACGAATACTGTTGTGTTAGAACTGAAGCGCAAATAAGAAACTTAAAAGCAAGGGGTAATAGTCTCCTGAAGACGGCAAGGCTTCTCTCGCTTTTATAATAAACTAGAAATTTATGAACCGAATTTTGGCGAAATCGATAATTTAAAACAGATATAGTTCTAATATAAATAGGTAAATTGCAACTCACTTTCATTTTATATGGGCACATGGTACTCACAAGTTAAGTCTAGTAATTTATATTTAAGCTTAGGTATAGTCTATCGGTTGGTGTGTTAAACATTGTTGTTTTAGGATTGCATGCCTTTGCAAAAATTTATTTAGTTAAGAATCCGGGCACTCGCTATACAGCTTGTTTGTGTTAAACAGCGGCAGTTAGCTGTATTATATTATTGTAATAATAATAACAATTATTGTTCAAATTGTTTAATCAGAAGCAAAAATATACTAAACTGATCGTCGAGAAAGGAACATGCTTGATTTTCTAATGGCCGATTCCCGGAGACCGCATAAGGATTTTTATTGTACGCTCTCCGGTTACCACGCTAACACCTGTGATAGTCTTTAATCACTAACAAGGAAACTTTTCTTCATTTTTGACGGGCAAGGGTAGCTACCTACCCGGCTTGCGTTTTTGAGATTAAAAACAGGCCACCAGCCTAATCTAAGAGGAGGAAGAAGAAAAAATATACAAAATGCTATTTAAGTAATTGAAGCCAGTGTTGAATCCAGGGGGGTGACCGGGAGGGAAATGCCCCTCCCCCCCCGACCCCGGGCGGTACAGCATTCCCCCCCCGGAAACATTACCACATCATATTCATATTTTTTTATTTAGAAAAGAATGGGCGAATTAAGAGGAAATAGGTAAAAATACCCCCCATAGGTTTCATTCTCCCCCCCGGAGTAAACAGTCTGAATTCAACACTGATTGAAGCTTTAACCTGAAGTCCTAAAGCGGTGAAACATATTTACGATTACTAGTTAATATAGGTATAACTAGAGACAACCATAAAATAGAGTAATCACCCAGTATACAATCAGAAATCGTCAATTAATTAATGCGGTTTATACACATTGACATTCATAATGAATTTCAAACTTGAAGACACTATAGGCCATAGGCTAACTCTCTAATTAAACGAAGTTAACAGATTATAGTAGTAAATATAGAGAAGAAACACAAAAGCGAACAATAAAATGTATTCGTAACTAAAAAACCATTTACAAGAACTCAGCGTCCCTGCAGGCGCAAGTAATCCCAGAAAACAATCAAAAGTGTTTTCCTGCAGTAATCACTTACATATTCATTTTTATGCGATGCTTTTTGAGTGCTACGTTGACCCGAGTTTCATAATTACCGCGGTATAAGAGCGACTTTGGAGAGCTCCGCGGAGATTAAATGTGTCAAAGACGGTTTAATTTGCAGCGAAATTTTAGCGGATTTTTAAATGTAGGGTTTCAGACTTTGTGTGCAGATTACTGCACGGCGCGGATTTCAGTGAAATGGGTTTTGTTAAGATATCTCTGATGTCTGTTCATATCTATGATTTGCTCTGTTCTCGCCTAAATGACTGTAACGCTCGGAACACGAGGGTAAAACATTATGATTAAAATGTACCTTACATTTAAGCTCACGTATGGAAGGGTGCAAATTGAAAAACTTTTGCCAGGCTTTTACGTAACCGAGCAAGCTAGATTTAGAGTGAAATTGATTCGTACTGGAATATCAAGTACTTGCCAGCTTCAAATCTGTGTTCATTTATTTATATTTGATTAGAATTTCCTAATTACTGTATTGAGTTTATTTGGGATTAACTTTAGTTCATTTGTTTTGTTGACAGTTTTTGCTGCTTTACTACAATATTAAGTACCTGTATAGGAAACGATGCATTTGTAGTCAAATCTAATAAATGTTGCTTTTGTAACTGATCTTGTGATAAATGTAGCAGAATCAGAACTTTATATAGTGAGTGAAGAAAACGAACATTAAACCGAACCAAGTGTACGAAAATAGACAGTTGGTAGAAGTACCTACAGACAGAAACGGTGGATATATGGAACCTCCAGCTCGAAGATGGAGTTTAATACCAAATTTTAAATGGATTAATAATTTCGAATTTCGACAAACAGACAGACAGACAGACAGACAGACAGACAGACAGACAGGCAGGCAGGCAGGCACGCACGCAGGCAGGCAGGCAGGCAGGCAAGGAGGCAGGAAGGCAGTCTGTCAGTCAGGCAGGCAGTCAGTCAGTCAGTCAGTCAGATAGACAGACAAACAGACAGACAGACAAACAGACAGACAGACAAACCGACAGGCTGGAACATAACTAATTGTGAAGACTCGCTGCTTTAACTGCAGCAAGTACAACCACACGGCCCACGACTGTAGACGTACCATGACGTGTCCTAGATGCACTGGGAATCATAAATTAAAAGAATGTGAAGTAACAGCACAAAATGTTAGGTGTATCAACTGCGTAAACTGGAATAAGTATTATGAAAGGGAAAATATTGATGAGAATCACTCTTCTTTGGACAAAAACTGCCTATGTTATCAAAAAGCGTTAAACAAGGATAAACAAAATATTAACTATGAATGATGCCAAGACAAGCAGTACCTATACAATCAACAAGACATAACTTAAATACAAAAATAACACAAAGATACCATAAAGAAGGCGGACTAAAATTAAAATGTATCCAAGTAAATTTGCAAAACTCAAGAGCAGCGACGCACAACTTAATACAAATAATGCTTCAAAATGAAGTAGATATAGCGTTGGTACAGGAACCTTATATACTACAAAATAAAATAGCAGGAATACCTAAGGACTTCAAGGTGTATTCACAATGAAGTGGCAAAATAAGAGCTACCGCAATTATATCAAATGATTGCATAAATGGGATACTATTAAGCCAGGCATCAGATGAGAGCACGGTAACATTAAAAATGGAATAAAAAAATTTTTAATTTCTAATAATAAGCGCATACTTTGACTGCACTCAAGATATATAGGCGAATTTAAGAAAATTAGAAAACGCACTCAAATTTGCAAAAACTGAGCCCAAAATAATATCAGTAGATGCTAATGCTAGATCGGCAATGTGGCATGATATCACAACAAATAGTCGAGAAAGAACTATTGAAGACTTCGTAGGGATGCATAATCTATACCTACATCTTAAATGAAGAAAGCGATTTATATACATTCGAGACGATAAGAGCAAAAGGAAACATAGATTTAACAATTTTTAACAACCAGATGATTAAATATCTAACAAACTGGAAAATAGAAGAAGAAGAAAGTTGTTCTGATCACAAATTAATAACGTTTGAAATATCAACAACAAAAAATACAGACAGAATCGAGTGCAAAAAGAAAAGATACATAATAAAAGAAGGAGACTGGGAGACATTCGACAATCACATTACCCAACAACTTCAAATAAAGTTTCACGCAGAAAGCATAGCGAATACGGAAATTGACGAAAATGCAAGCAACAAAATAAGAGAAACTATCAATTTTGAAAAATGTATACAAAATTACAACGGGGCAATTGAGAAAGCTTGTACAAAATCATTCTTTCTGTCAAAGCAAAAAAGAACAAGGCATGATAAGAAAACTGTACCATGGTGGACCGAGGAATTAACACTACCAAGGAAAAAAGTAAACGCCCATAGAAGAAGATATCAGAAGACACAAAATAACGAAGAGCTGAGAGAAGAAGAAAAACAAGCATACTTCGAGTGGAAAAGAAGATACATAAAAAAAATAGACAAGAGAAAAGAGCTTCATGGAAAGAATTTTGTACAATAAAAAAAGGAACCAGTCCCTGGGGCATGGAGTATAAACTAGCGGCAGGGAAAATAAAAAGCAGTTTAACATTAACAACAATCCAAAAACACAATGGACAATACACAGAAGATATCAAAAACACATTAGAACATATGATCGATGAATTTGTAATGAACGACGAGTCAAGAGAAGATAGTTTAACACAACAAACAACAAGAAATCGTGTTAAACAACCACCAAATACAGAAAATGACAACTTATTTCGGCAAGAAGAAATAGAAACTATCTTGCAAAACATGGATTCCAGAAAATCTTCAGGAATAGATGGTATCACAAGTAATATATTATTAAGAATAACAAAAAGGTTTCCCTTGATCGTAACCGAAATTTACAATCAGTGCCTAGAGAGATCGCATTTCCCTAAGGATTGGAAAATATCGCTAATAACACCGTTAATGAAGTCAAAAAAAGAAAGCGCAGATGGAGTATCAAAGTACCGACCTATTAGCCTAATTAATGTGAGTGGTAAAGTGTTGAAAAAGTTACTTATACAAAGAATAATGAGATACCTTTATTCAAATAAAAATATCGTGGACGCAGACATCAAAGTAAAACGATTTGTAGAAGAGAGCTTCAAGGAAAAGAAAGACATAGCACTTATAAGCCTAGACGTCAAAGGAGATTTTAATGCAACGTGGTGGCCAGCAATATTAAATAATATGAGAGAAGTAAATTGTCCGAAAAACTTATATAATTTGTCAACAAACTATTTTAATGACAGAATTGCCATTTTAGAAACCAATAACGAACAGGTAATTAAAACAGTAAAAAGAGGATGCCCGCAAGGTATATGCTGCGGGCCAGGATTCTGGAATATCATGTATAATTCTCTTCTGAAATTAGATTACAAAGCATTAACAAAAGTGATAGCGGTTGCAGACGACTTAATAGTAGTAACAAAGGGGCAGACTGTAATAGAAGTGGAAAACATAGCAAATATAGAATTACAAAGGATATTAAGATGGGCACAAGAAAACAAAATCGACTTTAACGAGGACAAATTAAAAATAATGTTAATTACACAGAAAAGAACCCCAAGAAATCAAAAATTAAGTGTCTATCTTAATTACGAAGAATTGGAACAAGTGCACCACCTAAAATATCTAGAAATCTATATTGACGAGAAATTAAATTTTAATCAGCATATAGTACATATTACCCAGAAATCCACCAAACTAATGAATATTTTATCTAAATCAGCTAAAATTTCATGGGGACTAGAACAAAACGCCCTAAGGACCATATCTAAAGAAGCGATTCTGCCGATCATAACATATGGAGCAGCGGTGTGGGAACCAGCTTTAATAAAGTCGCCAAGAGAAAAATCAGAAAGATTCAGAGGTTAATGAATATAAAAATATTGAAAGCATACCGAACCATCTCTTATGAAGCATCCTGTATACTTGCTGGCACTTCACCAATAGTGCTCAAAGTTCAAGAAAATGCAGAAATATATTGTAGAAGAAATACAATTAGGACAAGACAAGACAATAGAAATCAATAAAGGAACACTGATGGAAACGAAATACAATCGATCAACCACAGGCTTCACAAAAAACAAATGGTGCGTGTAGTGGAAAAAGGTAGTGAGACAAAGTGGGAAAATGAATGACAACACAGTGAAAAGGGATTATTAACGAAATCGTTTTTTCCTATCGTCTCTGCTAGACAGCTAGACTAAGGCTAAAAATCTATTCTTCACCAAAAGTGACAGACACACAGACAAACAGACGGAATTGAGATAACCTGCTTTTCGTCATTTAGGGATCCTGAAACGTGAAGATCTGAAGAAATCTCGGAAAGTGATTTTTTCATGATTACAATACTTCCTTCGTCTTTCAGACGAGGGAAGTAAAAATATGATACATATTATTTGCGCCAATAATAGCAACAGCTTCTTTATTTTTTGTTACATTCTGCTGTTTTTTGCTCACTGGATGTAAAAGTCTTTTATAATCTACAACAAAAAACACTTTTACGTTCAGCAATCTTTAATTAAAGAAAAGGTCACAATTTCTGGGATAAGACTTGAAACTGCACTTCGTGCCGCTTCTGATACATCCAAAGACGGATAATCTTCATCACTTTCGGAACTAATTTTTGTATTTTCTTCTTTCTTTTATTAATCTCCAGTAATTCTCACAAAATCGCAACCAAACCTTACAAAATTAGAAATTATTAACTTGTTATTATTAACTGAGAAGCAAGAAAATGGAGATATATTTTAGGAGGACGAGATATATATCATTCGACTCAGCTTGAAGAGTAGATTCCAAAAATATATAGAAACCGGAAATCGGATTTCTTTTCCGAGGTCGACTTCCGGTCAATTTTTTTTCATCTCGTGTTAAATTCTTAATGTCCAATTATTGGCTCCCCTAATTATTTTAGAGCTAAAGTGTAAATACATTTTTTGTAAAATACTGCATCTATTCATACTGTTGCTAACCATTTTTCATTTTCCATAACCGAAGAAACGCAAAAAATAAAACTAGCATTTAAAAAAAAATAAAACTAGCATTTTTACAAAAATCAGTGATGCCATGGAATTATTGATAAGAAGTTAACTTTGAAGTATTTTATTTTCCGTAATTAACAGTGAGGTGAGAAAACATCTGTAAAGGGGTTGAGACGAACCTACCCTTGCAAGCGTGATATCTTGTTCGTCCAACAAATAGTTTTTGAGCTACACCGCAACAGACTGACAGCCGGACGCAATTGTGAAAACATGGCGAGAAGATCTAAAGAAATCTCGGAAGGCGATGTTTTCACGATTATAATACTTCTTTAGTCTCTTAGAGGGGAGAAGTATTCTTCTTCTTTTTTCTTTAGTAAATGGGTGATCCATATTGGTAGGCACATATCCTGTTTATTCCGTTAAGCTTCCTCTGACGTTGAGGTCCAACATTCTTTCCAACGTTTTGGGGGTGTACCTGGAGTTCTTTTCCCCATCGGCTTATTGCGTTTCGCGTTTTTTACCAGTCTGTTGTCCTCCATTCTATCTTAACTTTAATTTACTATTCGAACTGATTTAATTGTTTACTGTCTTTCTGTTTCTTAATTAGTTACAAATGGTTACATTTTATATTAATTTTTAACAGTGTATGTCTACGTTTGTTATGTTAATATTTGTGATGTGTACATACTTTTTACATTTAAAAATAAAACTATTCTAATACGTCTAAATTTGTTTATTTTTTGTCATCTGATGTTATCTTTGATAGTGTAGCGTATGTTACAACCTCAAACTGACAGTAGCTTGACGATCCTATTCTATTGAAGTAGTAACAATTTAATGATGATAGTGAATTATATGTCTCGATTCACTTGTAACGTTTGTTTGACGGTTGCTATTACAATTAGTTGGTCAGAGTATACCAGATTTAAAACATCAAGATTATTGTAGACAAAATTTTCTTTGAGTTTCCGCGAATGTGGAGCTGTGCAGTTTTCGAAAAGCCGTTGTTTGATGCTCGAATATTTTTTTGCTCGTGATGCTCGCAAAAAAACTTATTCTCGAATGCAAAAGTAGCATTTTGCAATCTGGAATCAAAAATAACTAGGTATTATAGTTTTGTAGTGGCCAAACGTATATTCGTGGGAATTTCAGTGTGGTACAAATACAAAGCAATAACAGATTGAAACCGTAAAGAATTTGAACAATTTTATAAAAAGAGAAGTTTTGGCAGCAAGAGGCCAAAATTATTGTTACCGTTTATTAGGTCTTTTTATATGTCGAAATGGTTGAAAACATATGTATAGAGTAAAGGAAGACTTCTAAATCTAAATTCGCTAAGGTCCAAAATTGTTAATGTAATAAATAATAAATATCAGCAATGTGCAACCTTCATTTGTTCAACGTAGATATATGAATTCGCTTACCTCCATGCATTGTCAAGTTTTCACACTTTTCCATAATCTGCAATAAATGTATTTACGTTTCTAACAGTAACGTCATCGATTAACAATTTTCCATAAAACGACGGTAATACATATACACGTATATCAACGCAATAAACAAATACTCCGAGATCATTAACAATGTTTAAAATAAATGATAACGAAAAAGGTGCAGAAAAAACACAAACTGTAATAACATGATGTCGTAAATACCATTTTTCGTTGACCGCTTGTTAATTTCAATATTAATGAATTATTTTTGATTAATACACTCTTTTTCATTAATTAACTGTTTTTGTGATTTTGACATTTTGATGATATTTTGCATGGAAAAATTTTGTAATCAACTCGTTTGTTAATGGGCGATTAATAACCTCAACTATTAAAGACACTCACTCGCTATCGCTCGTTCGTGCTTTAAACAGTTTCGATTATTAATCGCCTTCATTAACACACTTGTTGGTTAAATAACTATTATTCAACTATAAGTTATAGACCTAAAACTATTCAAGAATACATATAGGCACGCATTAAACTACAGTTTGTTTCTTAGCGATAATACAGTATAGTCAAAATTATACCCATTCGGAGTCACGTGACTTTTGTCTGTCTCTGTTCATCTTTAGTAAAATAGATGAAATGGAAGAAATTTGAAAAAAAGGCATGTCGATTCATAAAATTAATTTTAAAAATTTGACGTTTCCAATCTGTCAGATTATATTTTTCGTGTAAGTTATTGAGATAAGGGTAATAAAACCTAAAATTGTTGAGCCGAAAACTGGAAATTAAAAGAAACCATCGGACATGCGGTATAACGAGCAGTCACAACAATTAATTTGAATATTATGCGTTTTTTTTTATGAAGAGTACAATATTAATAATAGTAAATCAACAGTTTCACCCTCCAACGCTGTTCGCCGTGCTTCTCTTGCGTTAAATATCTCGGAGAGCACAATTTACCGAAATATGAGCCAGAAAGTGAAGAATACAAAAACGGAAGTCGACGAAGCAGTCAAGACACTGTATATAAAATGTATGTAGCTAAAGAATTTGTAACCATAAAAAATCTAAAAAATGCTTGGTTGAAGAATCTGGAGATTTTTCACATTCAGTTTCTTCCCTAAATAGATTGTGCAAGGAAATAGGCTTCAAATGGCAATGTTCTATAACAGAATATGCATGCACAGAAATTGACTTAAAATTTGCTATACGCAGCAGGTTTTTAATGTAGCAGCTGACATATCTTTATTATATTTACATTTTACGACATGTTATGTTTTCTTTAACCTGTAAATTCAGTTTGATTTCATATAAGAGAATAAACCCGTAGCAACCTTGTTTTAGAAATTGGCATATGTCAGGATAACCTACAAAACGGAATGTCATTTATTTCCCTAAAATTGCATTTTTAAGAATCGACATACGTAAAATTACTAGATTATCACGTGACTCCGAATGGGTATAAATTTGACTATACCAGTACTAAAATTAAAAACGTAGACATAAAAGAGCTAAGCACGGGAGTGCCCTTTTAAACTCGATAAGAGAAACAAAACCATCTTGTAAAAATTCAGTTGACAATCATACTAATTGGAGAGATTACTGCATTATAAATAATTCTTTAGACATTAGATGTGCACGCTAAGATGCAATAGGTGTTTATTGTCTATATTTTCGTTTAAATTTAGAAAAACAAAACGAATAATCTTTAGTAAGTTTACTGTACTAGTAGACGAAAATTACGTGTAATTTGTTTTACAACAATTAATAATTAAAATAGCATACAAGAAAATACTTCCTAATATTTAGAACTGATACATTATTTTTAATAATTTGTTTTGTTTAACAATTTTAATTAAAAATATCTGTTAATGTTTAATTACATCTAACTTTAAAATTTTTTCGATTAACAGCTGTTTAGTTGGTGCCAATTTATTTCATTTATTGCAAACTACATTTTATTTAATCACATTAAACTGAATCATTCATATTATCATTATGAAATTTGAATGTTTGATGATTATAATTTATTCCAAAAATTAAAATTACTAATTTATTTTTTTTAATTTAAAGGAGTTCCGTTTAAAGTATCTGCAATGATGAACATATAATACAAACTACACCTACTTTTGTTCCCTACTGAATTGTAATAAAACATATAAATATTAAAAATGTTAGTAGAGCCTTGATGTGATAAACCAACATATTTGCATTTTCACTAAATTTATGTTAAAATTCGTTAATATTTTTATCATTAGCATAACCATAACATAAACGCAGCTAAAGTTTTGTCACTGCTTACACATTTAAATAAGGAATTTGCCCTTAAAGTCAGCCCGAATCGTTAAATAATTAATTTCCGTAAAAGGTACATTTGGGTAAGTGAATTCAGACGATTTACCTACAAGTTTATTAAAATGAGGCCATGTGTGGTACCCATTTGTAATTTAAATAAAGATATCAGCTTCTAAACGATCTAGAATTAAAATGACTATTTTTAATCCAATTAAATAATAGAAAGGACAAAATTTATGCCCTGTAAAACTTACACCTTAGCTATAATAAAATAGTTACAAAGTGAGGTCAGAACATATGGCAGTAATAGATTATTTTTTACACAACATTTGGTGCTATCAGATACAGCTAATTGGGGCCACAAACTCGAACATTAATTATGTGGATGGCCCTTCGTGGATGCCCACTTATCTAATTATTATCTATTTTTGACTGCAGCAGTTATCGGGTTAACTTCTGTTTTAACTTATCATCGTTCGTTTTTTAATATAAAAACGATTTGTGACGCAATATCAAGTTTCTTTAATGTTGCTAAAAAGTGATATTGTTTTAAAAATTACTGGAATCGACTAAGCTGCCCCCCTTGATTTGGTTAATTTAAAAGTGCGAAGAGGTTAGTTGGTTATTTGCAGCAGCTGATTGTCTAGATGCCTTAAAAAAGACAGTTGAGTAATTAATAGCCAGGCTAGCACGTGTGGTCCGAACTTCTAATTTATATGTTTTAATGGTTGGCTTGATAGTATCACCAGCTTTTGCATTTTGGGTGAATTCCTGATTGATCGCTTTTGTTATGCGCCAAATGGCCGCATAATGTTGTGCTTCCCCTGCCACATGATTTCCGAGGGCATTAGAAGTTCTAAAAGATTTAAATATCACTTTAGTTCTTTAATGTTTATACGGCATGCTTTAATTATGTGTTATTAACAGTTATTAGCTAGATAGTTTTAGTGGAGCAACCTCGCTTATAATTTGAAAATTTATACTGAACAAAATGACAATCAATTAAAGTAAAAACTTACTGAGAATAACTGTAAACGATAATTATTTATTGCAATTTAGAGCTTGAATAAAATACAATGACTTAAAAAAAAAGAAAAAGATATTTATTTTGTGGGTTTTTTAAATTAAAACCGTAATTATGAAAAAAAATAATGGCAGTAATATAAGTAATTATTAGTTATTTATACACATAATAAGTGAACACAATTAATTACACAGTTTTGCACAAGTCTGAACTATTGAATATCAACGAGTACCTATAACAATCCATATGTATCACTCTCTAGTTGTATACATACTTTTATATATTTTCTTGAGAAAAAACTTAATTTTCTCAAAAGTTTGAGCTAGGAAATGAAGTCTCACTAGTGGGAAAAGTAAATATTATAAGTAAAGTTTTTTTCAATGTTTCTTTATAAAATAGATAGATAAAATATTGTATGTGGCGCGTGGAATAACGCATAATTTCCTTAGTTTTGTGCTTATAGAACTCGGTTTCGCCTTGTTCTTCAATGCACACGCGTAGGGAAATGATTATTTTTCCACTTGTAACATAAGTAGCTATTTATTACTACTACACTTGAGGTGCAAAATAGAAATTATACGTGATGACAACCACTTCAAAAGACCTAACAGAGTTCAAAATTAAATGAGTTTTTTCTTGTCCACCAACTAAATGCTTATATTTACAAGGTAGCAAGTAAACATCGCTTTTAACATTATCGCCATATCATATGAACACACGCGTGATTTTAAAAGCTGCAGGGGCTGCTGCTCTGAGTTGATTGTCCAAGAGATCGAGAGTATATTAAACAATATACATCTTAGATGAACTGGAGACAGGAGAAGAACATTTATTTTCGATTCCTACAATTCTGCTATTTTGTGTTTCTTAATTCGCCGACATTTATATTTCGAGTAGAGCTTACGAAACATAAATAGAGAAACCAAGACAGTGCTGAAAACGAAAATTCTGAAGCAAGCAAGACTATCCTTTGGAAATTACAGTTAAAGAAAGAACTCGTTCGTGGACTGAAGAACTTAAGGGAAAGGTAAATGGCAAAAATAAAGAGTGGAAACAATACATACAAAGTAAACAAGAAAATAATAAATTAAATTATATATTCAAATAAGAGAAAAATCACTAGCATACAACAAACCTGTTTTTGCTGCTTTATTGACCTACAGGTCTTCGACCGTGTACAACTAAAAGATGTAATACGTAGATCTATTATACAGGGTGTCTTAAAAAGAATGGGATACGGATTAGTCATAGATCGCTTACGTCATAATAAATCGATTAAGTCTAATATACCTTAGTACAAAGTCTCCTCAGTAAGAAATTCAAAGAAGTTCAATTTTTTATTTTTTTGTTACTTTTCACAAATGTAGAAATATCCATTTGAATTTTGATATACATACTTACTATTATGTACTGTACCAAAAGGAAATTTCATAAACTAGACTTGACTGTAAGGGGCACTTTACCTATCTTTCAAAACTTTTTTAGCTCTACCTTCGTTATTTGTAACATTTTTAGAAATTTTAGATTATTATCTGAAAGAGAATTTAAAAACACAAAAATAATGTACACTTAGTGCTTAAACCTAAGAGCAACCGTTTACCTTAAAATGCCCATCAAAGGTTTTTGGTTATCATTGAGACGTGCAATTATCAAGTAGCCATGATCACAAAAACTGTAATCTATATAGTAAACAACAACAAGAAAACAATTGATGACGTAGATGACATCATTTTTTTGTCTTTTGTGCTTACGACAATGCTGGGACATAACAAGCCTTTCAGATTGGAGAATTCGTTATGTAGGGGCATTTTCTTAAACATAAAAGAACACATTTTTATGTCACTAATGTCATTAGTTTAATTTCAAGGCCCTATAACTTCTTACTGAATGGACTTTGTACTAAGGTATATTAGGTTTAATCGATTTATTATAACGTAAGAAATCTATGACTAATCTGTGTCCCATTCTTTTTGGGACACCATGTATAATAAGCAAATACCAACAGATCTAATAAAGGCAATTATATATGTATATTTGATAAGGGGATTCTTTAAGTCCTCTTTTATTTAACACTAGCTGACCCGGCAAACGTTGTTCTGCCTAAAAAATTACAAAATATGAATACCATACATACAGCGAAATTCAGAAACATTGTATTTTCTCAGCGTTTTCCTCTTGCCTTTTGTATATATGTTTACTTCAGTAGTTTTGAGGGAACTCTATGACAATTTAGAATTATAGTATGATCAAAAATGATTTTCATCTAGTATGGCTATGTAATATTTTCTAATTTATGAATGCAACTATAGGTAATTTAAAAAACAAATGTCAAGTTGGACAATTAAATAGAAGCGTAGTTGCATTCATAAATTAGGAACTATCCCATAGCCATATTAGATGAAAATATTTTTGATCATATTTTATAATTTACATGAACAACTATACAGATTGGTGATGAATAATGTGATCATAGGCAGTCAACTGAGCTGGAATACAGTTTATTGGCTTTGTTTGAGTTAGACAGAAATAGACATATATGACTTAAAATGTAGAATCCTAGAATTCAGTCTTTTCTAACAACAAAACACCTTGATTATGTGGTTACTGTATTGTTAATCGCATAATAGTATAGATAAAATGTACAGATAACATAGGTTACGAAGTAAAAGAAGACATAAGATGCGAAAAATTAGAAGCTGCTTACAGAAAGTTAAAAATCTTTTTCCAAGAAAAGAAAAATTAGAAACCATCTCATATTAGACGAATGTGGGGAACTGCTGTTTGATAAAAAAAATACAAAGAGGTAGAAAAGATACATGTAATAGCATATTATACATCAAGGTAGCGAAGCGCAGTATTATAACCTGCGCGCATATTAGATACTGAGCGTGAATTCGTACGAGATCTGAATTTGATCATGTCTTGCACAAAATGAAAAAGGGTAAAGCTCCTGTTATATACAGCATTCTCGCCGAAATAATTAAAATACTGGGAGAAGATACAATTTGAAGGTTATAACACTTTATAACTAAATATAAGAAACTGGAAAAGTCTGGAAGACGATAAAAAGAGCCTCATTGTGCAAATACCTAAAAAAGGAAAGACTGACAAATGTGAGAACCATTACATGATATGTTTAACTTCATATGTTTCCAAATACTAACAAAAATAATACAAAAAAAGAATAGGAAACAAGATTGACAACCAACTTTCAGAGGGTCAGTTCGGGTTCAGAAGAAAGAGTGCAACTAGAGATAACAATATAATCCGGAAAATCTAGTACGTACCAATGCATATAGCACAATATAATATTTTTTTTAACACAGTTAATATTGTAAACATTTTACAGAAGTCAGATGCAAATATAACAATATATACCTCAAAATCCAAATATGCACATAATCTAATTTGATCAAAAATGCAGATAAAGCCTTATAATTCTCAGGTGACGATACTTTTTCTCTAAATTGCGTGGCGGCATACTATAATTTATTTATTGAAAATTACGGGTAAGTATAAAATATTTAATAAATGTATTGTAAGAGATAATTCAAAAGTAAATCCAACAGAAGTGTAAATAATATCTAGTACACTCAGCAAGAGAAAACTATGAAAATGCAGTATATGCATTACTACACTGCTTTTTCAAATAACATACCCTTTAAGGTTAATATACTCACAAAAATCACATTTATGTGCTACATAAAATTGTTTTTAGATTTACAGCTTCTATTATAACTTAATGTATAACTGCGAGACAGTAACAAACGACTAGTTGATAATGAATATAGTAAATAATTGGGTTTCGTTCCGCAGAGCAGCAATTTAAAATAAAACTCTTTTATCTAAGCCAATATTTGGGAAAGCTTTATTCTTTTCTCAAGGTAAACTGGAATAAAGTTTAACTTTGAAGCATACAGCAAAACATGTGCTACTTACGAAAGTGTAGTACGTCATAATTAGCAACGAAAAACATAAACAGACTTTTTAGCTACCATCCAAAAATCAGTCATTGTACTTACAATGTATAATATTTTAATGTTCTTATTTGATAAATTAATTAATTCTGATATAACTATGAGTCTCGGGTAGACACTTTTCTACGAACCCAGTGGAAGATAGGTCTACTTCAGGGAACGACCCTACCCACGCGAGTCTTGGTTCTGTCTTGCCTTCTATTATTTAAGAGGAATTCATATCCCAACCTAAATCCCACCCACTTCTAAATATGTTCTTCCTAATATCCCCAAACCCTCTACCAACCCGCAATGGCAAGCATGGTAGAGTATCAGTCAAAAAGCTCCAGCACACTTCATGAAACTGTCAATTCCTAAAAAATATCCCCAGGTGGGTCGAGCGAGACGTTTAGAATCTCACACTGACGAAAAAACGTCAGTTTGCTCCATGGATTATGGGGGGAGCAAGAAATCGGTTCAAAGAGAAACATCAGACTGCTACTATATAATGATGGTAGCAACTTACAACACAAGATCCCTCTCAAGACAAGATAGAATGGAAGAATTACAAGAAGAGTTGAAATCAATAAGGTGGAACATCCTCGGCATCAGCGAAACTAATAGAAGAGGAGAAGAATCCATAACACTAACGAAAGGTCACATACTGTTCACTAAAGGAAAAGACTAGGACTACTAATACATAAAAAAACACTCAAGATATATTAGAATTCAAGGCCTTATTAGCAATACGTAATACTTAGAATCACCAATAAATACAAACTGAAAGTCATTCAAGCAAATGCACCGACAAGCAGTTTTGAAGACCAAGCAGTAGAAGAATTCTATGAAGAAGTGACGCAAGCCCTGCAAAATGAGAAAACATAATATAATATAATTGTAGGAGTCTTTAACGCCAAACTGGGACAAAAAGAAGAAAGATGGAGAAGTATATAGGAGAACACGGCGTAAGGAAAAGGAATTGTAGAGAAAGAATGCTAATACATTTTCTACAACGAAATGAGTGCTACATTATGAACAGATGAACACATTTTATGAAAGGAAATACAACAGAAGATGGATGAGCTTAAATGCAACAACTAAAAATCAAATAAACTATATAATATCTAAACAGAGAACTTTTATAACAGATGTTTCTGTTCTAAATAGATTCAATACCGGAAGCGACCATAGAATGGTCAACGCTACTGTGTGTATAAACGTGAAATACGAAGTACAAAAGTTACTACAGAAACAATAAACCAAATAGATACTCATAAATTACAGGAAACCAGAAATAAGTGCTCATTAGCGGTAAACCAACGACTTCGTATAACCCCTACCATAGACACTGATACTAAAATAACGAACATACTCTTAGAGACAGCTAGAGAAATAGTAAAACAAACCGGTCAAAGGAAAGAGGTTATAACAAAGAAATCAAAGGAAATGACTGAGAAACGAAGGCCTCTGGTAGGTAGTGGTTGTAACGGTCCAGTTCGTGATACATTCGCAGTTAATAATCACCTTAATATTAGCAATTATTCTGCTGTATTTCTTACAATGTATCAGTTAGCTTAAAACGCATTGTGTATTTAAAACATACGAATTTCGCGCGTGAGATTGTGCACGGAAACCAGCTGATACAGTGTTGAGTGCGTTTATTAATAGAACAAAGCAAATTCTGAGCGAGCGGAAGCGCGGGGGACAGTCGCGTGCCAATAAGCGAGGTCTGCGTGTTGCCCCAAAACCAAGAGACGCTACGCGAAGTATTAGAAGTGTGAGCTTGGGTTAGCATCTCCGAGATTTAGCGGCAGTTCATAGCCAGAAGCTGCTGTTCCGGTTGCCGTTCGAGCTTCAAGGAAGCTAGTTGACTTTGTCAACACCCGGAGCTGAACTCTTGGACATCCTGCTACGAAATAAAGGCAAGTTTAGTTACTGTAATTACACTTTATGAGTGAATGTACGGTTCAGGAAGATTGGGAAAATCCAAAGTCGTAAGTAATGTTGTTACAACGCATTGTGCACTAAATTCAAGGAGAAAATTACACGCCGAAAGGCCACGTGAACGTACTTTCTGCATTAGCACCAGGACAAAGCACTACATCATACTGTTGACACATCGCTTCAGCTGATTTCGAACTGCAACGAGTCAGGACCGCATTAAGTTAACTTGTGTGTGGAATTTAAACATCGCGTGTAGATTAAGCACCAATCTCGTGGACTATACGGTGCTAATATTAATAGGGCATATAAACTTCGTCGATTATTATTTTTATGTATTCCCATACATGTTTATTTCTTTTGAAGATTATATATTGTGATAGTTGTATATCAAGACTACTGATTTGTTGGTAAAAGTGAATTTCTAGATACAAAACGATTTATGGAAAGAAAAACTACCTAATTATAAAAATGTACAAGGATGAATTTAAGCAAAAGAGGACAGACCAACTATTCAAAATATTATTAAGAAATTACATATGAAGATTCAAATCAGGTAATGTATTTAATATTCACAAATAAGGTTCTAAAATATCAATTAAAATTATGGAGTTATATGAATGGTTGTTTGGTGTTAACAGAGAGCAATTCTTAATTAAAAGTCAAATAATAATAAGTACAAACTATAGGATAGTATTATGAAAGTTCTGGGCTGAGTTACGATTTGAATAAGTTACTTATAAAATTGTCAGATTAAAAATATACTGTATATAAATATAATCCAGGGTGTTAGTTTTAAACATTTTCTATAAATAATCATTACTATAGTGAAAAATAACAACTGATTCTTAGATTCAAAAATGTACATCTAACCAATTTGTACTAAAAAATTGAAAAATAAAGCCTTTTTATAATACTTAATTTATTTATGGAATAGTGTACAATGGTACAAAGGACAAAATTACATAAAAAATGGAATATGTAAGAATTTAAAAAAACAAACTTTAATGTAAAGAAGAATATCATTTAATTGCTTGAAAAATTAAGAATAATGAAATTGTTGAGGTGAATTTGTCTGAACCTGAGTGATTGGTGGAGCTGCATTTCGAGTTGCTGTCAAGGTGAATACATCTGTAACTGGGTTCGAATTGGGTGTGCTTTGATAAAGTTATTATCGAAGTAAGTACATCTGGACCTGATCCATGTTGTGATAAAGGCATTATCAAGGTCAATACATCTGGACCTGTGTTAATTGGTTGGATTCTGTTCGAGTTGTTATCAAGGTGAATACACCTTGGAATTACTGTTTGGTGAGCCACAGAAGATTTACCATCTAGAAGAGCTGATTGGTGTTTGTATCACTGTGTGAATCTCTATTAGTGTTCCATCCATTGTGACAGTTTGGATTTCCAATTGAAGGAGGGATCTTTGTTGGGGTTACAAACTGAAGTGCCTGAATAAGCTGGTTGTATTTACATAATTGGACAGGAGTATTGGATCAACTCCATTAAGCGAAGATAATCAGGTATATGTAAAATAAACAGGAATCAATTTCAACAGTGAATGAATACGTTGTGTACATAAGTACTTACGTTTATTAACATTTTTAAAATAATATGTATTGTACAGATATGAATTTAGCTTATCTTTCGTATGAATAATCTGATATTGACAATTGAGACCTATCATATAAAGTTGAAGTAAGCTTTCATTTAACATACACATTTTTAAATGTTATGATAGTCTTTGTAACGCGCGAACCTACCTGATTTGAGAGTGATGGTTCTATTATCGGAGCTATTAAAAGGAAATAAAAACTCAAATTAAATGAATTTGAATAAGGGCATATGTTTTATTTGAACTATTTTAAATTAAGTAACAAGAATAGCATAGCAGTACAGTAGCTATTACATAAATGTTGGTGCAATGTAAAGCCATAACAATATCAATATCTTTTCATGTAACTGTTTGGTTTTCATTTCTGGTAGTGTTTGCATGTGTAATTATAGTATTATAGGTGAACACGGGCAGGCTGGCAAAAGCAATAATTGACATTTCCCATAGCTGCATTGAGTTAAGAGCGGGTCTTGTACCGTTACGATTGCGCTAACTAGCACACAAGGGGCAATATAAATTCATAGTACAGTATAATATAAGACACGGGAAAAAGCCACATCACTTGGTAAATTAAAAACAACAGAATACACCAAAATAAATAAGTGTATTAGAATAACGGTTGAGAAAGATCAAATGAATTACAATTACCAGCATGTAGAAAAAGCAATACAAGGTAACTGTAACATAAAAGTACTGCGAAAACTTCTTTTCCACGCTAAGACACAGATAACTAAAATTAAAATTGGAAGCAAAATAATTACCAACAGAACTGAAGATTATAAGAGAAATAGAGCACTTCTATAAACAATTTTATATATCCAAAACACCGGAACAACGTAAAATATAAAAGCACACAATGTCATGAATGTCAACTTGGAAGATATTCCAGAGATAAACGTGGATGCAATTTGCTCTCAGACAGATAAAAAATAATAAGGCATCAGGTAGCTGTGGTGTTTTAACAGAAATGCTTAAACTGGAAGGAAACGTTGTAAAATCGATCAACGTTGTAGGAAAATGCGACAATGACGATTAAAAAGCACAAGGATACAAACTCTAAAACCATATAAAGGGGAGTGAGATAAGGGACATCGTGTCTCCTAAATTACTTACACTTGCTTTAGAAGGCGTGTTTAAGAAATTAAAATGGCAAAACCAGGGCTAATATCGATGGAGAGTACATGAACAATTTGAGACTCACCGACGACGTTGTTTTAATATCACAAACAATGAATGAGTTACAACATATGCTAAATGATCTAAACCAAAAATCAAAAGAAATTGGACTAGAGATAAACTCCCAGATAAATATAAAGATGATCGAAAAAAACAGGATAAGATATAAATAGAGATAAACTGTCAAATAATTGAAGAAGCCAATAGCTATTTGGGACATGCAGTAGGCATGAGAAGCGAAAAACAGATAAAAGAAATAGAGAGACGAATAAAACTAACTTGATCGGTGTTCGGAAAGCTACACTACGTGTTTAAAAGTGAAATTTTAATAAACCCCTAAAAAACAGCATTTGACTCATGCATACTCCTCATACTAACAGAAAGAGCGATTGGATAAGACAAAGAACGTAAGCTAGGGATGTAATAGAAACAGTAATGAGTGCTAAATGGAGATGGGCCGGACACATATCCAGGGTAACAAATAACAGATGGACGAAGACAGTTCTCGAATAGAGACCGAGGCTAACAAAGAGGAGTGTAGGAAGACCACAAATGAGGTGTAAAGAGGACATTGTCAAGATAGTAGGACGCAACTGAATGAGAGCATCACGAAACAGGCAAAAATGGAAAGAGTATGGGGAGGAATACGCCCAGCAGTCGGTAGAATAAAGGCCGAGAAAGAAAAATAATCGGACTACTTTAAGTATTGTTTGTAATCATTAACCTGATGTACCAAACAAGATATGCCTGGTTATGTTTTTTGTTGTCAATTATGACGAACTAACCTCACTTTCGTAAGTAGTACATGTTTTGCTGTATAATTACCTACAATTTTAAACTTTATTGTAGTTTAGCTTGGGAGAGGAATACAGGTTTCCGAAATATTGGCTTAGATAAAAGAGCTTTCTGTTGAATTGCTGCTCTGAGTAACAAAACTAAATTAGTTGCTACATTGTGAACGTTTAATTCTTGCGACACAAAAATTGGGTTATAACTGCCCAGCCATGTATATTTTCTGCACCAATTTTTAGTGCTAATAATAAACTATACGCGGTTGTAGGAATAGACTGTACTTTAGTTAACTATAAGCCATTTGTATCATAAATTAATATTTTAAGGTAGAATTTTGTAGGCAAAATGGTATATTAAAATTACAACAAGCGAATATTTAGCCGATGTTTAGAAACGTGCCTTTCTCTGGGAAGCTGGAGATATTTCAATGTCACGAATAGATTAGAGTAAATTTATGCAGGGTTTACTTTGTAAGCTGAAATATTGCACGAAGGTATATGGCTAGTACGTGGTCAGAAGTGCAACTGTTGCAACTCGGTCTTAAAAATTACGTGCCGGTGGGAGCAAATTCTTTTAGCAGAATTGTAGAACGATAATTTGCGAAGGGTCGAGCTTGACAGATTTTAGTGTGTGAAAGCTTCAAATTTGTCAAATTCATAGGACTGTTATGAACTTAGTTAATAAGAAGATGTTAATAAGTAAAGTTAAGAAGCAACGGTATTAAACTTGTGTTCTGTAAACGGCAGAAAAATAAATGCAAGTATTTGTACTTAAGTGTTCTTATTAATCTCGCAAAAGTAGCTGTAGTCTTCGTGTACAAGTGTATTTTAACTAAAAGGATCGCCAGTTACCCCGACTTTAGGCTTATCGCGATAATATTTTAGAAATATATCGTTCTATTAATTTCAAGAGTTAAGTGAACCAATTTATTGTTATTGGTTTTCAATTTTTTCCGCACCTTCAGTTTTAGCCATCTAGAAATATTCCCCCAAAGACGAATGTATCAGTAGAGCATGAAATTGATTGAAAAATATCTATATAACTGTCTTGTTTCCTTATACCTATGTGTTAGTATCTGCCTACTTTATGGAAGTATATAGTTTAAAATAAAATCTATTCTGCTACAACACTGTTAAATTATAATTATAAGAAAACAATTAAAAATTTTTGCTATATGAATATAGTGGAAGAAAGGTATCAACATATTTCATCGTAAATATAGTACCTAGCGAAAATTAATGCATTTATCAAGAGAAGAGCCTAGTTTTGCACTTTTAAGTGCTGCAAGTTTAAAATGTATTTGTTGTGGGAATAACTAATATATTATGGAATCTAGCAAAACATGATAAGTTGTAGTCGTCAAGTAATGTTGGTCATATTAACTAGACACAGATTGTACATATATTTAACAGTATTTGTCAGTTTGTGGTAGTAGAATCTGCTATAATTGCTTTATGTGTTAAGGCTATTTGCTTGAAGTTTTCACCTCAAGGTAATTTCTTTCCTCTAAAAGAGCAGGTGTTTTAGATCGTTAATTGCCGAAACAATTATTTTTAGCAACTCGCTAATTGTACCTGGTAGAGATGCACAGGTTTATTTTACGTTTGCCGGCGAACACCGGCAAGATTTTATTCTCGGGAACCTTCTATTCGTCCTTTTGTGTGTTTCCATTGAAAAAGATCAAATATATTTGATCAAAATTCTCCAATCGCTCGCTTTTCATAGCATTCAATTCACTTCCATTAATCGAATATTCCACGCCACTTCGCCTGCCTTTCATCGCGCGATAAAGGTGAAGATCTATTTTCAAGATGGCGGTTGTTGAAATCCGAATTGCTGAAATTCAATTTGCGCGCCTTTTATGGTCAAAATGAGTTTTGGAGCAAAGGTTATCTCGCGAGCGATCAATTAATTCCGAGCCCATTTTTAATTTTCTAATTTAGATTCCGCACGAGTCATTTCGCTAAGTGAATTCTTAATTACGGCGCAACAAAACTTTCAATTAGGTCCTTTGAGGCTTATATTAATCTTCAGCATTAAAACATCAAGGGTTTTAATCAATTAAATTGAGTATAAGCCGAGGTATTAACAGGAGTGGTCTGTCATATGTTCGGAAAATCAAAAGCCCATTTAATGGTACACTTAATTCAGTCCGTTTTCTTTATTTCGGGGCGCACGGGCAGGACAGAGACGGATTGTGTCATGAATAAGTTAGCATGTAGATGCGACTGATAATAGGACCAAGATAATATAAATGAGTGTTAAACGCGGCCACGTGTTTATGTTTAGTAGTCGGAAATGGTGGCCGTCTCTTTCTAACCCTTGCTTCCTTCTAATGTAATTATTATCATATCGGCTCTATCTTTCATTCCCGTTAAAAGGCATCTGCAAGATTGTCGGCTGCATGTGAGAAATTGCTCGGTTTAATTTTTCTATTAATTTAAAACTTGAGTGTTGTTAGTCTGCGCGTGTTGCTTGCGATACGTGTACGCGTTCGAAGGAAATTGGGTAGGTAAAAGCTGCATCTATTATATTAATAAATGCTTGGTGCATTTGTCTGGTATTTTAAAATGTAATTGGGTTTTGGAATAAGTTTCATCTATTGGTCATAATGCGGTTATTATAACACCGAAAGCAGTGCTATAATAGCAATGTTAAAAATTACGAAGGATCAATTCTAGTTTTGACCCGAATAAAACTATGAATGTTGGTTAACATGGCAGTACAAATATTTTACCTGAAAACGTAAAGAAAGTCAAGGCTATTTTGAGTCTAGAAAGTTAGCCATTACACGACTAGTACAATAATATTTTTACCTGACTGCTGTTACTGTACTAGTCGTGTACTGGTTAACTTTCTAGAAACCTAATGTTCTTTATCTACTCCAGTATGATAAGTAACTCATTACGTCACTCATTGGACACCATTTCCGTTAGGTAATGAAGCTTATTGAATGACATAATGACATTTGCTTACTAAAATATTTTTGAAAATGACAGATCTCACCTTTCTCTTAATGCACTTTTCTCAATTTTAGGCAGTTGTAGATAAAATTTGGTACAATACATGTGTGATAATGCATCATTAATATACTTGTGTGCTTACATACACGTATATCAATGATGCTTTTATCCCATTTGTATAGTAAATAACCATTAACAGACTTGATCACTAGTTTTTTTAAACGATTGTCAAAATGACGTTTTCAAAATCTCAACGTTATGAATCGGTTTTCGGTTTTAGTTTGACTTTATTGGCTATTTCAAGTAAAATATATGTAAACAACTAGATAATATTATATTATACTCGTTTAATACGATTGGTTGCAGCACTCGCTCCATCAGAGCACTCCTCGCTGCGCTCGTCGTAGCAAAAAGCCACTGGTGCTACAATAAACCCCCTTATTAAACTAGTATAATAACATATTATTCCCCATTTCCAGACGTAATCTTATAGTTTATTGTTAAATATGTGCTTGCAAGAACTAAAAGTTCTAACATTTTTAAATTTCGAATACCAGTTGGTACTAGCAATCAGTGGGTGGGTGGGTGAATGCGTGCAGATGTGCTACAGCCTAAACTGTGGGAGCGAATTTGTTGTAATTTTATAGGTAGCTTTCATTCAGGGTGACAAAAATCCTTGAGGAATCAAAACCGGCTTTGCGGACGCAAACTTTTTGTAAAATTTGAAGTGGAGGTATATTAGGTATACTAACAAGAACATCCCTTTTTTATAAATCTCTAAAGAAAACTGTATTATTAACAAATAAATGAATATATTTGCAATTTCTTGACATCATGATTTCACGTGATACATTGGGGTTTCACTATTTTCAACAATACTTAAAAAATGATTATACGTTCGTTGTTTATCAACTTTAAAATGTAGGACCAAGCTTTCGTTGTTGCTTAAAGTTTATTTTTCAAATTTGATTATACCAAATTACTTATTTCAAGTTCCAAAATTTTTTTGTTACAACCTTTGAGTGTAATTTCAATTTGGTTACAAAAATTCAATAGGTTTTTAATCCATAATATCATCTTTTACAGTTTAACTAAAAAGGAATTTGAAAGAGGTTTTCAAATTTTGTAGTTTTTTATTTTGCAGTCTTATCCCACCGCTGATTTCCACACTTCAGTATCCAGCCTTAAAGTCCACTGCTGGACATAGGCCTCCTTCATTGATTGCCATTTTCCTAGATCTTGGGCGGTCTGAACTCAATTATTTGCAACTCCTTTATGATGTCGTCGGTCCATCAGATAGGTGGTCTCCCTCTACTACGTTTTTCAGCTCTTGGGCGCCATTCAAGTACAGGGTTTTCATTAATTTCCATTTCCCAAGTGACCATGTATTCACCCTAAATGCTAGGCAACCAAACTTACACGATTGGCAGTACTCCCTAAATACAGTAACACAAAATTATCAGTGGCGTTCCAGTGGTTCCTAAAGGTAACCTTAGCAATGTTGCTGCCGGAAAAGCCTCCATAAATTGCTCAATGCAGGACTGCAATGAATAGCTTCAACTTCCATCGGAATTTCTTGTACCACTACGAAAGTGTGCCATTAAAATGAAAGCATCCTGCTCCGGTGTAAAAACCATTCTTCTTAGGTCAGTTCTGCACATTAAACAAAATATATAATAATAATTTCTAATGATTTATTGCTATATTTAATTATTATCTATATTAATAATATGAATTTTAATTACCAACAAATTTGGAAACTGTTATTTTAGGTTATATGTAATAATAAATATCTCAACTTTACAATTTACTTACATCCAAATATGCAGGTAATTTCAGAGTTCTGAAAAGAACTGTTTATCGATGTCGACTCAACAAATACAATCCAATAACTTCTAAACAGCAAAACGAAACGTATGAAGTTTAGAGGTTAGATGTGACGAACGTCTATGTCGCGACAGGTCAAAATTTGAAAATTTGTTTAGGGATATTACCAATAACACCAACCTTCGAAAACAAATTTATAGCGGCAAATTTAAATTTAGTCACATGAGAAATGAGAATTAATGAAAACCCTGGAGTTTCTCCGTCCATCTACCACCGCTCACTCTGGCTACGTGACCTGCCGAGTTCCATTTAAGTTGCCTTAAGGTCTTCGTTTATAACATGGTCTCTCAAAGGTATGCCAGCATTGACCTTTCTATCCTATGTTGTAGAGTTTTTATTTTTCGAGCTGTTCCAGACGTTAGAGTTAGAGTTTTTGCACCGTAAGTCGTAACAGTTAAAATGCATTGTGATGCACTTTTCTTTTTTAGGCATGTTGGAAGGTTGCTTTACCAAACGCTGTCCAGGCGAGAGATATTCTTCTAGTTAACTCGCATGTTTGATTATATCTTGAGATTCCAATTTCATGTCCCAAATATGTATATTTTTCCACTTGTTCGACAACATTATTATTGATCTTGATGTGGTCATTGGATACCAAGTGGGTTATTAGTTTTGTTTTAAGGCAGTTGATTTCAAACCGACACTAGAACTGACAGTCTGCAATTCTTCCAGCATCAATCTTACTTTCCCAAGATAATCAGATATATTATTATTATTTCGTCTCCGGCAAATTCCTCGAATGCAATTGCTCGAAATCAATTGCTCGAAATCAATTGCTCGAAAATCAAATTGCTCGAATGTAACTTTTCTCGAAATACAAGTTCCTCGAACCGCAATTTCTCGAAAATGTTTTTCTCGAATTTATGTGGTCTTAAATAATGCGTCAATACTAAAATCTTCAAAATATTTTGTAGTAAGTGGTCAAAGACAGTATTATGTTCTTGTAACAGAAAAGTGATTATCATTGGAATGTAATTACGGGTGTTCATAATCAGGATAATGGGTTTGTTGTTATTACAAATAATGTTAAATAGGTTTTTCTTGGGACACGAAAGTGATTATCATCGGAATGTAATACATACCTATACCTATTTTTTATTAATAAAGGTTATAATTTGCAACTTGTGTTTTTTTTATATTCGATATTAACTGATTCGAGTTAAGGCTATTTCACAACTTAATTTTTTTCGAGCAACAGATAATCGAGAAATTGCTGTTCGAGAAACTTGCAATTCGAGCAAAGTCACATTCGAGCAATTGACTTTCGAGCAACTGATTTCAAGCAATTCGTTTTCGAGCAATTGCATTGAAGCAATTTACCTAGAACCGTATTATTTCATCTGCAAACCTAAGATTGTTAGTTGCTCTCCGTCTATAGTCATGCCTCTCTTTTTCCACTCAAGTTTTTCGAATGCGTACTCTAGAACTGTAATAAATAGCTTAGGTGACATGTTGTCACCTTGTCTTACACCTCTGTTAATTTGAATATAGTTGCTATTATCGTGCAATTTCACAGTCATAGTTGCATTGTTATATATATAGTATATATTAATTTTGAGTACCATAAACGACGCGGCATTCCTGTAGGGCTTTCATGATAGCATTTAACTCAACAGTATCAAAAGCCTTGTGGAAATCAACAAATACGAGGGCTAATGGTCTATTATATTCTATAGACTTCTCAATTAGAGTTTTAATGGTTTGCAGATGATTATTAGTTCTGAAAGCCTGTTCTTCTGGTTGTTAGAAGTCAAGCTTCCTTTCTAGCCTTGAGGTTATTATTGCAGTGAATAATTTATAGAGATGATTCAGTAGACTTATCGGTCTATAATTGTCTAGATCGGTTTTATCTCTCTTTTTAAACAGTAATATGGTTATCGCGATATTCCATTTACTCGGTATATTGCTGATGTTTAAGCAAAGATTGAATAATGCTTTTATTTTCTTCACCAGAAATGGACCTCTTATTTTTATTGCATCTGTAACAACGTTGTCTTCACCGGGTGCTTTGTTGTTTTTGGACTTTTTCAAGGCTAACCGTATTTCATCGACTGTGATCTTTGGTAATTCCTCGGATCCCTGATTGACAATGTTGGACGATAGTGACTGCGGGTCTAGGTTTTCATCCACTTGACTTTGGTATAATTTAGAGTAGAATCCTTTTACTATATTCAGTATTTCTTCACGATTTGATGTTAGAATTCCTTTTTTATTTTTCAGTTTGATTACTTTAGGTTTCCCATTTCCAATTTTTCTATGCACTATCTTTATGGGTTTGTTCTTCTCGATTGTTTGTTTTATCTGATTGTTGTTGTAGTTTCTCATGTCACATCTTACAGCTTTGGATACTTGTTTTTCTTAATAAAGCTCCCTAAATATAATGGTTTCGTTCGTTGTCAGCTCTGTTAACATGGGGAGCATTGGAGGCCCCTTTGAGGAAGTGTAGGCGTTCAGACCTCAAGCTTGTCAAAGCCATTATTTGTTGTGTGGTTGCATTTGTAACTTTGCTGAAATGGATGACTAAGTTCTATGGCGATCTAAGTTTAAAAAAAGATTTGCGGAAGGTGGTAAATAATAGTTATTTATGGTACAAGTATGTTATATTACAAATAATCCAAGAAGAAAAGTTGAGCCCTTGAGGCTGAGTGAGGTCTCTTCTTGAGTGCATTATTTGTGATGACACAGACATGCAAAATTTTATCCTAAAACTCAATAAATACCAAAAAAGTGAGAGTTGTGAAAAATCAAAGTGTAAATTAATTGAGAGTGACCTAAAGTATTTATAAGCTACGGAAGGGCACGTCACGTTCCGGTTATTTATTATGCCAAAAACAACAAAACAGCCAAAAAATCTATTTGTGGGGTTGCTACGACCATTCAGGACTTTGTCTCGGAAACTGTTTTAAAATGTACCATGTTCAAAAATAATTTAGTTATATTTCATTTTTATTAACACGTTTTATGATTTGTTTTATTCAAAAGAAAATGGTTAACCTTCACATACCAAAATAATAATATTTTGCTTCTGCCTGTTATTTGATATCTTTCTGAATAGATTGTTTCTATTATTGACACTTCTATGTTTGATTTCTTATAAATAATAGTTCTAATTTATGTTTCTTGTTTATTTAGTATCGAAACTTGTATGACTCATCATTTGAGTCATCGGTGTATCTCAATTCTTGAGTCATAGTGCCTTTGAGTGCAAAAACTTACTAAAACGATTAATAATTTTTTAAGGGGCGCTGAAAACACTTTGTACAAGATTTTAAAAATATATGATAGCGGTCTTTTGACGGGCTTCTGAAAATCCCATCAACAGTCAACGTGCTAAGTAAATACAAAGTCGAAAATTTCCGTTTTAGAATTTTCTGTTTGCATATATAGAGATGTTTTTGATGGTGTCATGAATTTGCTTAGCATGTGAGATTACAATAGTAGGTTCGAATCCCGCTTCTGAAATTAAATTAAATGATTCAGGTTAATTTAAAAAACATGTTAAATTTTAACACCATTAAATTGTTTTTCGTGTCAATACTAAAAGTTAATTTAAAGGGATTAAATGTGCCATTCTGAAGTTTTAAACATTGTATTTTAATGTAGTAGTTAGTAAGTTTTGCCAGGATAATTTTTACCATGAGTCCGTAAAATTCGTTACAATGTAATCCAATATTGATAAAGTTAGTAGTTATTTTGTAATAGTTATTTTATTATGAAGTTGACTTATTTTCTTATATATCAGAAAGTGGGAGTATGCTTGAATTTAATTAGTGATGGGCTTATTCGAATGAAAAATAACCGGTTATCTGGTTATTGAAATAACCTGTGTAACTCGGTTTTCGTTCCAAGTATTCGAATGAAAAATAACCTCATCCTGATACATACTACGTGACGTATCTTAGCGACCTGCGAGTGATCGAAATTCTGTAAATAATAAGTCATTCATAACTCAACCATAAGCAAGGCAGGTTGTACTGAAAATACCATTTGGGCCTCTCGCTCTACAGTTTTCTCCCTTGCTTCCTTGCCGGCTGAGGCTCGCGGTCGATCCGTCGTCATATGATATGAACATAAATCAATTTTTTGCCGCCTTTAATCCGGACGATCGATAAACATAAACGTTTTACCACTGTTTTTTTATTGCAATTAGCAAGCAGTCCCGAATTTTGCTTTCTTTCTACACTTCTTAATAAATACCTCTTAATTTCCAATACATAACATATAATGTACTATGCAAGACAAAAAAAACTGGGACAACTCTTCATAGAGATTTTAGCATAATTTGATTAGCTTCAACAAGGCTTGAAACAATTACATTTATTATAACAATATTGATTCATAGCAACGTCTAAACAAGTTGACGGTTAAGTTAGAAATACCTAGCAACTGTACATATTAAGGCAGTCACATTCACAACAGACCATACTAACTGTCCCAGTTTTTTTTGTCTTGCATAGTACATATTACGTTTTGGTTATAGATCGGAAGAATGTAGGAGTAATCGAGCTAATGCAGAATAGCGAGTCGTAAAACTCATACAAATACAACAATATATTATTAATTATTATTATATTATTATAAATCGCCAGAAATCGAAAACAATAAAGGTGTATCCAGATATATTTCATTCATATCCACAATTACTTATTGCACAAACTCCTTAGAAATCAAATAAAAATCATTTATACAATTATTATAATTAACGATTAACCGAGTTCTTCTGCTATCTGCAAGTTACGATGCCGATGCAGATGACGCTGAACCGCGTAACCGGCAAACCGGCGAAATCGAAACATATCGAGAGCCAAAATTTATTCGAATGATTATTCAAATAATAATTCGGTTATTAATATCATTCGAATGCAAATAATTCGGTTATGAAAATTGTCCGGTTATGCCCATCACCAAATTTAATTATATAATTACATTTACAGGTCTCACACTGTACGTATAAATATTAGTAGCTTTCTTAACTTTTTATATTTAAACATACAGTGTGTCGCCTAAAATATGTCATATCTGCTAATCAAGTGCAATATAACCGCATTCGTTATAACCTAGTCATATACAGTGAATTTCATTTCTCACGGAAATTCCCTCACAAATGGGTTTTGAAAATATCATATTTTAAGGTGTTCGGCTTGTATATTTTGGGTGCAAGATACGCCCTTCTTCGCCAATAGTAAAAACTTAAGCTACGTGCACAATATTACTTTTATTTAAGTAATAGTTCTTGAGTTAAAGCAAAAACAGTCAGAGTTTATTTTTTTAAGATGCTAATCCTGTATACATTTGACCGAAATATTTCTAGTTTTATGCAAGGTAGACATATATTCCGCATGAAAAATATCATCCTTCTCCAACACATCGTTTTTGAGCAATACCGCCACAACAACGCAATACAACAGATAGACAGACGTAATTGAGAACATTTGATTTTCGAGGAAGATTATTAATAAACGTTGCTCAGAATCCCAACAATAGTCGAAATCGCTTAGGTGTACAGCAGTTATTGTTTAACTTGCTTTCTAATTTTATAAGACGCTTTCAATTCACAGTTGATAAACTTATTTGACAGTTTATAAACGTTTTACCATGGAGCTCTTTATTAAGGCGGCCATAGAGTTTTAATTATTATTAATAATAGATATTTTTCAATACAAATTTAAATTTCCACTATTTTTGTCATTCTGAGCAACTTCTCTGATAAAACAAGATTTATAGTATTTTTTCAACATGACTCGGAGCAGGGTGTGACTTCTAATATTTTTTATTTTCTCTTGACTTGTTAATGGTCGTATACTGTCGTCTGAACTGACTCTGTAAATGAATCTTTATAGGCACAGTGTCTGTAAAATGTTACTGTCGTCTGAACTGACTCAGCCATGGCCGCTTTACAAGCACCTTGTTTTATAATAAACCCATCCTTTATTAATTACTAAGAATTTTCAGTAAGTGGAAATAAAACACTTGCAATTTATTGGGACTCACCAGATTACAGGGCTCACTCATATGTAGCCCACCCTGCAAATTATCTAGCTCGCCCATAAAGGTTAATTTACTAATCTTGCCACGTAAATAGCTATTACCGTGTACTAACATAACCTTAAAAATGTCAGTGACGTCACTTTTGACAGCTGTTTGAACACTGCAATAGTTATTACAAGGCTTTGTAAAATATACTCACAGTAGCGCCTATTACCATACATTATACAACTATTTTCAGTAACTAAAATGAAGTTTTATTCACAAGTGAGTTTTCATTATTTATACTACTGCATTGTTGGTAGCACTGTCAAACTATGTCAAATTACGAATTTGACATAGTTTGACACTTCAGTACTGCCAATACACTCCAGTATTGTCAAACGTATATCACAAATCATAGGCGACTAATTATAAATTTATTTCGCGACATATTCTGACTGCGCAAACTATTTAGGCACAAGAATTGCTACTGTAAGATAAAACGTCGTATATCACACGTGAGCGAAATGCCATTATAAGCTCGTGAGAAATTGTATCGCTCGTGCTGGGGCACTCGCGATTCAAAATTCTCACTCGCAAATAATGATGCATTTCTCTCACTTATAATATAATCTACTATTATAAATGCTAAAAACGACAACAAAAGAAACTAAGCAAGCGATTTATTGTTCCTTGGCTCAAACTTTCAGTCGATTCGCTGTTTATGAGTAGCATTTATTGTTGATGTAAGTAGTCGATTGTTTGAAATGAAACTACACGATTAAGTACAATTTTGATTTAGGTTAGTCTAAAGCTAAATGAAGTAAATACTATAAATTACTCCAAAATTTCTCTGACGACAGCTTGGCGGTTGAAATATGTATCTAAAAAATATAAGAAGTGACTGTAGATAAATAGATGAAATTATAAAACTATCACTTAGAAATATACAATTGTTTTTAATTATTTTATTTCTAAGATGTGTTTCTAAAGTAAAGATGTATCTGTCTAAAGGACTAAATCAAAGATTACATTTCAAAGAACACTTCTGGATACACTAATAAGACTTTCTTGTATATGCGTATCTGTTATAGTATTTCTCTGACAGAATTACTTAAACTCAACTGTAAGTTATGTATTCCAGATAACATCATGATATAATAAACCTGCTTTCACATTTGATTACTCTAATATCTTAATTTATACAATTTAAATTCCTAATCGCATGTAAATTCGTGAGTATTACGGAATTAAGATATAAAATTAATTCGAACTCTTTTTCAATTAAAAATTATTCAGATCGCCTCTAATGCAAATTAGTGGCCGTTTAAAGAAACGTTAATAGATTAACAGCAGATGATATGTAAATATGTTAGTAAACACGGAAAGTGTCACAGATAGCCACAGCGGACATAAATTGGCGAAGAAGGAGTATTAAATAACGATTATCGGAAGGCATCGACAAATTATTCTCTCTTCTATATCAGCCTATTGCGAATACGCGTTTCAAGTAGAACTTTCACTGCAGGTGTTGATGATTAAAACGTGAAATTAAATTCGCAACTGAGGAGCTATGAACGGCTTAAGCTCGGTTTGAACGCCAAATTATATTAGATATGAAATTGGTGTATAGGATGCGCGTAAAGTTTATAATAAATTCGAGTTTCAAAAGGATTTGCGAAGAATATGAACATTTTAGAAATGTAAAGACAAGTTCTTAAGTATTTTAAATCATACTTAAAGAAGGGTGATACTTAACTAGCATAATAATAAAACGATTATTATCAGAGTATATATATTAAAATAATAATTCAAGTACAAAATTCTGTTCGTTTAAAAATTTTAATAATTAAATATCAGAGATTAGAAATATGATAACATATTCTTTATGCTGTAATTAATTTTTTTGCAAAAAACTGCCATTCTCAAGTACTACTTTTATTTTCATAATTATGTTTCAAATGTATAAATTCGAGCAGAACATAAAATAAAGGAAACATGTAAATATCGGCTGTATCGGAATGAAATATTATCCATCAGAAAACATAAGCAGTAAACAACATTTAGGCTTCGGTTATTTTTAAAATTCGACCAACTCCATTACCAAAGATTGAGGGTATAATTATTTGATATTTGCTGGGTCCATTAAAGCTTTAGAGCTTTTTTAAATATCTTCTTGTTTGGTTTGGTGAAGTAATACTATTTGCTGTTATTTTATTTACTTGCAGCGTACTGGTGGATATCGAATTTCGTTTCCACCAAAACTTAGCCTCTTCCAGTCGAATTTGGTGCTGTTTTAGGCGGAAATTCCAATTTTCTTTGTCTAAGTTGGTCGATGCAACTTCAAATATTGCGTCGTTGCGTGGCAGGTTTGGGAGGCAAAGCTCTAGGGGCGAAACGTCAAAAGCAATCTTAATTACTGTCATTAAAGCCGAAATTAATATAGTTTATACACGAAATTAAATACCGCGAAAAGCATCCCCAGGATAATTGTAATTAACGGAAAATGTAATTTTAACATAATTGCTTTGTGTTTACATGATTGGTTTTTGGTTTGCTAGAGGTGTACATTATTGAGTAGCCCACGTTAATAATAGACAGAACATGGAATTTCAAATTGGGACTAAATGCTATCACTGCTTTTTAATCATTTATCCGGATGCAACTGGTTATCAAATATTTATTTTAATTCGTAGTTATAAAAATGAGTTGGTTATAGGTGCTTTATAACGCCTGTCAAATATGTTGTAATAGAAATATTGTCAGAACAAAATTGTTGTATAATATTTTGTTGTAATACAGCCTGATTACACACTTATTTGTACGCATTATGTATTACCGATATTTAACTGATGGGATATTACAAGTGTAGTATTTCTAACTGATGGAAATAACATTGATTTCAAGATGGTTTCCTGGCCTTGACAGTACATAAAACAGTTCCAAAATTTAATTAAATTGTTGATATCCACACAGTAAACGCTGTTGCTATGTAATAATAATTAAACGTAAGTACACCGCTCCACAAAACAAAACACTTCTACCCACGCCACTACCGGAAGTGACGCTCAAAAGCGACACCAATCGAACATAATCACAAAACGACACTTTTTAGATGACAAATTGGACCTTTAGATGGCTGCTGCCACTGTTAGCTAAGCCCAAATATGCACTCAAACTCGCCTGGATGTCGGCTGCAACCTCGATGACCTTTTGGATCGCTTTCACTGAATCTGGGGGCTTTATTGTAGGGCCCCACTGCACCACACGTACACTGCTCGCATATACACTTGTACACGCACTTATAAACTGACCGGACCTCCGTAGAATCATATCCCAAATACCATGGCTTATACTGGACCAAATTGATGCCTCGTATCTACCTGGCGGAATTACAGTCCCAGGGAAAACTTCCACAAATCACCCAGGACACACTCTCTCAATAAAACATAACTTCTTGGTAAACTTGAGTATTTAATAGCACATAAAAATCACTGGTATTGGGGGTGCTTGGCAAAAACACAACTAACTCTCTTAAAGAGGCTATCCCAATTGTTCTTGTTTACAGGTTTGGTTTTAGTTGCATGAAATGCTAAGCCTACTCTGATTTTAATTTGTTTATGAACAAAGACAAAGCTATTCTAAAAGCATTATACTCTCAATTATTTTCAAGGCTTACTCTATTTTATAGCAAATCTGAACTTTCAATTATTACCTTTACTGGACATTCTTATGCTAAATTGCAGGTTATGTTATAAAATTATTAATAATTATAAAATGTGTTCATAGCAATATATATAACTAGAAATGAAGTAAATCGAAATAATTATCGATCCATAGGTATACTTTCTGTTTTTTCTAAAACAATGAAAAATATTGTCGAAGAACGACTAAAATCACATTTTGTAGGCAAGACAATCATGCCTACCCGCAACATGGTTTTGTATAATCAAGATCAACTATGATTAACTTGTTATGAGCCGAGAATGACAGGACACACATTCGGGATTATTTGCACCTGCTGTTCAACCTGTTTACATTTTTCGAATGCTTTACTTTAGAACGAGTACACTAAGTACTAAACTACTGCAGAAAGTGGAATATTTTTAAATGAAGGGAAAATTATTGTACTGAATATAGTCTATTTTTAAAATAAAAATGTAAGTGTTATGGTGGGGACCTTTGTCTA
Organism: Agriotes lineatus; assembly: GCA_940337035.1. NCBI lineage: Eukaryota > Metazoa > Arthropoda > Insecta > Coleoptera > Elateridae > Agriotes > Agriotes lineatus. The sequence goes on along the minus strand of OW679196.1, from coordinate 117,491,041 downwards.
CTCTTATATAAGTACTATCTGGAGTGCCCCAAGGATCAGTACTGGAGTCAGTACAATTTACTTGTTTCGATTATACATAGCATATACCCTACGCAGATGACAAATTGTATGGAAATTCTTAAGTACATTTTTATATGATTTATTAGCAATCAGAATGATTTGGAATCCATAACGAATGTGATGACCTTGTACAAGATAATCAGAGTAACTTGGTGAGGGGTGCATCCATCGACGTCACCTCGGGTTCGTTAGAAATCTATGGAGAGAGGATCTTTTCAAACTGCTGTTGAGTGTGGGTTGAAATAATGGCTTAGAATAGGCTTCTAGGTTGTTGTGGTGTTTTATATTGCTGCTTTGAGTTATAACTTTACTTACGTAGGGAATTATAAAATCTGTATGTAGAGTGTGATTGATGAACCAGGGAGCGTTTGCGATGTTCCAAAGTATCTGATGGTAATTATTACTGATGTATAATGAGTCAATATCTAAAATTCTATAGCTGCGGTCATTTTCAGTGTTTTTTAAAAATAAGTTGAAAAAGAGTGTTACATACGTAAAATTATATTAAAGAAGATTTCAATTGGTGATTGATATAGTCTTCTATAAATTATATTTATAAAATGATGCCACTCATCTATTAATACGTTACATTCATTTTGCTTAATAGCTATGTTAATATCGCTGCTGCCAACTGCATGATGTTGAATATTTAAATTTCTAAGCAGGGTCTCATGACAGTATATTTGACAGTTTCAATATTTGTATTGGTGTATAATGGTTTATGTTGATATATAATACTATAACTTCTGATCGAAGTAGATTACATTGCTGAAGAGTTAATTACGTTAGGCGCTGTCGAGACTATTATTATGCAAATTAATTAATTCAAAGCAATAATTTCACTAATCGATTTTTATCACTTTAAAACAACTACATTTTTTTGTTATATACCTGACAGTTTAATTACTATTAAAGCGGATAAAATGGAATAGAACTTTTATGTAAGTGGATATTGTGTCTGTTGCTTTTCCATAACGACCAACAAATAATAGGAATTAAAGTAGCGAGATTTTAAATAAATGGTCATACTTTTAACGTCATTAAAACTCAAATATTTTGAATTATAGTATATTGTTAAATTTTCGCACTAAATTGTACTAGAAAAATTATTTTTGTTGAATTTTAGGAACTCATACCGGTTTTCTTTTGGCAACTTGACTCAACAAGCTGGCCAAAAAGATAGTTCTACTAGAATGACGATCGATTGTAAAATGTTTGCCGTACACTAGCTAACAAACTAGTTTTCAATATTACTTGCGTTAATTGTTGGCTAAATGGCAGCTGTTAGAAAATAGTTTAGTTAGAACAGTGTTTCTCAAACTTTTTGTACGGGTGACCCCTATTTCATTAGGTGTAACTTGGCGACCCCCTATGTCTAAGCAAAGTTTAAAACAGACATTTTCTAGTTAAAGGGTTGGAATGCCTCTGTATTCTTAATTCCGCACTTATTTTTATTTTTTCACACCTAAACACGTTACTTGTATTTAATTTGTCTCTGATCCATTTTGATATTTTTTATGTAGGCCGGGCGAAGTTGGTCATTTATATCCAATTTCTGAGTTAGCTCCGTGTCACTCTACAGCTCGAGGGATATGAGATACTTTATAATCAGTTTAGTGTCTTGTTTGTCAGTTTGACAACCAGTGATAATTTATTAGTGACATAGTAGATTGCCAACATTTATAAAAATTATAAATCTTATTTTAATTGTGAATATTCCGGTCTGGACATAAAATACTGTATGCACTTTGTGCATAACTAGCGTTTATGGCTCTTGTCATTTTTTACAAACAGGCCTAAAGAACCTACTTTAAGGCCCACTTATGTGTCGTTCGTCAGTTTGACGTCGCAGGTTGCCAAAATTTCTACAAAATAGGAATCTGGTTTTTATTGTGAATATTCCGGTCTCTACAAAAATGTTATTTATGTACCAAGGGCATAAGAAAACGTTTATGGTCCACTGCGTAAAAACTAGACCCTAAGGCGTAACCGCAGGCTCTAACACGACAAGGGCTATACACGTTAGTTCTACACGAAGTGTATACAACATTCTATGTACAGACAGAAATATTCACAAATAAAACCAGATTTATAATTTTTATAAACTAACATGCAAGACGCTAAGGCCGTATAGTGACACATTATGTCCTCAAAAATAGAATAGAAAGTGACCAATTTCGCTCGGTCGTAAATTAAATGTTGTATACAGCTCGTACATAACTGGTGCCAATAAACGCCTTCTTACGCCTTTGGTACATAAATAATTATTATAGTCTCTGTACCAAGTACTTACCTATTTTATGTATATAAGCAAAGTGTTCATTTATGTAGTAAACATATTATTAGAACATTTGCGACTCCTTGACCCCTAGCGACCCCCCTGGGATTTGCGACCCCCAGATTAAGAAACCCTGAGTTAGACTAACTGTGGACTTTTCAGTGGCGTAACTATGAATTTTAAGGCTATTACTGTATTTGTTTATTACAATACGTAAAACATATAACTTTAACAGAACATTCAATCAGTCTACGAAAACGTTTTTCTGTATGTACGTAGTTCTAAAATAACAGTTGTAATATAATATATTTTGTTGGCTGAGAAATTGTTGCTTTGGTAGGCTTCTCAGGCAAACGGCATGATCAAAATTCCGAGCGGTAGCGAGTAGGGTTTCCAAGTCCAGGGACCAAAAGTGATTTCGGGACCTACGAGCTAAATTTCAAGTCCCGGGACTAGTCCCGAAGATCCGAAAATGGTACCGAAAGGGAAATAGTGTTCAAGTGAAATTTCCGAATGTGAGTTCCAAAGAAAAACAAGTGTTTTAAATTAAATAAAGTATTTCTGAGTATCTCCAGTGGTGCATACAGTTTTTTTACTAGCATATCAGTCAAATTAGTATAAAAATTTTAAAATGTATGTGTCATATGTTATATTTAAAATAATAATCTGTAAGTAACATCAAGGATTGCCTGAATGTACGGTTGCTAAGACGTCGTTTGTAGTTGCATGGTTACCAGAAGATTGAGGGAGAACTCCTTTGAAAAATCCCTAGGGAGTTATGAGTAGCTTTTCATATTTTGTATCTATGATGAAAATGAACAACACCATGTTGCTAGTAAATACATTTTTACGAAAGTTTGTTGTTTTGACAATGTCACAAGATAACCTAACTTGATCAAATTTTCTAACCGAAGGCGAGGGAATTTGTCAACGTTAGTTTGTCAAGAGGCATTGCCAAAAAACAAGAAATCTTGAATAAAAAAAATCCGAGCACAATCACTACCCCGAAATATGGACTATTTCTTAAATATCGGTTCATTTTGTATCGATATGCAATGCATATGACATTTATAATGACGAACAATGACAGTTTAAATGACGTGTTGAAAATACCGCCTTGATTAAAACAACACGTTTGGTATTTGTCATGGATGCAAGTGATAAAAATAAAGTGATAAAATCCTAATGGAAAGTTTCGATTTTTTACCACTATAAAAACACGTGACTGGTTGAATTTTGAAAAATTATGACATTTGAATGGATAATAGGAGAAGCAGGAATTCGTCAACATAATAGTCTTTTTCGACGATATGGATATATCAATTATTGTTTGAAATTCTAACCCGAACAACATTTTCGTATTTGCTATGTTTCGCATTGACATTGACCATATGCAAGGTTTCAACATCACTGAAGTTTGAAGTGTAGTGTAGACAACAGTATAAGTCGTTTATCTGAGTGAAGCTGTTAATTTTGTATTTTTCCGAATGCTATGTTATTTGCACTGTTTTACTTATAAAATATAGTATATTTACAATTTATAGCAGTCTTTTGTATGCATCCGGTGGATAAATCTATGTATGTACATAATAATTATTTGCATTGTTCGTAGACCGAATCATTCACTTATAATTTTATACGTTGTTTTAATACGAAGTAATGAATATGATATTTAATTTCATAAATGTGTTTGAGATTTATTACATTATCATAACTGACGTTGGACTATGGTCTATCAATTTGGTAAGATATATACTTTAACATTGGTTTTCTGCTATCTATACTAGACGTTGTAACCAGTGACCGAACTATTATTTTCCATTTTGCTATGGTGCAACTGTTCCCATCATTCAACAGAATACAACATTTTACAATACCTACTTGTAAAGTTGTATTTTATCTATGAAAATCTCCATGTTATAGTAACATTTTGATGATGAGGATGGATAAAGTGTTACTTTATTCACTAGTGAATAAAATAGTCAATAATCCATAGCAACTAACAAAATACATGTTACCATGTCAACTTGTACATAACCAAATAATATGATTACCTATTTAAAATTATTTATTCAATTTTAAAATTTATTTATATAATTAATTGTAAGTATTGAAAAAAATATATATACCACACGTGAATAAAGAGATTTTATCCATTCGGGGAAATAATCGCACTCGGATTTGTCTCGTGAGCTAAAGTTTTCCCCTTATGGATAAAATTTTGCCTCTATAAGAATTCGATGTCTATTTCTAAAGGCAACTCAATGAAACCAGTTCCATACAATTTTTGAGAACTTAACTATTTACCATAGTATGAACAAAAATTATTTTTATCTAGTATGGCTATGGAATAGTACCTATTTGCATTCATAAATTATGAACTAGTCCATAGCCATACTAAATGAAAATTATTTTTGATCATACTTTAGATTCAACAAATGTTATAAATTTGTAAGATATCTCGATGGATTAGCGGTGTATACTTCCAAATATGTTATGGGTTATAACATAAGCTATATTATTAGCTGAACGGCAACAACGGCAGTTATCTATCTTCATATTTTTTGTAGAAAGAGGTTTTATTGAATAGATAAAATTTAGTCTAACGAATTTGAAAGCACCTTCCAGTTAAATCAGCATCTAATAGATATTAGTGTCGTTAAAATGAAAAATGTGTTTAGCAATCAGATACTCGATAGTAACATCCGTTGGAGTATTACCAGTTCTACTTTATGGAAGAAAGATATCGACCTTAAAATAAGAATGATAAACAAGATAGATGTATTGGAGATAGGGATGTACAGGAAAATATGCCACATTTTATGGACAGAAGACTTGGGAAGGAACGATCAAAAGACGCAAAGAAGAATATTTTGGCCACATAATGTAAGGAGAAAAGTATCGATTTCTGTAACTTGTTATATAACCCTTTTTCGAACGGTTATTACAATTAATAAATTGGATATCTCCCCCAGAAGTAGTATCGAGAATAATGTATTAAACACTTACCTTGTTGCTTTTGAATTATTTTCAAAATTGACATATCTCACTTATGAAAATATGATTTAAATTATGTCACTTGACTATTATTTAAAATTACCTCGGCTAGTCAGTTTATTGAGCAAATAAGAATCTATCTTCCTCAGCTGAATGTGTAAAGGTTATAATAATGAATCTCTTTATAATTCAATACTGAATTACAAAATTATTATTGTATTGACTTCTTTGTCAATCACACTACCTCGCACCTGCGCAATGCGGCTAGATTATGTATGTCGTAGGCATAAAGCCAATTTAGGAAAACAATTATTTGTCTAAATGTCAGTCATATAACGAGACACTGTGTCTCGTTCTAGCTTGGTAGGTTAGTTGCAGCCTTTGATAATTTTTCCAACTACCATGGTCGGTGTTGTGCCCACGGTCAGCGTAGTGTCCTCGGTCGGTATGTTTAAAAGATGTAGTGTCCAATGCACTAGGCAGTTAGCATAAGCCTGGGCAAATGATCATTTGCCTAAATTTTCATTATGACTACGACATATATAACACGCTTATTGTTGCCTATTTTGTCTTGTTTACAACATTTACCCTATATCTGTTGGGTTCGTTTTTGTTAAGAATAGAGCGTGAGCTATGCCCAAATTATTACTTTCATCTTTTTCTCAGGTAACACACAAATAAGCAACATTTAATTTTTTTAAGGTACTCACTTTGTATATATTTGACTGAAAGTATATTCGGTTTTGTGCCAGGTAGACATATAATCAGCATGCGAAATATTGACTCCCTCCAACATATAGCTTTTGCGCTAAACCGTCAACAAACGGTCATAAATATAAATGGAAAGACAGACAGACAGACAGACAAACGAAATAAAGAAATCGTGTTTATCGTCATCTAGGGATCCCGAAACGGGACGATCTGAAGAAATCTCCAAAGCTATTTTTTCACGATTACAATACTTTCTTCGTCGTTTACACGAGGGAAGTAAAAACGAATAGGACGTAGAACAATGTAATGGTTTAGAAACCTGATATACTGGACTGGTGTAGGGGTGCAACAACAATTCACAATAGCCTAAGATACAGAACAATTTGGTGAATTGGTCGCTAACATAGTAATACAACAGCACCAGAAGAAGAAGAAGAATGTTAGTGTCGCTGAGAAATGTTACTCTCATGGTTTGGTAGATGGCAATTGTAAAGATGGTGTTGCTTGTAAAAGTTTTTAATTAAGCCATTTTTATTATACTGTGGATGGTAGCTTTACCTCTAATTAATGATATCGTAGAGGTTGGTATGCAGGTATTTTCAAATTGTATACTTTTTCACAAATTATTTTGCATTTAAATAAAACAGATATGTGCTTGAAATAAAATAAAATCTAATGGGCTGCATGGAATTGATGAATCGTGTCTTTATGCAGAAAGCCCAATCGAAAGCTGGGATTTCTAAAAAGGTTACAAAAACACAGTTACTTTATTCCTTCCAATTTTCAACGTTACAACGAAAATATATTCTAACCCCCTCCCCCCTCTTCTTCTTTCGTTTATGTTAGGCCAGTACTTGTTTTAACTACTAAGTCGTGGTTCTATGAGCCCCCTTTGCTTGTAAGCCGAGTAGGTGGCTATCCTTACCTATCAAACTGAGAAAAAGTTCCCTTGTTGGGGTTAACGATTGCTAACACAGATGTTAGCGTGGTAGCCGAAAAGCGTACATATTAAAAATCCCTATGTAGCCACTGGGGATCGAACTCGGGCTGACCGCCTGAGACTCAGGCATGTTGCTTGCTCGGTCATCTGCTCTCTGACTGATTTCCTCAAGAGTAATAAATATTATAGTATACGTTTCAAACTACATAACCTAATTTCTTAGCGTAGCTTAATTTAACTTAAAACGAAATAGGTTAGAAGATTTAATTTTGTTTTAGATACTAAATATGAGTGCTTTTATCCAATAAGTTAACTGCCAGACGATAGAGGTCATCTTGGCAATTGTGTCAAACACTTATCTTCAGATGAGAATGTTGTTGCTAGTAAACCCTAACTCGTTGGTGGTTGCTGGAGGAGTTGTTTATTAAAAAAGATAATGTTAAGAAAAAAAATGTTGGCAATCTATTTAACTAATAAAGATATGATATTGTCCTGTTAAATACTACTAAAGATATATACTTAAGTATTTCACACAAACTTCTTATGTTATCTGTTAGATTGTAGGATTTAAGAATGAATTGAAGTTTATTGGTCTTGATACTTAGTTTCTTCTTTTTGAGCTAGATTTGTGGTTGTATCAGTAACATTTGAAGATAATATAAAGTTAATTTAATTAGAAGCACGCTATCATGTATTATATTATTATATTATATAAGAGATAGTAGTTTTTCTTCTTGTGCTTTCCAACAGGAGAAGATTGGCAATCATAACTTAAAATTGTGCTTGTCCATCATGGCTCTGAACAGCTCTTCTATTGTCTTTATTGCTAGTCACTTCTTGGTCTTCTGGAACCACGAATTCTTCCTTCCACCAGTTGCCGTTGTTCCTATTTTGAGGGTTACAAAATCACGAGCTACGCTTTGTTTTATATTGTTATGTGTTATATAAAATTGAAGTTGAGATTTTCTGTTTTAATGTTGTGACTGTTAAATTCCCTCTCATTATTTGCTAACAACTATTCGCACAGGAAATTTGCACAATATCGTGAGTCTTGAAACAGCGAGTGGGCATGGAAAAGGTGTGGCGGCGGAAATAAAGTGCCCGATTTTAACCTTTAATGGCATTATTACCATCCACTAGCTACGGCTATTTAGGTTAATTCCGTTCCCATTACGGTATAATTAATTCAGCTTCACACAACTCTGCAATCATCCCCAATAGTTTAACCGTTTGTTGTTTATGGAGTTGGATTTAATACTGGCTTTAGAACTGTTTAGAACTACCCTAATATAAGCTTTTGTGATACGGACCTTCGGCGTCCACATCGTCCCCTCGCCTCTGCGTGCATGAGGGATAGAGCGAGATAGGGTTACGTTACCGGCAAGTGCACGGGCTATTTGCAGCGGTTATCATATTTAGGTGGGTGAAGTAATTTGTGTTATTCCTATGCTCCATACATGCTACCTAATGATTATACATTATTTAGTCGGGGTTCGTTGCTTCTGGCGAGCGGCAAACGAAACGCAAAAACCTTTTCTGAAGGAATCATTTCTCCTGAAAAATTGAGAAATGTCTAAAAATTCTTTCCACAAGTTACAAAGAAGAAGTATGGATATTGAACACCAGATTACGAGGATCGTTTAAAAAATTCATAACTTAAGCAGAATTTAAACGTTTTACCTTTTGTGGAAATCCATGAAAGGTTTTCACAATATTTGTTTAAGTTTCTTTATAGTGAATTAAAAGTTGACTCAAAAGGTGTGCTAAAAAAGAAAATTGATATTGAACTGTTATTCTACAAGAAGCTTGTATTCTTCTTAGAAAGAAAAGCGGATAGTTTATAGTAAACCTACCATTAAAAAAGAAAAAATACGAAATCATGCAAGTAATAGAAAGAGGGCTTAACTATGATGCAGCTATAACCGTAATTGTCTTTTACGGAATTTTGATTTTCTTGGTCCATTATACTTTTTTCTCTTCTTCAACTTTTCAGTATTAAGTATCGTCTGAGCAAAAAGAAAGTTCTTCAAGGGTGCGACTGGAATTTTAAAGTCATGTGTATTATAACATCAGAAAATATAAAGCTGTCATTTGACATTTGTTACAAAGTGTGGTTATGACCTTCTTCGTCTTCATCCTTTGCAGGCTTTGAAATATTTCCGTTCCGTTTATTGTAGGTAGTCTGGATAATGGTTATGATCACGTTGCGATATTAGTCACTGTCTACAATATGTCAGAAACAAGGATTAGGTATAATATGCTGGTATTATAATACACATGACTTCAAAATTCTAAAGGAATCGATGATCTACTTCATTTTTACGCATACTATATATTGGTTGAAATATTCAATTTTCAAATCAATTCAATTCATTACACAAACAAAGATTAAAATTACAAACGAAATAAAACCAATTAAAGAAAATGCACAAGAAAAATATAAACAAGAAAAGAAAACGTGCAACAAAAGAAAACGCACACTTAAGCAACAACTGTAACAGCCTAAGCAAGGCTTGTGTGCTGATTGCAGTTTTCATTTACTTGTAATTATTGGAATAGTATAATCTATAATTTTTGATTTAAGTTTAATGTATTTATTTATCAGTAAATTTAGAAACGTAAGAATCAAATACTAGAGTTGGCCAAACATTACTAACTGGAATTACATTAACTATACACTACATATTTTTCTTGATTCGCATGCACCTGTCGATAAAATGAAGGAGTGGTTCAACTTCGCAAACCTTTTTATACGGTGCTGCCCATTGTCTGTTCCCTCAGAATTTGGTAAACTCTTATCTCCTTGATTCTGCTAATTGATATCTATATTATTGTTTTCTGAGAAGTTATATACCCCAAAATAGGAGAAACATTTACTTACATAAGAAAAAAGTAGATTAAATAATGTCGCAAAAATAGGTCATTACAATGAACTAATTTATTAATGTTTCTCAAATGTCATAAAAGAAGCGTATAAGTTGAACCTAAACTTATGTGTATACAAAATGTCTCAATGTTAAAAATGTCTTCACTTATGGAGCATGTAGAAAATCTCTAAATAAGTATATAAAGTACCGTAAACATATACCGGGTGGCGCTTCGTTTTCGTGTTATCATTTAGTATAAAGAAATTACATAATAATTTATTTTTCGATTAATCGGTAAAATAAAATTACCTATTTTTAAACAGTAAATAAGTTCAACATTTAGAAATTTCTATCTATTAATCTAAAATAAAACGCATGTTGATTGTTTGTCTTCCAGCTGGTAAGGTCCACTATAATTTGTTTCTAAGTAATAGAAGTTAATAAATTTTAATAAAAAATTAGCGATTGTAATGTTCTTCACGAGTGGTAAATTACTCGGGGAGAACAATTATACAATATCAAAATGCATTAATTTCTAGCTATGCATTAATTTAAAAGAAATATAAAATTTGTTCGGAAATAAAAAAGAATAATATACATGTCTTTGTACTTATGTTCAAGTTGATAACTCGCAAACTAAGTGATCTCTGGCGTACATCTATCGAGATTTATATTCGTGTTTTAAAATCCTTCACACACTCCATAAGTGAAGATTCTTAAAATTAGGCACTCTATATATCACAACAGAAACAAAACATATAAGACATTAACTATTGGTTGAAAATATTAAATGGTGGACTTTTGTACAGAGACATCGCAAAAAATTAAAACAACTCGAAATATAGGCAACCCATTTCACAGTTTTAGCAATAATTAAATACGACGGTAGCAGTGACGTGCCACATATTAACGAATGATGTGTGCATGTTATGGATGGTACTTGTATATTACAGTTATTTATTAACTACCTTTTTAATCCACCACGTAGGTAGCCTTATTCTTTTTTTTTAATTTGTATTTTTAACATTTGAATTGTAAATAAAAAGCTTGCCGAAAAAAATACTTAACGTCTTTAATAAAAAAAAGATGCACTGCAAGAGTGTTCAAATTATGTATAAAATAGGTAGAAATATTTTAGACCTAGTAATGCGGATTACATCAATTTGGAAAGAAAAACAATGCAGGCTGCAGGATTCAAATCCACGTTTCCACAGAGAATTAAATTTTACTCGGATGCCTTACGCGCTAGAACAGTGATAAATGCACATGCTTATCGTTGACTTATAAATGACGCGGTGCCAATAAAAACATAGCACAAAGGCGCAGGCACAACACACATTTATATATAGAGATTATACATACTTACACTTGGTTTAATACAATTTCGGCAGTAACGAGCATCCCTTCCCTTCAAATACTCCCTTCAATCGAGGTCGACTCTGTTTATAAGTCTTAACCGAATTTATTTTCATTTGAAAGTTTTTTTCTTATTGTATGATACTAAACAAGTTTAAATATTACAATTTTAAATCTGTTGCTTGTTTATTTTTGTATTACTACCTTGGGTTGCTACAAAGTATTAACTATATTAAAGCAGACTTTTTATAGAAACCTTCCCTCAATGTGATTGTTAATAAAAGTACTCCGGTAAATATACTTGTACAATGTATCTGACGGCATAGAGAAACGTCAACGGTATATTTTATTAAGGATCAACGTTATCTACGCTCTGCAGCGATGTTTTTCTGCGCTCGTAAAACGTCTTGATGGTCGTATATTACTCATTTTTGTGTCGTCAGATACATTGTAGTTCAACCTCTTTTCAAAAATTTATATTTGACTAGATATGTAACCTAAGTACATTTAGTTTATGCAAAAAGTTTACTCAATTAAATTTAGACATTTATAGATAAAAATTGCAGCCGCCAAAGCAAGGTCCCAGATTATTATGATATTTTGGCGGTTGATACACATGTGTAATAATCTGCAATTTCAAAATTAGCCTTTATTATATTACCATTAAAAATATTACAGGTGCAAAAGTTACTAATAAAATAGAGCATTTTTAGTTTGGAATTTAAATCGATCCGTAGATTTTACTAGACAGATTTTTAACCCATGTCGAAAATAAATCGAATTTTGACAAGTTATTTGCACTTGTAAAAAGTATTATTTTTAACCTCATTTACCTTGCAGTGTAGAGGCTGGTGCTTTGGACTCTTGCATCTGACGGTACAGTGCTCAACTTGGCCCAGTTTTCGAGTTATAAGGTTGGAGCGCTTCTTTTGACCTTACATAGCAACCATTATGTCAGGTATGTGTTTTGGTGATGTATTGACCAGCTACTTTATCTCTTAGGTCTGTGGTTCTGAGTAGAGTAAAGTTAATTTGGTGCCCAACTGTGAATGCTCTCACCGAGTCCGATTCCAATCGCCAAGGCTGCGGAAAAATTCCGGTTCCCGCGGGATTCGAACCGAGCACTTACACGGTTTCTTCACTTGTTCATTCATGATCTATAGCTTCTTTTACCTTTCGGTGTCGAGGACCATTCATACCTCGCGGGAAGTGCAACGCGACTTACATTACGCTCCCCCGCATGCAAACATACCACACACACGACAGCTTACATCTACCTTAACTAATGAGTTGAAATCCACTGCCGCTCCGAGAAAATTCTCGGCTACGGCCAGATTTGAACCCATGTCCACCTGGTTGCTAAGCAGACAACCAGCCAACTCAACCACCGAGGTGGCCGCTTCTTCCCTTATAAAAAGTAAAAATATAAAATTAAAATATTTGTATCAGTACTCCAACCAACTGCGACGAACAAGTTCTACATCAATATAAATATTGTCGTCCTCGTCAAGCATTGCTCCCGTTGTTGGAGCATTGATTTTTTTTATTTGAAGAAGTGTATGTATTCAAACCCTATTGTTTCCATGGAAGATTGGCGAATTGTTGTGTAGTCGACACTAATTTTTATTTTTGTGATCGTTTAATCACTAGGAATCAAACTCAGGTTTCTGCTTTAGAGACCGACACTCTACTACTGAGTTACACACAGCTAATAGAGTCATAGGCGGAACTAGAATTCAAAATTTGGGTATACTGAAGCTCCATGACAATTATAACTATTTCGTTCTGCTCGAACAAGTGGCGACTACCCTATTTCTGACATCAGGAATTTAAAAATTTTGCAAGAGACTAATATGTGGGTCTGTTTAAAAAACTAAACGTGAAGCAAAAATCGCACTACAGCTCATTTTTTGTAAAAAACAACATCACATTTTACATATCTTACGTTGATATCCAGGCTCAGGCTCAAGGAGTGCTAACTTAAATTCAGGGGGTGCTAAGCACCCCTCTAGTGCCGCTTATGATAGAAGTATTGTATCTAATGCGTATGGCTCCTTATTCTGTCACGTTTTCATCATCACCGATCGAACAGAGTTTGCGATTAGTTCTGTCGTCACAGTGACTTTTATAGTACACCGATAAGCCAGTATTTACAAAGCATTCTATTGCTAAACGGTTAGGCATTGAGTAGCAATTAGCCCTGGGAGCAAAGGTTTGAATCCCAGCTGCTGAGATGTTTTTCTTCGAATTAATGTAAATTGTATTACCAAGTTCTGTTTCTTACTGTTTTATTATTATTAGAAATATTGAGGTATTATTGCGTATTTTGTACGTCATTTTGAACAATCTTCACCTTTGATCTAGCAAACTGGGGGTATTCTAAGTGTTACACTTAATTGGAGTTACTAGGAATTTGCGTAAATAAAGTAAATTGCTAAGTACACAAACATAAAGAGTTTGTTTTTTAACAAATTTCCAACTGTTTAAACCCTCCATTACACAAACAAACTACAATAGTAATTTATTATTTCTTCTTCTTAGTCGTAGCATCATTAATGATGCGTCGTGACACTATATGGATGGAACATGATTAATTGTTGTAAACTTTATCATGCCAAATTTGTCTATTTTCAGCTGTGTGCATAGCTTGTTGTAGATTTAATCCAGTTCTACGGTTAATCAAGTCTGACCATCTCGTTGGTGAGCGTCCTCTTCGTCGCTTGCCATTAACTTCTCCTTGGACTACCAGACGCTCTAAATTATCGTCTTCCTTTCTAGCTATGTGTCCAAAAAAAGACATAATTCTATTTTCTATGATGGTGGATAGACGTTGTTTTATACCTAGTTCGTCAAGTATTGATGCATTTGTTCTTCTCTGTGTCCATGGTATTCTCAGAATCCTGCGCCATATAAACATTTCTAGCGCATCAATTTTGCGTTTATCTTGCTCTCTGATTACCCATGTTTCTGCTGCATATAGGAATATTGGATGTATTATAGCTTTAACCAAACGGACTTTAGTTGATTTACTAATGTGGTTGTCCTTCCATATTTTTTGAAGTTTTCTAGTAGCGCTTTTTGTTATTTCGGCTCTTCGTATTATTTCTTTCTTTATGTCGCCGGTATTTGATATCAGAGATCCTAGATATACAAAATTTTGTACCACCTCATAGTCGCCTACTCGCACTAAATTGGGGTTATTATCGTTCACGCGGTCTATTACCATTATTTTTGTTTTTTCTTTGTTGATAGAGAGTCCTATTTGATTACTTTCGCGTTCTAGGTTGGTCATTAACTCCAGCAGTTCTTCGGGATTGTTTGCGAAAATGGTGGTATCATCCGCGTACCTCAAATTTGTTATTTTCTTACCACCAATTACTACTCCACCTTTCCAGTCTTCTAAAGTTTTACGTATTGCGTACTCGGCGTATACATTAAATAATTGTGGTGAAAGTATACAGCCTTGTCTAGTGCCTGATTTGGTTTTGAAAGTGGAGGATAAGTGATCATCAATTTTAACTGTTGCTTGGTTGCGAGTATAAAGTTGTGCTATTAAATAAATTAAGTGTTCAGGGACTCCCATGTCAAATAGAATCTCCCACAGTTTGCCCCAATCAATCGAGTCAAATGCCTTGGAATAGTCAATGAAACATATATATATGGGGACATAAAATTCGCGTGCCTTTTCAATTAATTGTCTAATATTTAAAATTTGTTCACGTGTCCCTTTCCCACTGACGAACCCAGCCTGTTCTTGTGGTATTTGTTTTACGAGAAAATTTTTTAAACGTTCATTTAATATATGGAGAAGGATTTTACTAGTATGAGATATAATAGCTAGTAGTCGATAGTTATTACATTTCCGAAGCGATCCTTTTTTATGCAATGGTATAAAGACTGAGTGAACCCAGTCTTCGGGCCATTCTCCAGTCGTCCAAATATTGTTACAAATTGAGTGTAAAACATCTACACCTGTTTCTTCCATTAATGTTATAGTTTCTATGGAGATCTCATCTATACCTGTGGCCTTGTTCGGATTTATACGCTTGAGTGCATGTCTTATTTCTGATTTTAGAATATTTGGTTCTTGTTTGTCGGTGGTCGGCATTGTAGCATTTCTATCACCAAGATTTCTCTCTTGATAAAGTTCACTACAGTATTTTTTCCATGTCTCAGTTACTTCTTGTATTTCCGTTACTACGTTTCCATCAGACTTTTCGATTACCCAAGATCTTTTTTGGTATTGTCTTGTTAGTGTTTTAATCTTGCTGAAAAGGTCTTTTGTTTGATTTGTGTTTGCATGCTCTTCCACTTCTTCACAAATTTTACCGATATATGTGTTTTTATCCTTTCTACACAGTCGCTGTATTTCACTATTTAGCTGAGCCATAGTTATTACCTCTTGAGCATTTAAGTTACCTTTGGCTTTTAGTTTACGCCGTTCTTCTACTACTGTTAGTGTTGTATTGGTTATCCACGGTTGGCGTTTTGTTGTTGTTTCTTGTCTCGTATTGGTTTGAGCAGTGTTTATACAATTTTTTGTTAAAATCCACATATCATTGGCAGAGATGTTTCCAAACGGGTAGCATTCTTCTAGTTTATTTTTTATAACCTCTTTGTATTTTTCTTTGTCTTGAATGTAATGTTTCCGTAAGCTACGTTTCTTAATGCACTTTAGCTTTAAGTGAAGTATAGCTGAAAGCAGTTGATGGTCTGTACCACAATCAGCACCTGGTAGAGTTTTACAGTTCTGTATTGTCGTCCTCCATCGAGCTCTTGATATTATATAGTCTATTTGATTTCTATATTTGCCATTTGGTGATGTCCAGGTATAGAGTCTTCTGATGTGTTGTTTAAAAACGGTATTCATTACAGTAAAATCATTATCGATACAGAACTTTATTATTCTTTCACCTCTTTCGTTGCGCTTGCCTATACCATACTTTCCAAGCGTCCTTCTTATGTGGTTATCTGTTACCGTTGTGCCAATTTTGGAATTGAAGTCACCTAACACGAATAGTAGTTCTCTGTTAGGTATTGTATCAATTAGTTGTTGTAACTGTGTGTAGAATTCGTCAATTTCTTCTTCATCTGCATCTGAGGTCGGAGCGTATACTTGGATAATATTGGTTGTTACAGGTGTGGTCATAATTTTGATAGAAATAATTCTCTTATTCAGTGGATAATAGCCCAGTACAGCTGTATTTATTTTCTTATTTATAATAAAAGCTACTCCTCCACTTCTGTGTTCAGGATCACCGGCGTGGTATATAACGTTTTGGTCGGTATTAAAATGCCCGCTACCTATCCAGTGTGTTTCACTTATTCCTGCTATTACTATGTTATAATGTTCTAGGTTTTTTTCCACAATATACAATTTACCTGGGTTATTTAAGCCACGCACGTTCCATGTACCTATCTTATGTCTTTGTCTCAGCTTTATGTATTTGTTACCTCCAGTAGCATTTTTTCCATGGGATGCCTGGTGGCCTACATCATCATCATGGCCGGTAGTCCATTTCCCACTCTCCGACCCGGACTCGGGAGAGCGCCGATTGTCAGTCGGATCGCCAGACGTTATAATTACATTTGGTATTAAGCTCATAATTATATAGTGTGTTCATGGGATTAAATAGTATAGTAGTCATCCCGTGGCTTTCTATACCGCAGTAGTTCAGCCGCTGTTGCTGTTACAGCTGCGCCTGAACTAATCTAGAGTTGGACCTTACCGAAGTCCATCTTCTTAGCCCCAACCTAGTGTTGATGGAACTGCTGCCCTCCACCAGCCCCTATTTGGTCCGCGGGTATAATCTATACCTACCCTATATATCTATAGGGCGTTCCCCGATCCGCCACCTGGGGACGCGCCGTGTTGAGGTTGGGGTTCCCCAGCTTATTTCACTTGTACGCGAAAATGCTGCTCCCTACTAAGTTCAGAACTAGCACGCACAAGATATACATAAGCACCAGCACGGAATTTATTATACAAGACGATAAAGTTAAATTTTATCCACGAGTGAATCGTTTAACGTCGAGACGAAGTCGAGACGTTAATGATTCAAGAGTCGTGTATAATACAATATTTTTTCTATAGCAAGAACTTTAACGATTTCAAAAGAAAATAATGACAGTCAATCACATTTCAAAATGTCATTAGCTAGATTGGGTTGCTACGATAATACGAAGCTGTCATATTTAATTTAAACAAAAGTTAGAAAATTAAATTACTTTATCTATCCGTGATGTTAAAGTGATACTTTATCTACCCTTGCTGTTAAAGTAAAACTTGACCTTTTGTTTTGAGTTGATAAAAGCACACTTTAACATGTGCTATAGAAAAATATATTTATTACCTTCCAAAATTGTTACAAATATACATAGGTACGTACATATATTGTATTTGGTGAATTGCAGCATCTTGCTTATTAGACATTTTTTAATAATACAAAAAAAAACTAAGTAACGCGTATAGTTTTTATTTCAGTTAATATTTATATGAGACTATATTATAGTGTTTTTTGTTTTTATGGTTCTTTACATATTATAATAATTTATTACAAAATGATTACAATTACTGCTGCTTTTCGAAAATCGACATAAACTTCATTATTGCCAATATGAAAATATTGTACTTATGCAGCATGTTAGTTAAATAAAACAATACGATTTTGTATAGCTCATATTTTTAAAATTTTACTGGTTGCAACGACTAGTTCACAGCCGGAGAAGAATTAAAAATCAGAAAAACGTTGTAAATAGTGGCATTCATCTTGCTTTAAACTGTCTAAATTCATGTTAGTCTAGGCCATTAGCAAAAACGCGTCAGCTCTTTCTCTTTGGGCCGTTAAAAATGCAGACTGACCGCTATGCATAAAGTGTGCAAAGCACTAGTTATATGACACTAACATGTACGGCAACGCCATTTAGACGTAACGCTGGGCTATACTAACTAATGAGTGTGTTAAAATCGCATCAATCAATGGTCACGTAGCAACCACGTTCTTTGATCCATGGTTTCCCGGTTTACTTCATCAGGACAGAATAAACTTAAACTCCGGATACGTGAGACCTGCATTTAGAAGGCACCAGATAGAATTGCCTTTTGTGAAACGCTGTAAGAATTAGTTGCTGAAGAGGGGTTCGGCTTTTCATTACCTTTATGCGTCGGGAGCCGGATTTTGGATAGCCCAGCTTTTCAACGAAAACATCAGTAGCTTGCGCTTTTTTACAGACCTTAAATTTAAAAAACAAAAATATGTATGATCGTTCTTTTTTAATTGTATAAGGAGTAAGTATGTAAAGAAGATTTGTTAATTAATTAATTAAATTATATAGTGTGTTGCCACATCCAATCAATCATAAACTGCTCAAATCTATCATGTTTACAATACACAGCGAGAATGCAACTTGTAAATATGAATTTTTCAATTAATATTTTATCATTTACATTTACAAATGTAAAGTATGAAATTACTCAGTAAAGAAGTTATTGGAAGTGGGCTATACAATAGATATAAAAAACTACTAATTAGTTGTATTGTGGCGAATACTTACTGCTCATCACATAGCTAAATCGATTGAATGTGGAATACAATAATCGATAGACATTTTAGGTACTACATATTGCTAGCAGTAAAACATACATATAAAATCACGAAATTAATTATTTAATACTCACTTAAAAAGACATTAACTTTTTTCTGGTAATTATAAAATTCAAATTGAAGTATTGGGGTTAACGGTATAAAATACACAAGGATTTATTTTTAAGCATTTTTAAAATTCTAGAGCATTAAGAATTTATAAGACTTCAAAATTATAGATTTGCTATACAAGATGAGTCCATACAGCCGTTGCCTTTTATATCTTTAGAAGCGTTTTTACTAGAGCAATAGCTTAAATAAAAATTAGTATGATTTGCATACACAGGGGAGCAGCTTTTTTCATTCACAGCAGTTTTCGTGTTTGCAAGTAGATTTTTTCCATTATACCAAACTAACCAATTTTCAACCACGAATTTTAAATCAGCATTTTACTGTGTTCATGATGCTTTAGCGATCGAGAGTTGATGATATTCGAATACTTATAAAAAAATACTAATGTTAGATTTACTAAAGAAGTTAGCCGCCGAATACTAGAAATAACAGTAATAGAAGCACTTTCCATTTTGAATTTCTACGTAGGGCATTGTCGTGCAGCAAGGCTGATACAAAGTTGCGTAATACTGTGACAATTACAATATTCTTTTTCTAATTTGGGGTCTGTTTGCCGAAATCTCAATATACCCTATATTGCCGGCTTGTTTGTCAAAATCAGACGAATTGGAAATAGGTTTAGTGTTAGGACAGTAGCTTCAATAATTAATTAATATATTCTTATCTATATTTACCAAAACTAAACAGTTCAAAGAACAAAATTCAAAGAATTGTATATACAGTTGTTCTGGCTATATCCGAACATAAAGATATTCGTTAATTTTTATTAGAAATAAAATGTATAAAATTGAGTAATTCAGATCGACAAACAACTTGACTGATCGATGTAAATTAATTCGTCCTGCAATACCGTCGCTGACTGGATACTATCATTTTAATTCATTTTACAAAGCCACAAAGGCAGTCCAGAGTTAAAGTCCGTAGAGATCAGGAGTGATTAAATTTAAGAAATTGAATAAAAATATTTAAGTTTAAAACTAAAATATAAAATTAACTGATTCTATTATGTTTTCGTAATACTGTATAGCTATTGTATTTTAACTGAACTAAATAAACACATGAAAAATCATTCCTAACAGCCGTCGGCTATTAAAAATGCTAACAACCGCCGGCCTTTAAGGAGTTCATGATTTTTAAAAAATGACATTTATATCAGCCGTCGACCGTTAAAGATTATAACAGCCGCCGGCTGTGATTTTAAATTATGTTTCATAACTTGTTCTTTACCAGCTACTACACCGCAAGGTAAATGAGGTTACAGATTATACATACATACATACAACTTGTTCTTTAAAGGAATAAATTTCTATTAGGACAAATATCGAACGACACATAACGGACTTGATTGATTATAAATTATAAACCTCGGCTATCCCCTCGGATTAGAAAATTCAACCGCGTCCTTTATTTGCTATATATCGGCCTAATAACGTAAAAAACTACAACGTATGTACAAATAAAAAAAGAGAGAAAGCTGTTTTGGTGGGCCTGGGACAGCACGTCTCTTCAGTTCAAAACGCCTGACGAGTTGCAATTCAACGTGCCTTCTTAAGAGATTTTTCGAGTGGACGCAAAGCAAGCGCTAATCTCACTAATGGCGGCTGCATTCTTACTTTAAAGTGCTCGAATTAGGGGGGGGGTGCTTTGAGGGTACAAAAACAGAGAGGTTGGAGTGAACATCTTCACACTAATATGGGCTGACTTACAAGTGTTCTCCCAGCGTCTTGTGCCTACGAAACAGTTTTACCGCACGCCCGCTGAATGTTGTAGGCTTTGGCAGCCTTCGGTCTCTTTTTGGGTATGGCAGTCGGTTTTGAAGCACGTATGGAAAGATTTTGCAAGGTAAGGAAAACACGAGCCCCTTGGGCGCGTTATCGGAGGATAATTTCCAAATTGCGGCCGGTCCTAACGCCGAGAAATTTTGTGTTTGTGACGGGCCTAATTATGCTTGTGTTTGGGGACCTGGGCGCTGTTTGTTTTACAGTAGCGTTTGTGGCGGACCGAATGCTAGCACCTTGGGCCGAATTATGATTTCGAGCGGTGGTTTTTGGCGGCGGGCGGCTCTAAAAATCTCGGTTTGGCAGCTTGACGTTGTTATCGACCTAGATCCATACGAATTCGGAAAGCGGGCTCTGAAATATTTAGTTATCATGGAAAAGTATGTATGCCTGTCAGAATGATTTTCCAGGTGCTTTGCGACTTGAAAGTGACGTTATCAACGAGATATCTCTAAGTTTCTAGCTTGCTTTAGCACATTCACCAAAATTGTCTGCATTTCATCCACATCGGCTTTTCGGTATTCTTTTTCTTTAATTTTTATCTTGTTTTAGCTGCTGCTTTCTTATACAGTATTCTAGTATTTCTTAAATTTTTCTAGAAGCTGACCCGTTAAACGGTTGTATTTCCAATCCAAATTTTGTAACTGTTGAACATGAGTAAGTGTATTTTTAATTATGATTTACATTCATTTTCTCTTTAACACACATTTCTTTTTCTTATGTTTCTATTTATACACTTAAACACGCTATCTTTATTTTGTGACGTAAAGTGGTAAACATTTTTTTTTGGTTTTTAATTAAGCGGTAACAATAACTTTATTTCTTTATTACTTTTAGTATTATTTAAAAGTTGTTTTGATTATATCAAGACCCACGAAACACCGAAACACAGCTGTATGACTAAATTTTTAGTTTTCGGTAAAATTAAAAACCGGTTTATTTCGCTTGTATCACAACATTTTTAAACGCGGTAATTAATTATGTTATCTTTCTGGCCCCGGTTAAGTTTATCAACGTTCAGAAGGTAAACATTTTTACTTCATTAGCTATTTTTACATTAATTTCCATATTCTTCATCGAATAATTAAACGGTCCTAGTTTTATTACATTTTTAGTTTTTATTATGCGCTTATTCTAATAAGCGGTGTATGTTCATCATGTTTCATTGTCATTGAGCGGTTTGTACTTATTTTCCTTCATTTATTAATTTCGTTGCATCATTAATATTGTAACGTGTTGTTGCGTAAATCAGTTATCTTGATTTTAGGACAGTTTATCCGATTCTAAGCAGCATATCAAATGAGAATTTTTCAGATAGTGTTTATTATTTATTGTGAATAAGTACCCAAATACAGCAACGAGTGCAACTCTGGTGTGATACACTCACACAACTTCCTTTTACAGTGATCTTATAATTAGCCAAAAATTTGATTTTTAATTTTTAAGCATTTATCAAAATTTTTCAAAAATTACCAATTCTACAAAAACGGTACAAAATAGAGCGTTAGTTAAAGAGACGAGTTTTATCTAAAATTTTAACTTGAATTCAAAAATGTAATAATATACCGGGTGTTCTATTTAAAATAGGAGTTAATAAAAAAATTGAAAAAATACAAAAGAAACCCATTTTAGAATTATTCAACTGGAAAATCATTTACCTCACATCAATACATATTAAAAATGTAATCAAAATGTAAAGTTTGAAAAAAAACGTTAAAGCCGTTTTTGAAAAAATCGAAAAAAAACTGAAAAATCACAACAGACAGACAGACCAATGAACAAAAACATGTTTTTTGGGTTCAGAGGACTTGAAAACGTGAAGATCTGTTGAAAACTCAATTTCGAATTTTTGGGGTGAATCCAATACTTCCTTTATTGTAAAAGGAAGTAAACATCTGTGAAGGGCTTTACTGAAAACTTTCCCCACAAGTGTACGTAAACAATTTTAAAAATTAAAGGAAAATAGGGGTAAAATATCTTCAAGTTCGTAATAATACTGAAACAATAAAAGGAAACCCTTGGTAATGCGAATTATATACATTTTCAAATAAAAAATCATAGTGGGATTCGAACTTCAGCGCTTAAAAACGAGCCGGCGAATGAGATTTCAACAATTGGCAGTAGTCTGCAGGTAAACCGCACGTTCACTGCACTTTGCCACCGAGAATTTCTCACATCGGTAAGATGCTGAGTTTCATTTTCGTCAAAGGTAAAACAAGCTATATGTGAAAATTATCACTTTTGTCTATTTCTCACTTAAAGCAAAAGTAAACAGCATTTTATTTTGTAAGGTGCTCACGCTGTATATGTTGGGTCCAAAATATTACTTTCATTTAAGTAATAGTTTTTGAGTTATTGCAAAAATGGGCAAAATTTTATTTTTAAAAGTGCTGATCCTGCATATATTTTGCGGAAATTATTTCGGTTTCATGCCAGGAAGACATATAATCCGTATATAAAATATCGTTTTCCTTCAAAAAAATGTTTTTGAGTTATAACGGCAACAGATATACAGACAGACAGACAGACAGGCAGACTCATATAAATCTAGCGCTGAGCCCCCGGTAGTCGTGCAGGTCTTTCTTTTTGGAGAATCACTTACCTACGTTTCCATCAATAATGATTTTCAAATTAGCAGTATTTGCCCATCAACATATGTACTATTTTACAACTAGTAACAATACTCATTAATATCCCAACAGACATGGTAACTTTTTATCCATTCCCAGGGACTGGACTCGGCTAAATTTGAAGTCTCCCATTTACAATTGTGTAAAAATTTAAGATTGCACACCCATACTGTTACTTTAACAGCAAGGGTAGATAAAGTAGCACTTTAACATGAAGGGTAGATAGTAGTAATTTATTACACAAGAAACTTTAATTTTATCCACGAGTGAATCGTTTAACGTCGAGACGAAGTCGAGACGTTAATGATTCAAGAGTGGATAATAATAACTTTATCGTCGTGTATAATACAATATTTTTTTCTATAGCAAGAACTTTAACAATTTCAAAAGAAAACAGGACAGTCAATCGCCTTTCAATATGTCAGTAGCTAGATTGGGTTGCTTCGAGAATACGAAGCTGTCATATTTAATTTAAACAAAAGTTAGAAAATTAAATTACTTTATCTATCCTTGATGTTAAAGAGCTGTTTTATCTACCCTTGCTGTTAAAGTAAAACTTGACCTTTTGTTTTGAGTTGATAAAAGCACACTTTAACATGTGCTATAGAAAAAAGTAATTTAATTTTCTAACTTTTATTTAAATTAAATATTACAGCTTCGTATTATCCTAGCAACCCAATCTAGCTACTGAGATTTTAAAATGTGATTGACTTTCCTTATTTTTTTTTGAAATTGTTAAAGTTCTTGCTATAGAAAAAAATATTGTATTATACACGACGATAAAGTTATTATTATCCACTATTGAATCGACTTCGTCTCGACGTTAAACGATTCACTCGTGGATAAAATTTAACTTTATCGTCTTGTATACTAATAAATTACTATTATTTGAGAAATGTTTCTATGACTACAGTAATATTGTACTAAATTAAGGTATTATTTTTATTTGACATTCTCTATGTCACTCTTGTATGTGATCTATTGGCAATAAACGATACTTACTTACTTAAGTAGATTTATCTCATACTGTTTCTAATACAAAAACCCTTTATGCTAAACTGCAAATATGTAAACGAATTCAGTTTGTATTAGCTTCTGAAAAACCGTACTGTGTTACTTCCGTATTAAACGTCATCAAAAAGCTTTGGGAGCTTCTAATTTCCGTTTTGCGTGTCGTATGATAAAAAGTAAAGAGATATGACACGGTTTTGAATATTCTTCTATTTAAATAATAATTAGTTTTTGGTTTTACCGTCATTATACTTTTAATGTACTAAATAAACTACACGAAATACTTTATCTTTTGCTGTAAATTACAATTTCTCTAATGAATTAATGCAATGTGAAATTAGATATAAAACAGTTGATGATTTAATCTAAAAAAGTATTTGGAAATACGTTAAAAAAGTTTCTATAAAGAACAAATTAATTGAACCCTCCCAAAATGCTAAAATATTTATTAATATAATCAAACAATCTACAGGGTGATTCATAACCATAACAATAGTCATTTAAGGGTAGTTAGAGGACATCAAACAGAACAACTTGTCATAATAAATGCACGTCAAAAATTAATAATGATCTTACAAAAAATAAACAGATTGCCAGTCACTGGAATGAATTTCTATCAACAACGTTCGCACATGTGGTTGGGATACGACTGGATTTGATTTAAATGCAGGAGCAAAAAACACTTGTTTGGTTATTTCAATCACATTTGGTGCACTAGACACTTACTGATTTAGCCAGTGGTTCTCAAAAGTCTGCACCAGCAGACCTGAGGTCAATATACACCCATTTAATTTAATGATCATTGAAGCACCAGCCTCTACACCTCAAGGTAAATGAGGTTACAGATTATACATACATACATACATACTTATGAATCACCCTGCATGTTTAGACTTAAAGGGTAAACGTGATACATTTTATATAAAATATATAATAATAAAGTTTCTGCACAAGCCCTAATCTTAATAAATATTATAAAGACAATGTCTTATGATAGGTTCTCATGTACGTTAAGAATTTCTACTACACCAACTACTATTGTCAAAGTCCTACTTATAAGAGTTTTTCCGAGACTATTAAGGTGTTCCAACCTTAGAAAGGGATCACTGAGCTACCGAGCCCGGCTTTCTGGAACTGAACTCAAATGTATTTATTATACGTCCTTGGAAATTATTTCCTTTAAAATAATTGTTTTATGAAATTGAAAGATTTTGTACCGGGTGGCCATAAATATCTGGTATCACATTACCTTTGGAATCAACACCGCTTTATTAAAGTGATGAATCCAACTAAAGTCAGTCATTAATGTCATCACAACTAAAATTCCTATCTGTCAAAAATTATTACAGATTGCAATACGTAATGGAGTTATAACAGGAGATTTTTATAATCGAGTCGTTGGCTAACCTGCAGAATCCAGGGTACATTCCCCTCCTCTTATTGCATTTTATTACATTACATATGTATCAATACTTATCGTAATTGAAATATAATGCTAACCAACATTTATAAGTAGCTAATTTCATGGCTACCGGGATCTCAGATATTTATGGCCACCCGGTATGAATTTACTAAATGCCCTTATTCTCAATAAACTTGGATTATTGTGTACATTTCGATGCTAAGAATAATAAAAAACCCATTTTAGAGACCAACTTCAAATGTTTTTTAATAAAAGCTATTGCCAAAGCATGCTCGAAATGTTTGTTCTTGTTTGTGATATATGATTTTAAGAAACACCAAAACGTTCTTACAGTTGAAATTTAATATGCTTTAAATTAGTGTATCTAATTGACCGTTTAATGCATAACATTTGTTTCGAGTTACACTTAATTTTAAACAGTTTATTATTTAAAATATGGGCTAATTGCCATGAAAACCAAAATTCCTAATGAATTACTACCTCATTAGATAAACAAAGCGGCAGTGTTACTATTTTAAGCAGATGCGTACAATATCTACACATTTTAGAAAATCGACGTCGCCTTTTGCGTTTCTATTGCAGTTTCTAATATATATTTATAATTTTTATTTAGCATTTTATAAAAATTATGAATATCGTTACGGTTTTATTGAAAATACGTCAGCAAATGTGGTATGAGTATATACTTCTAATTATTTTACTTGAAAACGTATTATTGTTCGATATAACAAATCTTTATGTTGTTTATAGGACATTCATAGTAAACTTAATAATATATACAATGTATTTACAACAGACTCGAAACTTACCTGAAGTATTATGCAAAAATAATTAATTTGGTCGTAAATTTTATGTAGTAGTTCTCTCTTAATAACACTTATTACACCAAATATCTTGAGGCAATAAGCCATAAAAAGTCGATTCTTTCTAGAATAATATGGCAATTTATATAAATACACAAACATAAACATTTCGTGAGATCTAAAGTTTGTTATTATGGTATTCGTATTTGATAGAAGAACTTTTTTCCTCTAATCAATATTGTAGTAAAATACTTTCACATTATTTGAATTATAGTTGTACTCCATAAAACGAGGATATAAATAAATATACAAAATCTATAAGGAACTTTACTTAGAACTTCCCTCGCCAGTAGACGTTGTGACCCTAAACAATTAAAAAAATTATATGAAAATAGGGGTAAACATATTTTCAGGTGTGGAATAATACTAATACAATAAAAGAAAATACTTTGCAAATTATATAAATTTTTCAATAAATAAACATTACCGGCGATGGGATTCGAACTTCAGCGTCTGCAAACGAACCAGCGAATGCAATTTTAATGATCTGCTCGTAACCCAAAGTAAAGC
This sequence comes from Agriotes lineatus, assembly GCA_940337035.1. Lineage (NCBI taxonomy): Eukaryota > Metazoa > Arthropoda > Insecta > Coleoptera > Elateridae > Agriotes > Agriotes lineatus. The sequence continues at coordinate 117,463,902 of OW679196.1, read as the reverse complement.
ACGCGTTTGCTACTCCGCCCATTAAAGGACGCCTCCGATCAGTGAGATGCGGCTGGCCTAAATAGAATGCATTTATTGTTAACCTATGTTTTATAGCTTAGAACATTATTATGTATTTGTTCGTTTCCATTTTCAATGGTAAAGCCTGAGGTATGTGCAAACTGCTACTTTTATTGATTTCTCAGTTAAAGTAAAAATAAACAAAATCTCTGATGAAGCTAACCAAGTCTTAGCGAAACGTTAGATATTATGAATTAATAAAGAATTTTTTATGTATATGTAATTGACTTAAACGACAAAACTTAATTGACGTTTGAAAGAAAAACAAATCTATATTAGCTGATTTTAATCTCTGGAAGTTGTGAGATAGATAGTGTCTGTGAGAAAGGCAGAACACCCACTGGTGTTCCGTATTGCGAACAGTCATATGTCTGTCTTATCAATTTATCATTCTTACATTTACAAGAACAGCTGTAATTCAAAATTTAAATAATAAACAAAATTATTTTTTAGGTGCTCATATATTTATCCGAAATTTTCTAGGTTTTATACCAGGCAGTTATATAATCTGTATGCAAAATATCGTCTTCCTCCAATACATAGTTTTTGAGTTATACCGCCAACAGACAAACGGAATTGAGAAAACCTATTTTGCGTCATCTAGAGACCCTGAAATGCGAAGATCTGAAGAAATCAATGTATTTAATTAGCAAGTATTTTGTTACACGATAACCACCAAAAAATCTTAAAAATGAAGCGCGAAATATTTTACTACCAGCTTTAGTTTTTTTATATTATATAGTCAACTAATAAAGTATTACATTTACATCATTTATACTCTATATTTGCTATGCAAGGAAAGTTCAATTTTATTTTAATTTTAACGGAAATATTGCTAGAGTTAACTAAATGCTACCAAATTTAGCAAGATGCCATATTTTTTAATTCTAAATAATCTTGTCTGACAAAAACATGTTTTTCTAATTCCACCTGTCTGTCGTCTGCCTGACCATTTGCTGGCGGTATGGCTCAAAAACGATTTATTGGAGGAAATCGATATTTCGCATGCGGCTTATATGTCTACCTGATTTGAAGTTGAATATGCTTTCGTTCAAATGTATATATATACAGTGTGTCCAAGATAAGGAGGGCCAGTATGGGGATCTCGGTAATGGTAAGAGATACAAATTTGGTTAAATGGAAAGAAAGCTGCGCAATTAAAGGACTAAAAAAATGAAGTTTAGAAATTCTTGATATGATATTTCGTTTTTGAATTATCTCAAAAAACCGAATTTTTGGATTTTCTTTTTTATTTTTTTCTGGCGTTAATATTAAAGTTAGAGCAAAACTGATTAAACTTCTTTATAGCAACTTTTAGTGGACTTAATGATTACGTTATCAATTTTTTATCCGACGTTTCGTATTCGAGAAACCATCATCAACTTCATTTTTTTAAATACGGTCCTGGCTTTTTGATGCCAAATTAGCAAAGCCCTTGTTACTCTGAATTCAACAATGTGCCACATATTATGGTTTAAATACGTTTCGAGCTTTTTTCTGATCATTATCAGAAACTTTTTTAGATACGGACCTGCATTTCTCATAATTTTGTAAAAATAAGTTCATACAGTAAGTTAAGCCTTTTTACATGCCGTTAAAATATTAAAATGCACATCATAATGTCATAATTCTGATACATTAATTTAATAACCAACCAATAACTATTAACAATAAACAAAAAAGAAATGAAGTTGATGATGGTTTCTTGAAGACGAAACGTCGGATAAAAAAATTGATAACGTAATAATTAAGTCCACTAAAAGTTGCTATAAAGAAGTTTAATCAGTTTCGCTTTAACTTTAATATTAACGCCAGAAAAAAATAAAAAAGATAATCCAAAAAATTCGGTTTTTGAGATAATTTAAAAACGAAAAATCATATCAAGAATTTATAAACGTCATTTTGTTAGTCCTTTAATTACGCAACTTTTATCCCATTTAACCAAATTTGTATCTCTTACCATTACCGAGATCCCCATACTGGCCCTCCTTATCTTGGACACACTATATATATATAGAGTGAATACCTTAATATTTACTTTAAGTGAGAAATAGATAAAAGTAATGATTTGCAAATAGCTCAGGCTTTTCCCTTGACGGAAAACGTTGTAAAACAGACAAAAGTGGGCGGCGATAAGCGTTTCGAGCGCAAATGCGAGACGTTCTTTCGTCGGAGGAGGCGGGCTGCGTCCGGGCTGCTGTCAACCGTTGAAAACGCTTTCGTAGGTACTTAAATCGAGCTGTGTTTGAATCCCACCGTCTGCAATGCTTATTTTATTTACAAATTGATGTAATTTGCGTTACCAAGTGTTTCCGTTTATTGTTTCCATATTAATAGAAATGTTAAGATATTTTTACCCTTATTTTCCTACTAATTGGTACTTACATTTTAATTTTATTGCGTTGTAAAAGATCTTTATAATATAACCAAAATGGTTTGCTAATAATGAAATTGTGTTTTAACATACCAGGCAATAAACACATGTAGAGAGACGCTACTTAACCTTACATTTATGTTACCATACCTCATATTCCAGACATGAGAGACAAAATCAAAGGAATGGGAAATGGAAACGCCGAATACCTTAAAGAAACTTCGCATTCTTTACTTAGAACCGATGAACGAGTCTATCTCTATTCCAGTGCTTTCGTTAAGCATTTGTAATCGAACTTTCTCACACCTTGACGTCAAGTCGCAGGTAGCACAGGAGATGTTTTAATTTAATAATTTTGTAAGCATGGAGGGTAGCATAGATTTGCGTTTGATCTTCTAGAGAAAACGACCACGCGGACATTCTAAAAAAAGTGGATGGATTGGATCAAGAAGGATATGAAACTTGTCAGAAGATCCCTTAATTGGAAGAAGTGGAGCGTGACTTGCCGAAAAGGGCATCCCGTATTTTTGGCAAGGACTTGTTACGTTGTAGTATTAGAAGTACATGATGAACTTCTTACAAATATATGTGGAGAAATCATTTAGTATCCTCCATATCAAAGTATGTCAGCCAACAAATTAGAAGAGAATGAGAAAAGTAGAAGAAATGAAGAAGATGTGGATATAAATCACGAAAAGAAAGGACTACGTTATTATCGAAGGAAACATTGAAAGCGAAAAGAGGATGACTCCACATGTAATATATGAACAAATTATTCAAGATAATGGAAGTAACAATTATGAACATTTAAAGGGCTGTGTCTAACTAGTATTCAGACTGAGGACTAAGAAGGGGGAACAACTACAACAATGTTTGTTCTTATCTACTTTGAATTGATGCAATTGATGAAACTGTATTGAACTGGCTCTGATTTACATCAGTTCCTGAGCTAATGCTACAGTAAATATCATTGGGACACACTATGTTAGATTTCCCCTCTTTTTAAGTTTTGGTCGATTTGACCGAAATAGATTATTGTCTCACCACGAGGCGTCCTCTTAATACGAAATTACATTGTAGTCTTGGCAAGCACATCTTACCAGCGAACTACTTGAATAACTAACTTCGATTACATTTTTTAGATTAAAAAAAAATCTACAGTAAAGATCTATAAAAGTGTCGTCAGACCGATATTAACTTATGCGGTGGAAACCAGACCCGATACAGCCAAAACAGAACAAATATTAGAAACAACGGAGATGAAGACCCTAAGAAAGATAGCTGGAAAGACAAGACTAGACCGAGTTAGAAATCAGGATATAAGAGAAGAGTGTGGAACACAAGCAATAGGAGAGTGGACAAGAACAAGACGAGAAGAGTGGAATAACCATATATCAAGGATGGACAACACCAGGATGGTCAGAATAGCGAGAGACATGTCTCCTAGAGGCAAAAGAAGTATCGGCAGGCCCTACAAGAGATGGAAAGACTGCCTGCCTGGAAGAAACAGGCCCTAGGCCTATGTAAAAGTAGAAGAAGAAGAAGAAGATTACATTTTCTGCTACGTTACGCTTTCTCTTATGTTTTTCCTACGGCGAAATACCTAAAAAACATGATTAACATTAATGTAGTGTTTAAAACCAACTTCCTTATAACGTTGCGAATAATGAAGATTTGGCATTATTCAGCGGGTAAAGGCAATTTCACTTTAAAAAAAAATGGGGGGTAATATATTTTTATAGAAGTATAAAATGCTTATAATTGTAAAATATTTAATATCTCTGGAAATCAGACAAAGCATTTATTAACGACAGGCGCGGCAGCGAGTACATTAGCGTTTTATTAAAACTGCTCACGAAGAGCGCGCGCTACCAAAAATTAGTTAAATTTATTATCTTATATTTTATTCAACAAACGCTAAATTATGCGTTAGTTCACAGAGCGTAAAACGTACAATTAATTGTCTAACGAGCTTACTAAGCTTGACTAAAGAATGCTGTTACCATAATTAATTGCCACTGATACCGCAATTAGCATATGGCAGATAAGCTGCATTACCATGATGTCACCGAAACAGTGGAAGAGCATTATTACCATATTTTATAACAATGCCGCGTTGTATTTTAGCAACTTTATGCTAATTTCTGACTTCATCTAAGTGGCAGCGCCATAAAAGCCCGCGCGATTACAATTCCCATTTGCACTTTATTAAGTGAGACTTTTTCCCAGAACGGGTGAGTTGCAAAAAGCTCAATTTTGCAGCTTTTGCAGCGAATTAACGGGTATGAAAAAACTTCCATGTGGACGGTTAGGATTAGTATATATAGGCTTCTACTATGTATCATTCCAGCCCCCGAGGGGTTAGAAATAAATTTTAAAACATACAAATTGAATAATTACCATTTTTTAAGCTGATTTGCATAATGGTTATCAGCTGCTCTATTAAAGACGAGCTTAAGGCGTAAAAAACATAAATCAAGAATTAATAAAACGTTAATTACAATATGTCCGTCTGGGCTGAGTTTTAAACAATGGTTAGATGCGCGTATTTGTTTTGTTAATGCCTTTTAATGAGTGTTTTAGTGTTTGCGGATAAACAACATATGCTTTTAATTGTATGTTAGGGTCCATCATGGTGAAATACGTTTAAACTTCGAAGGGATCTTGTTTTCAACGCGTTGTCAAAGCATACTATAGCTTATTAGAAAATAAGATACAATAATTATAATTATAAATTCACTCCTTTTTTGCAAATCAGTTTGTCTTGCAAAGCCTCCCAGTTTAGCGTAGTAACTGTACTTTGCGATATGTAAACTCATCTTGTAAGTAAGGTAACGATAGTGAAACACCCAGATTAGAATGCTTGACAGATACAATGTTGTCACATACCCCAACAATTTTATTTTTAATTATTTTTAATGTAAATTTTAGCATAAACATTTATTATTTTCGACATTTTAATCTTTGTTTCAAAAAACTCCCTCTGTTATAGAATTTCTTAATTAAAAACGGGCAGCCAATATAAACACGAAATTATTCTTGCTACATTAAGTAATTAATTTGGCAACGTAACTAGCGCAACAACATAGCCTACTGCTTAGCAAAATAGGAGTGGATGTATCTACTATAGGTAGAAAACATAACAGATTAGACCAAAAATCAATGTGAAAAATTTGAAAAGAATTCAGTGGAATCTACAGGGTTGTCTTTATGTACGTTCCAAAAATTAAGAATGTGATTTCTTGAATAATTTCGTGACGAAAGGTTGATTTAAGCGTTAGTCCGAAATACAGCGCGTTTAAATGTTCAAATAAAGATTTTCATATGGAATAAAAAGTATCAAAGAGGTCATGTAAACTGCAAACAAACTTGATAGAAAAAAAAATCTTTGTTGGTGTTATATTTTTATCGTTTCTCGTGATTTATTTTTAAAAGAACCCTTAATATAAGTTAAATTAACTATTCTCAAAAAATAATGTATAATGCTGCTTGTTATTTTACTTTTTTTTTACTTAATTTAACTTTTTTTCAATTTGTGATTGTTCCGTAACTGGCTTTGTGCATTTTTGTTTGAATAAAAATCCATAAATGGTTTTGGCATTTTAATTTCATTTTATTTATTCTATTTGAAAACTATAACTTGAAGTTTGCACGTGTTTCGGAACCTACGCTGTTTAGGACATCTTCAATTTTTAGTTCGTACTTAAGGATCACCTTGAATAAAGTTAGTAATATATGTAAGCTCCACTAAGAAGAAGGCACTCCTTTTCATTTCCCTCGTCTAAAAGGCAAAGAAAGTATTGCAATCGCAAAAATTACCTTCTTAGAGGTCTAAAATCGATCCAGTAATAACTTTATAACTAGGAGGTGTTGGATAATAGTTATTTATACAACGAGTAGCTAAAGTGCTCGTGTTTTAGATCCACTTGGACTTCGCTACGCTACGACCTCATTTGTCTAATCAACACTCCCACGATATTTGCTGCTTTCGACGCTTGTTATGAAAATAACTATTATCTACGACAGTGTGTAAAATTGCCTTTTAGTTGGCAGTTTTAAGTTTGGAAAACCAGCGTTTAATAACATGTTTTCATTAGTTTGCGTCGTCAGTAGTAACGTGTTTAAAAGATTTCATTAGGCATGTTGTCAGTAGCAACGCGTTTAAAGTTTTTAAAATACTCAAAATTACTAAAATTTTTAATATAATGGAAATAATTATATCAAATTCATATGAGAAAAGCTTGATTTTTATATAGTATAAATAAAAATCATATTGTAATATTTAATTTAATGAATATACTTTTCGCTAATAGTATTAGCTTCTTCAGTATTCTAGTTACCTACATTATAATGATATGAAAGTTGCCATGCTCAAATAAGAAAAATCAAATTTAGATAAGCGAACACACAATATTAACGTCCACTTGCGTACTTACTTGTATTATGGAAGTCAGAAAAACATTATATTACGACAAAATTATAGTTACAACACTTACAGGAAAATAGTCATCCTCACAATTTAAAATTTACGAAACGAAACAATGTACATTTTGCATGCCAGCACGTACATATGAGAATGCTGTTCCTTTTTTGTTATCAGTAATGCACAGAGTGTAAAATTTGAATCTGTTATTTGACATGTACAGGGTCGTATTTATTTAAAAATTATGAAATTTTACAAAGTCAAGCCAAGTTAGAATTGTATTTTTATTTTAAGGATAATAGAAGAACATAAATTATGAGAAAAATAATTCACTTGTAAATTTTTTTTATATTAATTAAATGGGTTATGATAAATAGAGCTTAGGTTTTCAATATCAGTTTTATAATTTATAGCCTTAGGGCTTCGTTGTATTTCAATCATTTCCAAAACTAACCGTTTCTTTAAGTTACTCTCTTTATGTAACATTTTTAGTGTATTGAAATTAAATTTGTGGTGATTTTCTGTGGCGTGATCAGTTAAAGCAGTTTTTTTGTTTGGGGGGGATACATTATTGATTTTTATTGAATATTTATGTTGGTTAATTCTGTTTTTTAGTAAGAAGCAGCCTTGCATTCTCATATGTACGTGCTTGCATGCAAAATGTAATTTGTTTCGTTTCGTAAATTTTAAATTGTGGGGATGATTATTTTCACTGTAAGTGTTGTAACTATAATTTTGTCTTAATATAATGTTTTTCTGACTTCCATAATACAAGTAAGTACGCAAGTGGACGTTAATATTGTGTGTTCGCTTATCTAAATTTGATTTTTCTTATTTCAGCATGGCAACTTTCTTATCATTATAATGTAACTAGAATACTGAAGAAGCTAATACTATTAGCGAAACGTATATTCATTAAATTAAATATTATGACAATATGATTTTTATTTATACTATATAAAAATCAAGCTTTTCTCGTATTAATTTGATATAATTATCTCCATTAACAATTTTAAATTTTTTAATTTTTTTATCAATTTACTTAATATTTTAATACGCAAAATTACGACCGGTTGCTGGTAATCCTAATTTACATTTAATTTTTTAAAAAATATTTACCGTGTTTTCTAGATTCTATCGTAGATAAATTATTGTACGATACACATGCGTAAAGCATCTTTAGTCACTCGCGGGGCTTAAAACGCTCGCTCACTCACGTTTTAACTTTACCCCACTCATGACTAAAGAGTAGCTTTACGCACTTGTATCGTAAATTACTATTTTCGACAACCATCAAAAAAGGGGGCGTTCGCGCATCGCTATCAATGAGCGAAGATTGCCATTTTTTAACGTGGTAAAAAATAGGACAATATTGATGTTCTTGTTTGACGGTTGTAGAAAAAATATTGTTTGTATTACGAAATTATTATTTATTTATTATTTATTACGAGCGCGAAATGTTTTACAGCGTTCTAATGACTTTTGTTACTCGGCTGTCGCCTCGTTAAAAGAAGTAACATTCTTACGCTCTGAAATAATCAATTTCGCGAACTTTAATTTAAGAAAGTACCTAGGCTTTTTTAAATTAATTTCAGGCTGAAGTGTCACTATTTTTCACTTAGTGAAAAAAGTGACACTTTGCTTTTAATTTAGGAATGAACGATTTCAGAAACAAACTCATTTTTAGTTTTATTTTGACGTGAACAGATTTCAATAAATAAATTCCATACAGAATAGGCTTGGATTTGAATATTTAATGAAATTGAAAAATATCTTATAGACAACTCGTGTTAGCTTGCTTATTTTTCACGAGTGTGGATTATTAACTCGGCTGCGCCTCGTTTAATAACCCTGCACACTTGTGAAAAAAAGTTGCACTTCTAACGCTTGTGGTCTAAATAAATATTATTACAATATTAACTATATACATTTAATAAAATTTATTTTAAGAATTAAAGTTTTAATAATTCTTTTTCATAATTACACTGATCATTTTAAACTACTACGAGCTATAGTTAGCCAGTATGATAATTAATAAGACGAAAGCTTTGGTAAATTTAAGAATACACTCTAAATATCCGACTGTCGGCTAATTTTGTATTTCCTACTTTGGCAAATTTTTAAATGAAAGTTACATTAAATGTCAAAACATAATTAAGCTGTATAATAGGGTGGTCCATATTATATATCATGAAAAACCAAAACTATCCAAATCATGCCTCCACACAGCGCAATTTTGTCTATTATGATGTAGTAACTTGTATAACAAATTTCAGCTTAATACGTTGAAGTTTAGCGGTCGCCCAAAAGTGTAATTTATGCAAACTCTTTTTTCAGGTATAAATAATATAAATATTGTAACAGAAATGCGAAAAGAACGATTATCCAGAAGTTTTGCATTTAGCTCTTTTGTTTCGTGGTGGCGGAAGTGGCAGTGAAATATTTCGAGTTCCTGGCCCTACACATCATGCCCAATGGATGGATAAAGCCATTTACGTGCTAAAAATATGCCTTTTTCAAAATGAGTTCCAATTAACACCTCGAGAGGCAAAAAATACAGTCAATTTGGCTTTGTTTGTAAGTCTGGTTTAACTAAAATTCTGGAATGAAGCTCCACTTGTACCTGAACGCCAAAATCTGAAACGTCTACAAAAGCCAGATTTTCCGAGACGTGTAGAAAAATCTGGGGACCAACCCGGTCTAGCAAATTTCGTAACTGAGAGAACAAGTTTCTTCTTCGATGTCCTTCTCATTCAAGGTCAAAGCAAGGCTGAAGCATTTTTGACAATGCAATTCAAATATTGGAGAGATGATCCCGTTTACACAGAACTTCCGAACCAATCATAACCAATCACTTACTAAGGACGAAGAACAAAAGCAGTTCATTGTTCGGTTGGTGGCAAATCATAGAAAACAGCTTCCTACACCATCAAAGGCATCCCTTACTTCATAATTATTTAGTTTTGAAATTTTGTTATTTTCATTCAAAAGTTCCAAATATTATTTGCTAGGAAAACGCTTTGATGTACTAATGACTTATATATTAAAGAATAAAAATTTAGTTGTGAAGAAAGAATATTTGAATATTTTTATTTTTGGACCACCCTACTGTAGAAGAGCTTTTTGTGTGTATTGAATCACAATAAGGAGCTCTAGTTGATGTTCAACCAAGTGGAGCTACTTTATAAAATGTAAATAATTCTATTTTTAATATCTGTACCGGCTAAAAATATCTAAACTGTTGCTATTGTGTAATGGTTGCTATGGTGTAAAGTGCTACATTACTGAAAAAGTTGAATGTAGAAATATAATTGATTTTCTAATAAAAAGCGATGATAGCTAGTTATGGTGGGAAAGAGACATTATTTTCTTACGCGTGTGCATTACCGAATGAGACGAAGGAAAGAAATTATGCGTTTTCCCACGCGTCACATACAAGATTTTATTTATTTTCGAAAAAATTGAAAACACTTTTCTTACAAAACTTACTTTTACCGCTACTGCGGAAATGAACTTCATGCACTAACTCAAATTAATGAGAAAAGTAAGCCTGTTGTCACTTAAATAGTAAAAATGTTTATTTCTTCACATTTAAACAATGCTCAGATATTTTTCGTGTATCGTGCCAATATATTTTTGTTTTTGCATCAGATTATTGAATTTCATGAAACTATATTAAATAATGGTTGACATCAAATCTTTTAAAAAATTTGATAGGTGTATTCTATTTATAATATATGCACTTGTTACGATAGTTGTCCATGGATTTACGAGAACTGATATGGACCACAAACCTAGGGTTGATTAAAACAGCTTAATATTCTTAAGAAATACATGGCTGAGTGCTGCAATTACCTAACATTTTTTATTATTATATTATTTGAGTATTACATCTTAGACGCATTAACTGTAATTTTTCTCAATAATTAAACTTTTTCCATCGACAATTGCAATAGTTAATATAAGGAGTAAGTTGTTTTTGCAATTACCAGTGTTAAACATTATACGTGAATTTTTTCTGCTATGGTTTTACCATTGTTCAATATTTTATTTAATATTTTTTCTATATATTTTTATTTTAAGATGGAGAAATAAAAAGATGCAGATGATTCACCTATTAGATCAATGCTAAGCTTTAGCAACTCGGCAATAAAAATATAATAAAGTAGTTACTAAATGATATTTTCGTGAATAGACATCAATAATAATCAATTATCTAATGCACATCTATGTTTTTATTGAATTATATCCAGCAATTGTTATGAAATATGTTGCAAGCAAATTCATTTAATGAGAAAAAAACTGGCCTATGGGGCAGTCAGACGTAGCAAATGCATTGTGAATGAGCATTTGTAGAAAGCCCAATTATTGTCACTGCAAGCGAGCAATGTGTTTTTTATTGGACAAACTTAACTAGAAAAGAACTTGAAACTCGAGCATTCTCGGGGTGGTTCTCGACACAAAGAGCAGCTCATTTTAAAAGCTTTTATATAATCTGGAGTAATATTACAGCTCCAACTATCATTATTAGTTTTCAGTGGAGAATAGATCAGCGCATACCCGAACAGCAAGCGATTGTGGGACTTCAGCCCAGCTGTGCAAGGGTCAAAATGGCGCCCCGAATTCTAATTGACTAAACTTAAACTTCTATGCGTGCTGGGAATAAGGGCCGTAATTACTTCAGATTTCGGAGGTGCCTTTTGTTAATAAAATTTTATTGCACCTTTCGGTTACTTCTCCTCGTGGCACGGGGGGCGCCGATTGGCGGAATTTTTTAAACAGAATTTAATCCCGTTTCGTTTATTTTTTGTTTGTTGCAAACAGAGGTGTCGAATTCGATCGGTGTGCCGTTTAATGCGCTTTAGTGAGTGATGTGTTTCGGATGCACCATTATTGCTACTGACAAGTCCCAATTGTCCCTGGTTTATGTGTCGTATTTTCATGTTTTGCGATATTGTTGCCTTGTTTGTGCGGTTTTGGACCATTTTTGGTCAAGGGTAATGTGGTTACATTGTTTGCATAAGGATGACATATAAAACTTATTCAAAAACTATGTGAAAACTTGATTTAAAAATTTTGCATGCCATTAAAAGCTGATATGGGGTGCTTCCCCATATACATTTCTATATTTTTAACATGAGATTTTTAATAACAAATATATGCTTCTCAATCAAAACACATGTATTAATCATTTAATACAAAAATGCTTATCATTAATAAACACAACAAATAACCCCATCTCAATTGGAAATTAACAACGTTTGGCCTCGGGCAAAAACAGATTTAGAAATATCAAACTGAAAAAATGTTATTTTTTTCTATCTCGTTAAATATCAGTAGCAGAAGGAGGTGTTGTGGAAAACGCTCATTGTCAGTGGGCCAGCCATCCTCCATTTTAAACATTTTGAAGATATGTGTAACTTTGAAACTTGTTATAGGCTATAAGAAATTTTCTGACTTTCAAGATGTGTCTAACATAATAGATAACTCTTTCCTAATCAGTCAAAAATTGTTAACGAAATTGTGGAAGAGGTAAATGAAAATACCAGAAACATTAATTTACGTTCTGAACTGAAACAGACAACGGCAAACCTTTAGAACCCCTTTAGATATGCTAATACGTATAACAGCAGTTCTTGCATAGTTAGTCAATCATGAAATAGCCATCAGCGAAAAAAGTTATAGTGACTGATTGCGTCAAGTAAAACAGTAATTAAAGGTATATTCAGACATTGCAATACATTTTTGAAAAGCATGGCAGATTTTTAAGATTTCTACTATCACCCCTTATGCTTTATCGATCATTATGCTATACCTATTAACATTATTTTAACGACAAATATCTCGGTTGTCAATAAAAACAACGTCAAAGTCTTAATCTACAATACTTTAGTAGTTAAAATGACAAACAACCCCACCGATACAATTATTAACAACAACAATTATTAAACAAATACTATTTACTCACAGTAGTCACTTCGATTGCAAAAATTTTGTAACCCAATTTTGTATTATAAACGTCAAGCATCGGCTTTATTGGATTTTGTTTTACTATTTGAGCCAATTATTCGCTCTTCAAAGAGGTTCTTTTTATTAAATATAGCCAATGACTTACCGTGTGACGCTATATATTTGGATATGTCGTAGGCATAAAGCAAATTCAGGCAAATGATTATTTGCCTGAATGTCAGTCGTATAAAAAATTCGGCAATACGACGCAGCATAGGGATTTCAATAGTAAATGTTTAACGTTTGATTACTGGCTTTTCTATTTTTTTTTAAATTAAAGTGTAAATAAGTTTTTTGTAGAGAAAAATACTGCATCTGTAGATACTATTGTTAATAATTTTCCAATTTTCGGAACCCTATAAATTAAAGAAATAAGAAATGCTATTTTTGAAAAAATCAATGGTGCCTTGGAAATATGTTAACAAACAACATTCACATTTACTTTTGTGATTGTTGTTTGACGTTTATAACAGATCACTAAATATTCTTCTCGTTAAAATGTATTCAACTGAAGAAAAAGTAGAACTGACAAATGGTTTTATGCTGGAAATAGTGCTCGTCAAGTAAGTGCCTTGTTTAGCGTAAAATATCCGAATCGGCATATTCCAAGTAGTTCAACGATTGATAGATTAATAGGTAAATTTGAAACTACAGGCACAGTATTAAATAATTGTAAATGTAACAATTACTCTGAAAACGTGCAGCAACATGAGGAAAATGACAACACATTGAATGTTTTGGCAGTAGTAGCTGCAAATTCCAGTGTAAGCTTAAGGCAAATAGCGCAAGATATTGGCTTGCATCACAGCCGAGTCCTGCGAATTTTGAAAAAAAAAAACACAAGTTTTGCTCTTACAAATATCAGTGTCATCAAGAGTTGCCTGAACGTGATATGGAGAAGAGAAGTGCATTTTGCTTCCAAATTATGGAAACAAGTTTTTGAATATACTCTGTTCACTATGGTCCCGGATTGTCAAAAATGACGTTTTATGGTAGCACTGTAGACTTTCTATTGGTTTTTTTGTTACTACTAGGTTGGACAACTACAGTTTTTCCAATAAGGTGATTGGTCCAAATTATTTAATTGACTGGCCTGCTAGGTTTCCCGATCTTTCGCCCAACGATTTTTTTCTTTGGGGATATTTGAAATCGCAAATTTACTCTGGACGAACCTTTCAAACTATTGAAGAGCTAAAAAATTGTATTCAAGCCCAATGCGATAAAATATCACAACATCAGTTAGCAAATGTTAGACGGCAATTTTACTACAGATTGGGTCATTGTTTAGTAGTTAATGGTGCTTTGTTTGAACATTTGTTATAATTTATTCATTTTTTTGTTTTTGTATTATGATTATACGTACCATCGAAGTCATAGACAACTGGGACAGGAAAATTACGCAGTTACCCTATTTTTCGAACTGAATGTTATTAAAGGAGACAGCGCACCTTTAATAATGTTCAGTCAAAATGCCACCTCTAAACTACACTTTTCGAAAACAAGGGTATCTACATATTTTTCTTGTCCCAGTTTTCTATGACTTCTATGGTACATAATTATGTTTTGTTATGGTATTTAATTAAATCTTGCTTCCTATAGATACGAATTTCTTTGATTTTTCCTGTTCCGGAAAATTATATTTGTATAGATACCTACAGAATTTTCTCTAGAAAAAAAAACGAATAAGTACATTTTAACGAGAACAGAATTTAATAATCAGTTATAAACGTCAAACAGCAAAGACAAAAGTAAATGGACATGTTGTTTGTTTACATAATTCCAAGGCATCAGTGATTTTGAAAAAAAAATCATTTTTATTTCGTTGATTATCTACTACGGTTTCAAAAAATGGAAAATTGTAAAGAATAGTATGTACAGATGCAGTATGTTTTTATCTACTAAAAACTCATTTACACTTTAATTTAAAAAAAAATAGGGGATCCAATAATCAAACATGAAAAATTTACCATTGAAATCCCTATGCTGCGTCGCGCAAGTCACTTTAAACTTGCGTATTAACACCAATCACTAAGATCTATGTAAATGTGAGTATTTTTATTAAACATTTTCTAGATTGCGGTTTATCTACATAAGCATGCAAAGAAAGGCAATATTTAGCCCAGGATAAAATGTTTAACTTTTTTAGTTCTTAAATATTATTTTAATAAAATGTAATAATCAAATCTTCACATCAAATTATCTAGAAGAAAAAGTTTGCAAATAAAGTATCTGCAAATGTAACTAAAACTTTGTATACATTTATATAGTAGACTACTGCTAGTAATGATTAATGATTTGGTTTTTTAAAAGTAATTATTTTAATATAAACTAAAAATTCCTGCAGAAAAGAAATCACCTGAACGAAAATAAGGATTTTGCATCTTCTTCTACCTAATTGACAATATAACCCGTTTATATTAGCTAACGTTGTATATACATATATATTTGATTAAAATAACTGGGCAATAACTATATGACAATCTAAATTGCTACTATTTGTAAGTAAGGAGCAATTGCAATTGTAACATTTTGTGCTTTTAGATATTTAAGGAATTTATAAATAGAAATTGATTTTGTTCTATTTTATTTTGTAACATAATAATTATTCTGTATACAATTTCCACATTAGAGTAGCTTCCTGTTGGATTTGTGCATTAATTAAAAAATCTACATACTTAAATTTTTGAAAATTGTAATCGAGGTGATTAACTAATGATATTGAACTAATATTTTCATTTGTTTTTTTTTGTAATACTTAGGTACACTTAAGTACATTTTCTTCTAACTAATGACATGTCTTCAGATTAACCTAGTTGAAATTTCTAATCCTGGCATTGCCAGACGAACTCCTAGACAGCACTTAAACTTCTTATTGTTTTTATTTGTCCGCCATTTTGCTTGTATTCCTTATTAGATAGAAAGGTCGTCTTTCAGACATTCCAATTTTACTTTTTTATCTCCTATCTAAACTTGTTACGTTCACAAAGTTAAAGTTTTAAAAAATCGAAAAAATGCACAGATGCACAAATATTCATATTGAAGTTGCCCGCCATTTTGTTCATGTTACTTACGGGACATGAGTTTGTTTCTTTAGACATCCCCATTCGAATTTTTCATGTTCTATCTGAATCTGAAATCAAATTAAAAAAATTCGAAAAGCCCACACACCGGACAAACACAAGTCGGACACACAATTAACGAATGCAGAGTCGTATTATGGAGTTCGTAAACGTGATTTCTCCCAAAACGGTATGCAGTTCTCTAAATGATCATTATTGTTAGATTATAATAGTTACAGTACAGTTTAAGGCATCGAATAAGTTTTGGAGTAACTCAAATTCAAGTGACCGGGGACAAATTAACTAAATTAAAAAAGCAATATTTGTCCATCAAAATATTGTTTTGGTTCTTTAATGTAGCAAACGCTAATTACTAACTTTTTACTACACACTACATATTTCAGCATTGTAATAGACTGCAGAATTTTCCGATTACTGGCAAGCGCTTGACC
This sequence comes from Agriotes lineatus, assembly GCA_940337035.1. Taxonomy (NCBI): domain Eukaryota; kingdom Metazoa; phylum Arthropoda; class Insecta; order Coleoptera; family Elateridae; genus Agriotes; species Agriotes lineatus. The sequence continues at coordinate 117,447,525 of OW679196.1, read as the reverse complement.
CATTTATTCATCATCTTTAGCCTTTTATCTATTATAAATGGGCAATCAAGAAATATGCCTATAAATACCTAAACATCCTATACAACAGTGTGGAAATTGAGTAGCGTATAAATTCTATAACTTCGTTAATCTTCGTTTTCGAGTAGAAATCTCAAAGAGGTGTTGCGATGCAAATTTTAAAATGACAACTTATATTTTTTATCTCTAAATTTTAATAGGTTTTCAGCAGTATAAGATCTGAATATGTATGTATTCTCTGTAACCCCATTTACCTTGCGGTGTAGAGGTTGGTGCTTTATACACTTGCATCTGGCGGTACAATGCTCAACTTGCCCCGGATTTGAGATACAGAGTTGGAGAGCGCCTTTTGTGCTTGCGCAGCAACCACTGTGTTAGGTTGTCGTGTTGGTGATGTGTTGACCTTGTTACTCTATCCCTTAGGTCTGTGATTCTGGGTAGAGCACAATTAATTTGGTGCTCAACTGTGAATGGTCTCACCGAGCTCGATTCCAATTGCCAAGGTTGCGAAAAAATTTCGACCCCTGCGGGATTCGAACCAAGTCCTCGGTGATTCTAGACCAGAGTTCGGCAGTAATTAAATTCCTCTTAAATATTGAACATTAACGAAGTTATGGAGTTATCTCCTTAATTTCCACATTGCATATAAATGGATATTGTGCCTGCGTGAGTCATGTTTTCATGGGCATCAATTAGCCGCAGTTTGTCCGTGATTGCCCGTGTCGACATCGCATCCTTTATAACGCAGCCATAAGTAAGCGTTTCTTCTTTGAAAATTGATATAATTTTATTACGAAGTGTTTCCTTTTACTGTTTCATTATTAATAGCAACGTTAAGATGTTTTTTATAGATTTTGTACATAATTTTGGACTCTCTTGCTTTCTTTATTATTCTTTACGTTAAAACATTTTCTTCTTTGTAACTTTTTAATTTGACATTATTTAATTTAAAAAATGATCCTATGTGGTGGGCTTTAAAGCTAGTTTACTATTGATTACGGTTGTCTCAAAACCTTGTTTCTGGAAAAATGTTTGAATGACGTGATTTTTCTTGAATTTTGGATTCAAAATGAATGTGACGATTTTAGTTTTTTATGTGACAGACTTATAATGAGATTCGAGTTAAATATAAAATTTTAAACTGCTTTGTTAGAAATGTTGATGTTAAAAATGTTTTTCACTACCTTCTTCGCAAGTGATCCTTACAGTGTCAAATTTGAGGGATGTAGGAAACATTTACAAAAATTGTTACCGTTTCCATGAGAATGTACTTACTTCCCTGGAGAAGTAAATTCTTTACATCCCGTATTTATTATAACTAACGAGATGCCATGTCTGCCATTTGCTTAACATGAAGAAAACCATTATCGCTCGTACTATTATCTATTTTCAATCAGAATACAATCACAAAGCTCACAAAACATCACTCGCAATCGTATTTACACATTTTTCCAAGAATTTTTCACATTGCCTTTATAACTGTCAAACAAAACGTCACATCACTATAGTAAAGCTTCCAAAATAGGCTACTATAATTTAGAATATGTAATAATTTTACATAAGGAAATATCGGTAGTGAAAAAAATTATGTATACTTTATCATAGGATGTAGGAAGATTTACACTACCTCTCATCAAAGGGTTCTCGGTAGTGTAAATCATAACTAGATCCCTTGTAAAGTAATATACTATTTTTACTTCCTTTTACGATAAAGGAAGTATTGGATTCACCCCAAAAATTCGAAATTGAGTTTTCAACAGATCTTCACGTTTCAGAGTCCCCTGATCCCAAAAAACATATTTTTTTCATTGGTCTGTGTGTCTGTGTGTCTGTGTGTTTGTGTGTCTGTCTGTCTGTCTGTCTCTCTGTCTGTCTGTCTGTGAACAGAATATCTCAAAAACGAAAAGAGGTATGGGGTTGAAACTTCATATATAAATTTTCTGTACTATGCAGATGCGACAGCAAGCTTTTGAAGAAAATCGCATAACCGGAAGTAGGTGTTTACTCTTGTGATTTTTCAGTTTTTTTCGATTTTTTCAAAAACGGCTCTAACGATTTTTTTCAAACTTTACATTTTTATTACATTTTTAATGTGCATTGATGTGAGATAGGCGATTTTCCAGTTGAATACTTCTAAAGTGGGTTTCTTTTGTTTTTTTCTATTCTTTTTATTAACTCCTATTTGAAATACAACACCCGGTATATCATTACATTTTTGAATTCAGATTAAAATTCTAGAGAAAATTTGTCTCTTCAACTAACGCTCTATTTTGTACCGTTTTCGGAGAATTTGTAATTTTTTGAAAATTTTTGACAAATGCTTAAAAATAAAAAATCAAATGTTTGGCTGATTATAAGATCACTGTAAAAGGAAGTTGTGTGAGTGTATCACACCAGATTTTTTCTTTTGCAACGAATGCGTTTTACCGTTATTTATATATGGTAGGTAATGTTCATTTTATTTATCAGTCGCTTTTGAAATTTAAACCCAAAATGATTGTCCGGAAATATAATTTTTGTAAGTGTAGTATTACAAACAGTTAGAAATATTGTAATATGTGACTGTTAAACAGCCCTATTGAAAAAATGCCAAGAAACTGTAGTGTGTTATAACAAAACCGCATTGGATATTAAGCATGGTGTGTGGTTCAAACCAATAGAAATGAGAAGTCAGTAAAAAAGTTGTTGAATGGTTAGTAACTTAAAAGTATGAATTACAATGTAGTTTGAAAGTTTCTATCGCCAGCTCTAAGTAAGTACGGCGTTCTAATGCCAGTAAAGTTATTTATAAGGCCCTTTTTAAACGTAATTTCTACAACTTCTCTCGTAGTCACAATAACTATTGAAGATTTTTGAGTCGACGTTCTGATTTCAAATCTCTGTCACTAACTTCATATTTTTAAACACGGGTCTGTGATCCTACTCTCAACAACACTAGGTATAATTTAACACTTCCATAATAACAAGTGGCTTCCAAAAATAATATAAGAAATATAGGTCCATATTTAAAAAAAAATTTTTATAATTTCCGAAATTACTCAGAACCTTGCTCCATTCCATACCCCTCTCAGCTACTGCCATTTTCACTTCTTCTATCCCTTTCTTTAGATGAAATGGAAAACTCTATACTAGACGAAGTTTCAGGTGGGACTAAAACTTTAAAAAGAAGAAAGGCATATGGATTGGGTGGAATGACAGAGGAAATTTAAAAAAAGGAGAAGACGCCACTTCCCACGAGGGATATGCACCGGTAAATTTGCAAGAGATGGATGCACGAATGGAAAGATAGAATTATAGGGCCGATTCATGAAAAATGTAAAGTCATGTTACAACAGTTTTAGAGACGTAACACTACTTCCCGCCGTAATTATTTTATATCTTGTTTAAAACATTGAAACCATATGCGGAAAAAGTTGTCGTAGACTAGCAAACTAGCTTTATGAAGTATCGTCTGATGCTTAAACAACAACTGAGACTAAGACGTTTTGAAAACAGTCTTGAAAAAATTACGGAACCTATATATGACTCAGAAATAAACATATGGCGATTAAAAGCAGCCGATGAAGTAAAAGGGTTGATCGGAGAAGCGTTCATTACGAGCAAAATTCGATCTAGAAGATTGTGGTAAATTAGACATGTCTTAAAAGCAGGAAACGGAAGAAAATATATGTGAGTTAACCCTTAAAAAAATCACCAGGAAGGCTACGGGCAAGCCTATAAGATAACATTAAACAAGATTTGGAAAAACTAGAAATGAGAGGGAACTGGGACAAAATAACACAAGATAATAAATTGAGAAGCATTGTCAAGGAGGCTAAATTCTTTGGCGTTTCTACTTTATTCATTCTACTTGCTCTTGTTTCATAGACCGTTTTTGTTGTTCTGTTGTCCGCCGTATAGTATATATGTCGTAAGCGTTTGGTATAATCCGTCTTTTTGCAAAATATGTAGTCATTTTACAAAGCGGCGGTATTTTGAACAAGAATTGAATGTTTTTCAGAACGACGGCTGAATTTTAGTCATTTTGCAAAATCTCTTGTTGCTACTAGGCAAAATAAACATATACGTGATGATTCAATATGACCAAAGGTGTAGGCAATTTGTATATGCATGAAACATAATAAAATAATTATTGGGGGTTTATTTGGTCACAATATCAGTCAATCAAAACTTTTAAAGTAGAAAATGTAATAAAATATATCCTTAGATAGCATAAAATAATACAAAGCAAGAATCCTTTCTTAAACAAATACATTTTAAATTACAGTGAAGTCTTGAGTCATCTTTATCTTCGATTTATTTAATAACAAACCTATTTACGGATGCAAGCTGAGCTACTATAGCATTTTGAATTACACCGTCAGTACGAATTTAGAAGCGCTTTGTAGTTTAAAGATAAGCTTGTATCGTGCCCACATGCAAGCTCTCCCTAGATAACGCTCATGGTAATGGAAGTCGCTCTGTTAGACACCCTTCTTTCGTGATAAAAGATTATTAAGATGCTTTCTATAAAATGCCTTTCTTACGTACGTATTTTTTGCTGTTTCACGGTTTTGTTATGGTTTGAAAAACTACTTTGTATATCCCTGTCCTCCAAATTTGAATTGACAAGAAACTGGTTTGTCTCAAACTAAATGTATTTTTCGGAATAGTTTTTAGTAGAAGGGTTTCAGTTCTTGAATATTCCACTTGGCGTTCATATTTTGTCCACATTGGCTTTACTTTAGGCTTTGCAACAATAACAGATGATCCAATTTCCATAGTTTTGAATTTTTTTGCTTGTTTTTGTTCTTCGTATGCTGCCTCTCTTTCTTTGTTAATAGTTTCTTCTTGGTTACACAGAAAATATAATTTACCTTCACTCTTGTCACCACATCGACAAATAGCTATAACTAGCCGATACTAGCCTCTATCACACACTGTTTATCTTCTTGATAAATATTTTCTAAATTACTCGCAGAACGACGTGATGTATTGCGGTTGTTCGCCATGTTGACTAAATCTAAACGCTTAGTGTACTTGCGTAAATTATTCATTATTTATTTATTCATCAGCCGTTAGTCCAGGCGTTAAGCGTTATTTAGAGGAAACAATTTGGACCATGCAAAAACTTTTTTATTCGCTTTGGATATGGCTAAATATGAAATTCCTAAAAAATGCTCTGACGCCTGGACTACGCCACTTTGCAAAATAATCAATGTTTGTTCAAAATGCAGATGAAAATAATTTTTGATCATACTGTAGTTTTTCTTGTATTATTGACGCTACAGTTTTCGA
>OW679196.1:117241339-117442130 GCA_940337035.1 Agriotes lineatus | reverse complement strand
CTGAATGTAGTTAATGACCCCTATTATCAGTGTCTGTCATTGTTTGAAAATGTGCAAGGCTGCTAAAAAATAATTGTATGAAATCATTGTTTGATAATGTACACGGTTGCTAAAAACTAATTGTATGGAGTTATTGTTTGAAAATCTGCACAGCTGCTTGCGCAGATTTTTAGATAAAAAATTGAAATTCTGCGCATCTTTTTGGCGGTAAATTCAAATTATGCTCAAGGTTTTGCTAGGAAATTCAAATTCTACGCAGGTTTTTGGCGGGAACTTTAAATTCTGCGCACTATTTTGGCGGTAAATTCAAATTATGCTCAGGTTTTTGGTAGGAAATTCAAATTCTGCGTAGAACAAATGAATCAATTTAGATTTGGCAGGTGTTAATAGGGACTATATTTTCGCGTTGCCAGATGTCAGATTAGTTGGCGGCTGGGAAAAAATTTACACCGGATGTTATTGTCTGGGAGATGTTATTGTCTGAAAATGTGCACCGGATGTGGTTAATGAGGGGGTCAATGACCTCCATTATCAGTGTCTGCAAATTTGCGACTAGGAATAAATATACCACAGGCGCCTTAGATCACTCGGCCAACCTGTGTAACGGTTTTAAACAATTGTAAATATAGTTTTATTTAAACAGGTATCCGGGTCAATTGATAAAGTATATAATATGGATACCAATCTATTTCTTAACTCCTGTGGCGGGATAACCTATAAATTGAAAGATGCTGGGTGGTTAAATATGATCAACAGCGAGGTCTTTCAAGAATTTTACTTTTCATTAATGTTACAGGACTGTAACTGAGTTGGCGTTTCATTTATAAATTCTTCAACTTGATTTATGTAACGTACTCAAGCATTGTGTTTATTATGTGTTAAAATCCTTAAGGACTTTATCACCTGTCACATCAACATTCTTAAAACAAATGAACCTGTTACTCAATTACTTATACGTATAGTCAATAGGTAACAATTCTAATGGGAGTCTTTGAGGAGTTTTTCAAGGTTATCATATTAATGTGATATCTTCGACACACAAAGGTTTTAGCGCACGTGGCCTATAATTTTATTGGACCCTGCTGTTACCGGTGTGCGTGAGTAATCATCGCGAATCCTTTCTAATCCTTAACACTTCTTCCTGATCCTAACCTGTAATTGATAATTAAGCAATTTTTCGTTGTTACCGGTGTGCGTGAGTAATCATCGCGAATCCTTTCTAATCCTTAACACTTCTTCCTGATCCTAACCTGTAATTGATAATTAAGCAATTTTTCGTTGCAATTGTAGGCAACAGTAATGCAGATTATTGTTCTGTACAGTTAGTTTAATTTATAAGCGAAGGAAATGGATTCTTCCGATTTCAAGTGGAACCCAATATTTCTCTCAAGCGCAGACAAATGAAAATTCAACAAAACAAATAAATCGTCCCTATGCAGAAATCGCTAAAACTGTCCAACCAAACGTTTTTCCAAGAAAACAACAAGCTATTATTCTTAATGCTGTTGACGATCTACAATTAAGTCACTACGTTAAAGCAGTAGAAAACATCATCGGTCCAACAAAAATTCTGTTTGCATCTGACGGAAAATGTGTTGGTATCCGAAGGCTCATAACTCCATCCAAAAGAATTGTATTGTCGAATGTGTGCCCTTCAATTCCTCATAATGTCATTGAGGAAGAATTAGCTAAGATGGGATTAAAACTACTATCTCCTTTGTCGTTTCCGAGAGCTAGTATAGAAGGAGAGGAATACAGCCATGTTTTAAGTTTTAGGCGACAAATTTATATACAACCAAACGAAGAAGTTAATCCTCCAGCATCATTCGTTATCAAGTTTGAAGATGTGTCGTATAGAATATTTATAACGTACGATGAAATAATTTGTTTTACATGTAAGGTCAAGGGTCACTTATCTCATAACTGTCCAAGCGTAATTTCCCGACCCACAACATCCGCTGAAGGGAATGCAGAAACTATCCTGCAACTGACTAATATGGACGCTGAGACACATACCAACAAACGACCAGCTCAAAACTCAAAATCCTCAATTCGTTTTAAGTAACGATCAAATTCTTCATTTCTTTGAAAATGTTCAAGGATCTTCTGATCCGCTGAGTATTGCCCAGCAATATTCTAACGATGTACCGGCGTTGTTATATAGGATGACTAAAATATATCCCCACTTAAACCACAGATCATTAAAATCAAGAATCTCCAGACTGAAGAAAAAGATTAAATTACAATTGGATTCGCAAAGCCTCGATAGTGAAACAGACGAAATAACAGATCAATCCTCCCAACGATCAACTTATTAATACACTATAATCATCTTCTTTCTTCAATGGAATATAAATGGGTTCTATTCCCATCAAGAACAACTGCAATTTTTGATATCTGAAGAATTGCCGTCAGTTATATGCGTTCAAGAATCTAACTTTAAGGAAAAAAGCATAGTAAATTTAAAAAAGTATATCATTTATTATAAAAATAGATTAAGTGCAATTAGACAAAGTGGAGGAGTTGCTACTTATATCCAAACTAAATATGAATCTCAGATTATCCCTCTAACCACCAATCTAGAAGTTGTGGCAGTTAGAATTCATTTTAAGCACGAAGTACAGTACAGATATTACTAATAACGAATTGTTGAATTTGCTGAAACAGCTTCCAACACCTTATATTTTATTAGGAGATTTTAATGCCCACAGTGTAATATGGGGATGTGACCCTACTAATGGGTGCGATCGATTAACGGTCCGAAATTCAGAGCACTACTTGCTGCGAAGGGGAAACAGAGGTCCAAGATAACATACAGAACTAAAAGAAAATACCTATAGACTCTTAGAATACTCACCCTGGACGAACTCCAGGCCATATGTGGCGACACGTGGTCGCGTGCCAGCTCAGCAAAACACTTCATTCAAGGCAAATTTAAAATGTTCTTTTATTTTTTGAATGCGTAGCAATAGTGAAGCCTGACTATATTTTTAGTATTTCTTTTGTTTTATGCAACGCAGGGTTAGGTGGAAGAGCAGCTCACTGCTTTTGCTTTGAGTTGAATCTCGCCCACAATATATTACTTTTTTATTAACACAAATATAGGTATTTCTTCATCATTATTATATATGCAAATAAAGACTATTATTATTATTATTATTATTGTATCACATATGTAGTTAAATTTCGCGGTTTTGCTGTTGATGGCTCTTTGTTCTTCATATGTAATTTTGTATCCTAGATAACTGAAGCAATTCGCTCGTTCGATTGGCATATTGTCAATAAATGATTTTCGCTCAAAAGGGATCATGGCATTTAAAAGCTATCACCTAATCTTTGAAGTAGTGATTTCTAAATTATATATTTTTAATATTTTGTGTAGCTTATGGGAAGAATAGACTTTTTTGAAATATTTTGCTGATGCACAACGCTTCCCATGGACTGCGCATAGAACCAACACAGCCAAAAAACGTCCCTCAAGCATTGTGTGCACTAAGATATTTTAATTCGTGGGCCATATTGCTAGAAGAACTAACAACCTGGAGAAAACTATTATTCAAAGAAAACCAAATGGCAAAAGACCCTGAACGATGGCTTGATATCACGCGGGTAGTATTGGATTAGACTAACCACCTTCAGTGGCCATACAGAGACCTCAATACTGACTGCAGTGGAAAGCTCTTATTGACGAAAGGGTTGAAATGCGGAATGCATAATGGACCACAAGGCATCAGTCATGATGTAATGATTAGAAGAGTGAGAGAGAGAGAGTTTATGTATTACTCACAACAATTATCTTTCCAAATAGTTAAAGCAATTAGATTTTTTTAGTAATATGCAATCATATAATGTAATGAAACAATCAATGCAGAAACTTGATGAAATATTGCAACACCCCGTTTCGATTTCATTTCAAAAGCGCGTTAATGCATTTAACACCGACTTTTGGACCACCTTGTAGCTATATTTTGTAGCAAAATAATTCAAGCTTATTGCGGCAAGCGTTAGCATTCAGAGATAACCATCTGCAAAACTTTCGTGCCGAGGCTTGCTTTTCGCTCGCATTTCGAACCGCGTAGGCTGCCAAACAGCAGAATAGCTGACAAAGTATTAACTTTCCGAGAGGCCCTTGTTTTCTAAGCAAGCGAAGCCGCTTGTAGCATTGTTCGTTGGCGCGCTTCCAGCGCTGCTGGATTGCTCTGCGCTTCCGCTCATTGAAATCGCTGCGATGCGTCTTCTAAATTAGGCCGTGAACATCATCCGCCGTTTAGTATGGGCTAGTTTGCACTAGAAACCGCTAGTACTGGCTCACAAATCAAAGAAATATTTGGGCTTTCACGATGGCTTAAATTCAGCATCTTGGAGCTAAGGTTTTGGCTCTTCCTTGAGCTAACCAGTTTTCCGAATTCGCGCCTGTACGTAGCTAGGAATTTCCTTCCTTTTAATGCTAGTTCTTTTTTCGAGCGTCAACCTTGGGATTCTTAAGGCGCGTATCCATTTGTTGCGTGTTCACGTAACGTATCACCGTCGCGTATCAAGATACGATACGTGCAACGTGCAACGTACTGATTTTTTTCTTTGTATCATCGTTGCGTTTATGTTAAAAACGGAGGATACGATATTAAGATACGGAGTAGTGGTCAGTACTGTTCATGCAGCGACCCAATGACGTCTTTGCAAATAACAGCTGCCTCGTTTATTTGTATTCATTCTTTATAAAAGAAAGAAAAAAAAATCTGGTGTGATACACTCACACAACTTCGTTTTACAGTGATCTTATAATTAGTCAAAAATTTCATTTTTAATTTTTAAGCATTTGCCAAAAATTTTCAAAAATTACAAATTCTACAAAAACGGTACAAAATAGAGCGTTAGTTGAACAGACAAATTTTCTCTAAAATTTTAAGCTGAATTCAAAAATGTAATAATATACCGGGTGTTCTATTTAAAATAGGAATTAATCAAAAAAATGGAAGAAAAAACAAAAAAAACCTACTTTAGAAGTATTCAACTGGAAAAATCACTTATCTCACATCAATACACATTAAAAATGTAATAAAAACGTAAAGTTTAAAAAAAATCGTTAGAGCCGTTTTTGAAAAAATCGAAAAAAACTGAAAAATCGCAAGAGTAAACACCTACTTCCGGTTATGAGATTTTCTTTAAAAGCTTGCTGTCTTATCTACATAGTACACAAAACTTATATATAAAGTTTCAACGCCATACCTCTTTTCGTTTTTGAGATATTCTGTTCACAGACACACACACAGACAGACAGAGCAATGAAAAAAAATATGTTTTTTGGGATCAGGAGACTCTAAAACGTGAAGATCTGTTGAAAACTCAATTTCGAATTTTTGGGGTGAATCCAATACTTCCTTTATCGTAAAAGGAAGTAATAAATATTCCATCTTTTTCTTGCATATGTTTACGGACTGTTCCATTTCTTTTGAAATATTCGCCCATGCATCCTCCTTTCGTAATTTGTTATAACGATCTGGGTGTTTTGGGTTCCAAATGAGGTCCTTTTTACGGTAAATATCTATAAACCGTAAGGTTTCCTCGTTACTCCAGTCCATTTGTGCAAAAATATAGCCGTAATAAACTAACAACTAGCTGTCACTACAAATTTGATTACCAGCTTGATGCAAGTCTGCCGCAGGAATCAACATGCAACGGGATAATAACAACATGCCGTCTATACTGATTTCACTCCGTGGCGTTGCATTTCTTTGATATCACGGCGAAAAACCGCCAAATGGCCGATCGGGTCCGTTGCGTTTCTTTGTATCACATTTTGATACGCAACGATGCAACGTTTTCCCGTCTCCACTGATACGCAACGATGATACGATACGTGGATACGCAACAAATGGATACGCACCTTTAGAATCATGCAATCAGTTGGCTTTTTTAATGGACAAGGGCATGCTGCCACAAACTTATGTCAGTCCTTACTAACATCTTAGCAACTCAACTGAGCGTGTTAAATCAATCTTTGGCTAAATTGTTATTACCGCAAAAGTGTGAGTATTTAAATAATTCGAAATTGCTGAAATAACGTGTATATTATATCTCAGAAAGCGCCCTCGGCGTTATGTGTTTATGTCATTTGCGATTGCATAGGTGTTAGCCTGAAGTTGTAATTTAAGCTATAACTAGCTAGTTCTGAAATGCTACTTCGATTTGAAGTTGTTACGGTTATTTTGTCACTCTTTGTAGTTTTGCATTGCTAGTTTTACGCCTTCGTTAATTTGCGATTTCTGTGGGGCTTGTTATCGTTATCGTTCAGGCATGATTTTGGCCTTGCTCGACAGCGTTGAGGTCGGAGCGCTCTCGAGGCCGCATTCTTTTGGCTGAGCGCGTCCCTTTTGGTTTGGCGGAACGCGGCGAAGATGTTTTATGCTGGTTTTGGTGATCCGCTTTGTCTTGCCGCTACATTTTGTTAGTTATGGGAGCTTTGGGGCCTCGCTGCAAAGCGAAGCATGTGAGATTTTATTCTACGCCATGCCGCATCTAGCCTTCGATGCTCGTTTGCCCAGTTCACCCGGGCCGTCTTGGGCACAATTCGAACAAGCAGTCTTGGGCAAAATTCGAACAAGCAGCCTTGGGCAAAATTCGAGTAATCTGTCTGGGCAATTCAGTCTTGGTTAAATCAGTCTACATAAGCAGTTTTGGGCAATTCAGTTCGAGTGTGCAGTTTTTCCGAATTTCGAGGAGGCAGCTGTCGCCGCCGCTATCTTCGATGTGCGACCTTGGCTTGCTGCGTGTTCTCAGGGAGATCTTCAGCACGCCTGGACTCTTGATAAGCATGCTGAAAGTGCTCGACGGAAGCCGCTAACAGGTTGTACTTTAGACTGTATTTAGATAATTATTTTATGACATGTCCGTTCGCGAGTGTGCGCGGCCGCTTCTCGGCTTGCGGCAATTTAAGTTCTGATTTTCCATTAACGTCCGCTGAACCATTATTTTTGTTGTTATGCAGATATTGGTAACTTGTGACGCATTCATATTAAGAGTTATGCTTTGTCGATTGTATTGTGATATTTTAATTGCCAATTATACTGTGATATTTTATTGTGTTTATTTATTATTTGTTACTGCTACCGATGTTTGAGTTGTGCTTTCTTTCAGATTGTTTGTGCTACTGAGTTTACGGATTCTCGTTCTACTGCCTGGATACACTTGCTTATTTTGTTAAAAATACCGTTGGCGCCCGTTTTGCATATTTCGTTCATAGAACTGTCACACGCCGTCTTCGTACTGAGCTGGTCGGCAGGCAATTGTATCCAAGTAGCTATGTTAGGTTTGATTTTGAGAGATTAGCCAACGGTAACCCCTTTTGATGATAATAAAGTTTCTTAAAATGTTGTTTTGTCTGTTTTGTCCCGATATACAATTACATGTGTGTATAAGTTGGATGACGTGTTACGGTCTAAATTAACTTTAACGACACCGCGCCGGCACATACAAAAGTCACGTAAAAGATAGACAACCGGCGCGGACAATATTTCTCATAATCGGAACAACTCACCTAGGACCGCTGCCCTGCCCGTAGCAAGATATTCAGACTAAACGTCAATGAAGCAAGGGGTGGTCCTACACGAGATTACCTACAAGCAACGGCCTAATGGACGGTAAACACTGATAAAATTAATTGAGCGCCACCCAGTTTCATCAATAGAAACGAAACACCAAGATAGACCAACTATGAAACCGGAAAATCAATTAGCCTACCTTCCAACTTTACACCTTGGCGAACTCCAAATCTAAACGGGAATAGAATATTTGTGCACAGCCTCATGACTCCCAACACTGCGGCGACGAGCGTCCTGACTTACCTGCGACGCTTAAGAACTTCCTCTCAGGCTTGACCTTACATAAATCTAACACAGTGTATAATTATGCCTGAAAACAAGCATGCACAGGCCCGTGGGAAAAATCATAAAGCAACGTGCAGTAAGTCGATCTATTGGTCTAGCACAATACACAAGCGCCGACGTTGTCAACGTACACTGAGAATAAAAGTTAGAGAATGGGCACTATAACTAAAAAGCCCAACTGGGGAGTCGCTTTACTTCTAAACTATTGCAGGATTGCAACAATTGGTACACTACCACAACGCGGGTGGCTGGAATTTGCCTTGAATAGCGTTTGTTAGTGTTCGCGCACAGCACAGCGGACGGCTGGTGATTAAGCGCGTGAATTATCGTTTGCAAGAAACCCACGCTGGCGGCCGGCATGTAACACATCGATACAGTAATTATTAATTGTAATTAGAAGCTACGCACAAATTAGCAACAGCCCAAGCTAACGGCTGGTATTGCAGGAATCATTACTTACTAATAGCGTACGCTGTCGGCTGGTATTGACATGAATGGATAATTAGCATGAGTTATTAGTTATAATTAGACGCTACACATAAATTAGCAATAGGAATTAGTACTTATAAACAGCCTATGCTGTCGGCTGGCTTTTAGCATGCATTATTAATTATAATTAGACGCTACACACACTACCTTAATTAGTCGGGTTAGCCTTGCTGCGTCGATTAAGGTCGGGCGCGCATCGCTGGAGCAGTCGGGCTGCGACTGGAAGCGTGCGTGTTGTACGATGTCCACTGATCCCCCTTATATTCCAGGACGGATGCGAAACCCTCATGGGCAACAAAAGAAGACTGGCAGACCTGTAGATTGCATTCAGGCTTTCGAAAATTGAAGAGCGGCGATCATCGAAAACGGACACGCACTAAAACACCCCAAGAAGCACGACCTTCCACTGTCACGGCCCATAAAGAGCTCTCCGAAAACAAAACCACAATCTCGCACGCGTCTAACGAACGCGCTCCCTCGCAAGAGGACGCCACTGGCACGCGCGCCTCGAAGCACAACAGCCCATGCCAGATGCTACCCCCAAACTGACTCAACCACCGGCTCGCGCTGCGCCGCCGAACGACCAGAATCTGGCGGGACAAACAAAAAAGACTGCAATGGAACGAATAACTTAGAAAAATTTCTCGCTTGCTTTTATAGACTGAGTTCTAAATTCGATCAAACAAACACACTGCAAAGCGACGAAACCACCCAGGTGCAAGCAAGACGGTTTGAGGCCAGAGCAGCTCGCCGAAACTTCGAGAAAAAGAAGGGCTGCGTGCTAAATCTTTACAACTCCAAATAAGCCATAAAAAGGCAATTATAAACGAGGCTACCCAAAACGAGTGCCTTACAGAAAATTGTGAACCGCTAGCTACCTGCACACAATTTGATGAACTAATACACGTAGAAATATGACTGGAAAACCTATACAGGGTGCCCGTTTTTGGAGCTCCACCATGGGGATCTCGGTAACCATAAGAGATACGAGGTCGGTTAAATTGGGGCAAAGTTGCGCAATTTGGAGCTCAATAATATGCCGGTTTAAAATTTCAAAAATTCCGATTACCTCCGGAGATATCCGAAAAAAACCGGAATTTTGGAAATACGTTTTTATTTTTTCCTCGGCTTATTTGGTGACCTAATTCAAAATGAGTGACACTTCGTCGTTGCAACTTTTCCTCCTCTACAACCTGCCGATGTCATATTTGAAATCAGACGTTTCGATTTTCGACAATCATCATCAACTTTGGTTTTTCTTATGGGCACTATCTTGGATTTTCACATTTTTGAATTCAGCTTTGTTTTCTGATTACGGTGATGTATCACATGTTAAGGTTCAGTGTTGCAGTTTGGGTGAAATATCAAAAATTCTGTTTTGCAAAGACTGCCTTGGATATAACATCCATACTTTTGTTTAACAAAGGCATTGTTGACAGTTCGATTTAAGTTGGCTTAACGTCACCTACAGTTACAAAATTAGTATAAATTTATTAACAAAATGCTCTTTTCAACTGAAGAAAAACGAGATATGCTAGAAATTTATTTATTTGACAGTAGGATATAAAAAAGGAGAAAATTATGTTTTAAATTTACAACATAGGATAAAACTAAATTTTGAGAAACAAGTAAATAAAGAAAATTATAAGAGGTGCTCGAAGGGTTCACCCTCCACTTCCAAGCACAGCTCTATGCGTCTTCTTAAATTCTGCATTGATCTTAAAACGTCCCTTCTTCTTATTTTGGTCCTTAAAGTTGTGATGATCTTCCTTCGCAGCTCATTAATATCGGCGGGTACAGATTTATAAATGAGATCTTTCATAGTTCCCCATAAATAGTAGTCTAATGGGGAAAGATCTGGTGAACGTGCCGGCCAACGTATGTCTCCACTGTTTGAAATGACTCTACCCGGAAATATTTCAGACAAATAATCAGCCACTCTCCTAGCATTATGTGGCGGAGCACCATCTTGCTGGAACCAAAGGTTATTCAAGCGGTTGAGGCAAATGTTGTCATCGATGTAATCCGTAAGGTAGGTCCTTAAAAAGTGCAAATACCCATCTGCGGTCAAATTGTCTTCGTAAATGTATGGGCCAATGATCGTACCGCCAAATAAACCAACCCATACATTTAGCCCGAAACGTGCTTGTGGTCGACGTCCTTGGTGTTCGTGTGGATTTTCAGTGGACCAGACATGTTCATTGTGACGATTGAACATGCCTGAGTTGGTAAATTTGCACTCGTCCGTGAATATCACGTTGGAAAGAAAATGGGGATTTTGTTCCAACCGTGCCATGATATTCCTACAAAACGCTGCCCTCCGTTCAGTATCTCCTGGATGCAAGACTTGGGTGATATGAATTTTAAACGGGCGATATTTATGTTTTTTCAAGACTCTCCACACTGCTTGATGTGATACGTTAATTTCGTCTGCTATAGCCCTTGTTGAAGTTGAAGGATTATCTTGAATCTAATGAAGAATTCAATTCATTGCCGTTTATTATTTTTGAGAAAGTTTTAACAATTTACTCACCGCCTGTAAAATTTCCACTTCATTCGCATTTGGTCTATGAACACGTCTTCGAGGCTTAGAAAATGCACCAAACTCGGCTAAATTTCTATGAAGGAATAACAAATAATTTTGAGCTGGTTGTTGTCTTTCTGGATACCGCTGTAAATATCTTTCCGAAGTAACTTGCGCATTTCGATGCGAAGCGTAATAAATTTCTAGCATATCTCGTTTTTCTTCATTTGAAAAGGGCATTTTGTTAATAAATTTATACTAATTTTGTAACTGTAGGTGACGTTAAGCCAACTTAAATCGAACTGTCAACAATGCCTTTGTTAAACAAAAGTATGGATGTTATATCCAAGGCAGTCTTTGCAAAACAGAATTTTTGATATTTCACCCAAACTGCAACACTGAACCTTAACATGTGATACATCACCGTAATCAGAAAACAAAGCTGAATTCAAAAATGTGAAAATCCAAGATAGTGCCCATAAGAAAAACCAAAGTTGATGATGATTGTCGAAAATCGAAACGTCTGATTTCAAATATGACATCGGCAGGTTGTAGAGGAGGAAAAGTTGCAACGACGAAGTGTCACTCATTTTGAATTAGGTCACCAAATAAGCCGAGGAAAAAATAAAAACGTATTTCCAAAATTCCGGTTTTTTTCGGATATCTCCGGAGGTAATCGGAATTTTTGAAATTTTAAACCGGCATATTATTGAGCTCTAAATTGCGCAACTTTGCCTCAATTTAACCGACCTCGTATCTCTTATGGTTACCGAGATCCCCATGGTGGAGCTCCAAAAACGGGCACCCTGTATAGATGTTTTATTTGAGTGCGTATACATATTAAAATAAACGCCACTATAATTGCATCAAATTTATATCTTGTTGTTGCTGTGATAAATTATATTTTATCAAAGAGTCTGCGAATAATAAAGGTACAATTTTGAGAGCTCACCTTTTACATTTGATCTTTCTTACAAATTTTGATATTCGATAACATGGGAGCATTTTCCGATCTAAATTGTACGAATTGTTGGTTATTTAAGTTGGAGATCGTGATATACTCAAACAAATCGTTAAAAAACAGCAGATTTACATTTAATGAGATAAATGAAATATGGACGAATGAAACTGGAAAAAATTTGGTGTCGCAATATAATACGTAGAGGAGTTGCACGATTTATAAGATACAAAGTTTACAAGGTCACACTGCGTGAGTGTTTTATTTTATTTTGTGTTTTTTTTTTAAATTTTAATTATTAAAGGCCAATGAAACGCCACTGTTAGCCAATTTTAAAAAGCAAAATCGCTTAACACCAGCAAAAGAATACCAAAATTTAACTATCATTGGGATTCAGTCATCTGGAGCGAGCTAGATGCGAGTGATACTACAAAGAAAGTTGTTAGCAATGGGGCTGAAATCTACAACTGTGACTGATTGGCAAAAAAAGTTAAATTTACTCCTTCTTCAATTATTTAGGGTTGCAGGTTGGCTCAAGAAGTGAGTATTTTACATATCATAATTGGCACAGTCAAATCAGCAAAGCTAACAGGCATCATTCGAGATTCACTTTTGCCATCAATACCAAGTAGCATTCAAAGGAAATATGGTGAATACACTTTCCAACAGGATTGTGTATCGTCCAACCACCATGTGGTGTTCTAAAAGTCTGAACTTGTCGCCGATGCAATCTCTGTGGCGTAAAATAAAACTACTTTTACAAAAATTTCCAGCTGAAATATTGAATGTATTTAACACCAGATAAAAGAATAAAACGAAAAGAAGACGTCACAGTGATAAATTTAATTACTTGATTATATACGTTTATTTTTTATAGATTCATTTACTACTTGTAATTTGTTGCTTATTAAAATATTGTTATTTCTTTCAACAATCTACGTTATAAAATCGATCCATATGGTAAAAAAGCAACTTTGAAGTAGGAGGATTGTACCTTTTTGGAGCAGGGCTCGCATTTATATAACTGCATTTCAAAGAAATGAATAACTTCGAATCAATCCAAACCTGCTCGATTGGAATTATTTTTCAAAGGTAAAAGTGTATTTAGGTCTTGTAATATTGTTTTGAAATTATGATTCAGATTGCCTTACAATGCTGATGGTTTTTATACAGATGGAAATAGTTTAATAAACACCGATTAAGCGGACTTAAGACTCATTGTTATGTCTCATTTAAAACCTAACTAACAACTTCTATATATACATCTACTTGGTTACAAACTAGCAACAATATTTTACCAGATATTTCTGCCTTACGCTTACAACTTTACACAATAATTTGGGAAAGGTTTGCTATTTTATTTTCTAAATAATAAAACCAAATATTTTAATTCAGAATTTCTACTCGAACTGCATGCAAAAGCGTCTAGCTTTTCCAAATTCTAGTAATGACTGCGGATATAAATTATTCTGTTTTTTTAACTGATAGTTTTGGAGTTTTGTTTACTGAGTGATAGATGAGTTATTCAAAATATACATTTAGCTCTTAGTCATTCGTACACAATTAGAGATGTGTAGGCGACTAATTAGTAATACAGTATTCTGTTCCAGTTGTATCTTAATACACTGAAAGCAATACTATAGTTTTAAAATAATATTTTATATTTTGAATGATGAAAGATGTCCATAGTGCAGATTGAATCTAATTCACAATTACAGCATACACATCATGGTTTTAACAAATCATTGAGTGCTAAGATTAAACTACCATGCTGTCATATCTCGGATGTGTAATTAAAAAATGACTAACCACTGTTAAGAAAATAATTAAAATGTACCTACTTCATGATTAAAATGTGGAAGGTTCAAGTTCGAAGGGAAGCTTATTACATATTTATTTTTTATTTTAGCATCTTTTTTATATGTCAGCAAGCATGTTGAGGTGTCATTGGCTAACATAATAAAAACATATCATGAGATTAAAAAAAAACAAAAACATGATTCTCAGTGAGCTATAGAATGAAAAGTTTTTACTAGGTTCAGGAGATGTTGCCTGTCCGAAATGTTATTAAATGGTAAAGAATTTGATCAACCATTTCGAAAAACTGGAAGTGTGGGCCTGGTAGGGCAAAAAAGAAAACGCCTGCTTTAATTGAAAATGTTAGAGAACGAATTGACGAGTCTCCAAAAACATCAATTAGATATCTATGCCAGCATGTTGACGATTTAACATGCCACAAAATATTGATGCAATGTTCACATCTGCATCATTACTGATTTATATCCGCCCAGGAGCTTTTAAGAAAGGATTATTAAAAAATATTTAAATTTTGTCGTTGGTTTTTGGTTAATCACAATGATCAGCAGTTAAATTTAATCTTTTTTTATGAACGGAGCTTAGTTTCACGTTAATGGGTATATTAATTCCCAGAAGCGAGATTCCTCACTCTACAATTGAAGTACCCTTTCATCCGAATGGACCAGTCGTAGGTTAGTTGGACCAATATTTTTCGGTTTTTTAAGTTAACTTTACAACTATGAGTTATAGTATGGTTTCTGTAACAGCTCATGCAGCTGCAGATACAATACATTGATTTTTTAGGTTCAAAATTTGGATAATTCATATTCTTTTTTGGGTATTTCGCCACTCTGCAAATTAGTAGAAATACTGTCACGCCCTGCCCCCTTACTCTTGTGCTATGACTATTTTTGGGATCCTATTTAAAAAACACTATCTCTAAGATTACGGTAATGATTTAAACAAACTAAGACTTGAAGAAAAATGTCAAGAAACAGTTCACCTCAACTATTACAAAATGTTTTTAAAAGGATAAAAATTTAAATATGTTTAGAAGAAGAAGGCAAATATCATTAGATTAGTTCAGGTCTATTCATTTTTTCGCTTTCGAGCTACAAACTTACATCGTGTAAAATCATGCTTTTCTCTATCTAGTATTAATTATGATGTGTAGCAAAATATAAAGTGTTAAACGTCAAAGTAAACGCAAATTTAACAAATATATTTCTCGTTACGTAGAATCTGTACAGATATTATTGTTTGATTAATTGCGGTCCCCAAACTAGGCTAAGTAAATCATTGAGTTCTTACATTATAAATAATTTTATTGTAATAATTATGGACTAAAATATGCGTAACAAATTAGTAAACGAATAAATATTGCAAATAGCAGGCGCAATACACTCTCTGGATATAACTTTTTTTTACAGTTGTATAAATTAATAAAACAAATAAACAATGCTACTTTGTTTAAAAAATATTTTAAATGTGGGAAAATTGGTTTATTGCGAAATACTTTTTGCATAATTATTTTTAAAATAATTAAGAATAAGAATAAGCCGAAAAAAGTTTCTGTTATATACAAATAAATACTCACCAAGGCGACAGACGAAATACATCAGATTCTTCCAGTGTATGGCGCATTTAGTTCCTTGTGCAAAACGTTCTGCGATGGAATCAGTCTGTAATATGAGAATTAAATTGTTAGAATTAAGTACGTATAAAACAAGTAACGCAGATTAAAATTTATTCTAAAATAGGAATACTAAGCAAAAATAAACCAGTGTCATGCTAGATAACCCTAAACGTTAAATTTCGGAATTTACTATAACATAAATTATTTAAAGAACATATTTTGATGGTAAATGTCAAAAATGCCAACTGAGTTAACATTAAAAACAAATAATTATAAAAGATTGATACCATTATGAGTTGTCGCTGATTGGCAATGTTGAACCAACAACACTAAACTTGTAGACTGAACCAATAATGGTGTCGCGGCTTTTATAGAAGGGCCGCAGACGGTACTTACACGAGCGACCTCTTGTGGCTATGGTGTGTAAAATAATTGTAAGTGCAAAGACCACTATTATTACTGCCTGAATTTATTTTAACAGGTGTTACATTTGCGGTAAATTTTAACAATATAGAATACTGTCTATCATCCTGCTTCAAAGCTTTTCTTGTTTGTGGACCTTACTTACTAAGATATGAACTTGCCCACTGAACAACGGTGTTTGTCGTAAGCTGAAACGTAAGTTGTCTAGCTTGTTCATGCTTAAAGCGCCTTGCTGACAATTACATTGATATTATGAAAGACAATTTAGCAAATACAAAAAACAGAAGTAAATAAGATTGTATAGACAGTTCTTCATCTACTACAGCACTTGAATCGAAAACATTGGACAGAATTGACATTAGTCGAAACTATAACTGTTTAAGACATATGGTCTTTCTTCGATTTGGATAAAAATGTTTTTAATGGTCGTCTTGCGGATGTTGTGTACTACAATTTTCTATAAAACCAACTACCAATTTTTTTAAAAGCAGTCAAGTCAAGCACGACGGAGCATCTCTGTATTTTCATCTCATTGCTTCGATCAGACATATCCAAATCACCAAATCAAAGGGGCCATACGCTTGGCCAGCACAATCTCCCGACTTAATTCCATTAGAAAATTGCCGTTGGAGGGCACATAAAAGGCTGCTCTATGCAGAGAATGCCAATAATCTTCTTTTTAAGGTTTCATCTCCATTTAATGAATGTTGGAAGCGATCATGGTTTTCTGCTCTAAATAAAGAATTGGCATCCAGGTCGGTCCACTCCCTGATGTTTTTCAGCCAGGAGTATTTTCTTAGTCCCATACCATGTTTTAAGAGAACCGAGGCTAGTTTAGTGGTTAGCACGTCTACTTCGCATTCGGGAGGTCATGGGTTCGATTCCCGCTACTATCTGCTCTGATTCAGGTTTTTAGGAGGTTTTCCTGAGTCAACAGAGTACTTTCTCTGAGGCAAATGCTGAGGCAGTACTTCTCCACTTTTTCTGACCTTTCGTTCATTATCCACCCCTGCTTTCTCTCATCCATCCTATAACTCCCATTCTTGGCTGCAGAGGGAAGCAAGGTCCCTATAGCAGCCCGCCTCCAGTTGGAGGAATTGAAATTACCTTAAACGTGTAACTTACATACTTTTTAGGAGATAATATTTGGTATTGCGGAATACATAATCTAAGTATGATGTTTTTCTTGTTTAATATTTAGCAATAGTTACTGGTCTTGACATATACGTCGAAAAACTTTTTCGTTAGACATGCGGTCTAGGACATTAGGGCGCGGGGTAGTAGCACGCGTGGACACTCGGTGTGTTGAATACGACGACAGATTTCTATTTCGCTGATGTCCGAGTTATTAATCAGTGCTCCAAGATATACTATTTTGCTAACTACATCACACTGGCCAATTCTATGAATTCTATGGTTTTGGTTTTTGCGATCTACAACCACAATTTTGATTTGCTTAGGCCAATCTTTCCAGAAGCTGTAGCAGCTAGATTATACTTGATGCCACCAGGTTAGTGTCGTCCGCGAATCTTACGTTAGATATTTTTGTTCCACCGAGGGAAGCGCCCCCATCCCGTTCTTTCTCATGTTTGAGATTTTCAGAGATAGTAAAAGAAGAATGAAGAATTACATACACAAAATTTAAATGTTTTCTTTAAAAAAATAAAATTATAATTTTCTAAAAATTATTCTCCTATACATAGAATTTCGGCTTAGACCGCGTAGCATTTGTGGATGAACATCCAGCAATCTGTGGCTTAATGTGCCTTGCACCTTGTGAACTCGAGCAAGAAACCGCGCGATGACTATGCTCTTTGGTGGCTCGTGTTGTTGAGTACCTTGAGAACGAGGATATTTAGGCAGATTTGGCCTTTTTGCTGTTTGTGCATCCATACTCACTAACGTTTCGCAAGACCTTGCAGCTTGCATCATCAGAGTGAAAGTCGCACTAAGAACTGAAGGTCGGTGTGGGGCTATTTTTAGTCCTCTGTGTAAGGCTCGCGGAGTTACGTGACGTTGATCGGTCTTTCAAGTGCAGCGTAATCCGTGGTGCGTGGCCATATGGCGCGTAGTGGTTGTAAAGCTTTAGATCGTGTATCACAGGAGTCCACGTTTTACTAAGCTTAAAACTATCTTCCCTGTTTAGATTATTTGAATGTTTGTCTATTTCTATGGCTTCACGTGTTACTCGCGGGAAATAGTGAGGTATTCTGGCAAGTACTCTGGCGTGCTCAAATTCTAAGGTCTGCCCATTTGTAAACGTGTGCTCACCTACGGTTGATTTTGTGATGCGTTTGTATTTGCAATCACCTTTATGTTCTTCAAGTCTTAGACCAACGGAACGACCAGTCTGTCCAATGTAACTCGAGCCGCAAGAACAAGGAGTCCAGTATACGCCAGAGGTTTTTAAACTTGGAATTTTGTCTTTTACTTATCTAAATCCGTTACCCAAAGTTTCCTTGCTCATGAACACAGTTTTGATGTTGTTACGTTTCAGGACACGTTCGATCTTATCAGTCGAGTCTTTAACGTCAGCCCGATCAATTCTCCTACACATAGTTTGGCAAGATATTTAACCACTATACTACCAGCCCTTAACTGGTAAAACAGACTCGCTTGTCAAGGATTCAGCAGAGTTTGTCAAGAAACTAAAGAACATAAAATTAAACAAAAATGATCTCTTAGTCAGTTTAGACGTAGCATCACTCTTCACGAAAGTGCCAGTTGATGAGGTGCTAGTAATTCTCACAGATTTCTTGCCTATATACCAAGCTGAACTTGTGGAAATTTGCTTGAAAAGCCCTTACTTCAGTTGGAACAATAAACTATACGAACAAGTCTAAGGGACGGCTATGGGTTCACCGCTATCACCTGTTATCGCTAATATTTACATGGAGGCATTTGAAACCAAGGCTCTCGAACATGCGCAGATAAAACCGACCTGCTGGTTGAGATATGTAGATGACACCTTTGTCATCTGGTCACACGAACACCTAAAACACCTGAATTCTGTACATCCCAACATAGGTGCCATTCGCAATAGAAGTAGAGGAAAATGGCAGTATTCCGTTTCTAGACGTCCTGGTGAAACGTAAATCAGATGGTAGTTTAGGACATGCTGTCTATAGAAAGAAAACACGCACGAACAGTTATCTAAATGCTAACTCACACCATTATCCAATGCAAAAAGCAACAGTTCTCCAGACTTTGGCAACAAGACCCGTTCGTACCTCAGATGCAGAAAATCTAGAGAAAGTGAAACTACATCTGTTTGACGTTGTACAAAAGAACGGATGCACAACTACTGCCATACGAAGAGCGATAAACAAGACTGTAACACAAAAGGCTAAAGAAGAAACCTTTGGAAGGATTAGCATTTCTACTTTACGTTAAAGGCTCGACTGATACGATAGGACGTCTCCTGAAACAAAACAACATCAAAACTGTGTTCACGAGCAAGGAAACTTTGGGTAACGGATTCAGATCAGTAAAAGACAAAATTCCAAGTGTAAAAACCTCTGGCGTATATTGGATTCCTTGTTCTTGCGGCTCGAGTTACACTGGACAGACTGGCCGTTCCATTGATCTAAGACTTTAAGAACATAAAGACGATTGCATACACAAACGCATCACAAAATCAGCCGTCGGTGAGCACACGTTTACAAATGGGCACACTTTAGAATTTGAGCACGCCAAAGTACTTGCCAGAATACCTTACTATTTCCCGCGAGTAACACGTGAAGCCATAGAAATAGACAAACATTCAAATAATCTAAACAGGGAAGATAGTTTAGTAAAACGTGGACTCCTGTAATACACGATCTAAGGCATTACAACCACTGTGCGTCATAGGGGCCACGCCCCACAGATTACGTTACACCCGAACGACCAACCATCGTTACGCCACTCCCCGCGCCTGGTACAGCTCCACACCAAACATGACCCTAAACCTTTTTATTCTTTTTTACCTTCAGTTCTTAGTGCGACTTTCACTCTGATTATACTAGCTGCAAGGTCTTACGAAACGTTAGTGGATATGGATGCACAAACAGCAACAAGGCCATATCTGCTTAAGTATCCTGGTTCTCAAGCCACCAAAGAGCATGGTCATCGCGCGGTTCCTTGCTCGAGTTCACAAGGTGCAAGGCATATTAAGCCAGAGAATGCTTGGTGTTCATCCACAAATACTACGAGGTCTAACCCAAAATTGTATGGTAAGAAGAATAATTCGAGTAACCGCGAAAGCCTCAAACAGTATATTTCTAAAAATTACATTGAAAAAATGCTTTTGCAAGCGTACTTTACTAAGTAGTTTAAATCCAGGCATAGAAGCTACCTCAGCTTGTTAAAAATATGCCGTATTGCTTTCGATTTTGCATACGCACTGCTCCCAACGTTTTCTTAAATTGCAATATTGATTTTCTAATCAAATCTAAAGATGTTTCGTCCCAAGATGATTCTATATTTGCCCTTAATTCGTTCAGTGTTGCAAATGGTGTTCTACTCTGCAAATAAACCAGTTCTTGAAGTGCATCCCAGATACAGTAAAGCACTGGATTTACATCACGTGAATTTGGTGGCTATTCATCAGCTACTACATAAGGTTCCGTGTAAAAGGCATTTCCTAAAACCAATCCTTTTAAGTTTCCTGTTCTCGTATTGTTTAACAAACTTGTGTAAGACTTGGCATCCATATCTTACAATGCTTGTTCGACAATTATCCCCAGATTCACTTCATTAGCTGATTTCGCAGGGAAGCTATACGGTGCCCACCTTGGAGACGTTTTTTTGTCCACCCGGTATATTCACCGTATATATTAAACATCATAGGCGACAACACACATCCCTTTCTAACAGCACCATCACGAAACGTTATGTTGTTAATTTTAACTACAGTAGAATGATCTTCATAGAGTTTGCGAATGACAAAAACTCTGCAAGCCCAGTTCTTGAAGAGTTGTTCACATTTTGCCCCAACTGACATTGTCAAAATCTTTACGGTAATCTACGAAACATCGATGCAGTGGTACGTAATATTCTTTGGATTTTTCTATAAGTTGACGTAGATTCAGGATTTGATCCACGTCCCTTTACGCAACCCGCTTCTTCTGCCGATATTTGTCAAGAGATATAGGACTGTAGGCAATCTTGGACAATATAGAGCATTATTTTGTTGCCATGAGGTAACAATGCCAGTAATTTGTAGTTGCCGCAGATTTTAATGGAGCCTTTATTGTGAAGCGGTATAAAAACAGATCTCTAGAGTGGCATTCCATATGAGTTTTAATATTGCTGTGTATACCTACTACCTATTAATAGTTTATTCTGAGTTGATAGTCCTGATTTTCTACTAAGTACGAGTAGTTAACACATTTACTTGAATTTCATATCAAGTTGTTTTCTTTTGGTAAAATATGCGTGTATCGTGTGAACCTTTCAACCAGATGAAGTGAAGTAGGTATTTGAATACTTCATTTTATGGTATTTTCGGTTCAATTAACTATACAGGGTCAGTTTCTGTGATTCAAATTGTATATAATGCTTACGCAATTGGTTTCGTTTGATTTTATTCTCCAATGTCGTAGCCATTCTTCAATGCTTGTAGTATGTTGGAGGAAACAATGGCGCTTTGATATGATGGTAATATAGATGTATTATCAGCATATGTAGCAATTGATAGCAATGGAATCAGTGCAAGCTTCTTGATAGTTTACTAGAAATGTTGGTGATATATGGTTTTGTATACAACACATCGAATGAGAAAGTGCTTGATTTACAACTCGGTGGACTTGTTTAGAGCTTTCCTGGCCTTTTTAAACCCAAATAGCTGTGTAGCTATGAGCTAATTTTCATCAATTATGGGTGTTAATGGTTGTGATAGAATTTGTAGTAGACTGATGGGCCTCTGTGGCATGATATATTCTGGATTTTTTCTGGTTTCAATAGCAAAGCTTAAGTGCGAATTTTCATTGATAGGGAAAATATTCAAGCGTAATATTGCATTGAAAGTAGATGTTAGTACCATGAAGTCTTTTTCGGACAATTTTCTTAGTATTTTGTGGGAGATGATATCATAATCCGGCATATTCTTTTTAATAATTATCATGATGTACTACTGTTCTACCTCTCTCTGACTGATTCTATTTAGTGAGATGGCCATCTGATATGGGATATCTAACTGTTTGTTTATTTCTTCCTTTGCTCTGATTTCTGGGACGGTTTAGGCTTTAAGGCTGTGGTTAGACGTTCTGCGAATATCGTGGTTCTTTTGCTGATTGGTTCTCGTGCAGGTATTAGCATTTTTTCTTCTTAGTGATATTTGCTGCTAATGTTGCTTTAGTTTGCGGGTAGTCTTTCATGGTGTCGTTTTTTTTTCATCAAATCCCTTTACTATGCGGACATGTAACCGGTCAGATTTTTTTGTTAGGATCAGCTGGGTAATATGTACTTAGCTTTATTGTTAAATAACTTAAGTTGTTGTTTTTAACTGTTTTAATAGCTCCCTGCCACCTATAACCAGTAAATGCCTTCGTAGTGTTTTGGAGAACTTGTTAAAGCCAGTTTGATTATTATTATGTCTGGGCGGGCAATATATTGCAGCTATTGCCATTTCACGTGTGTTTTCTTTTATAGCATTGTTTTTCACAGGAAAATTAAAAAAATATTAATTTAAATCATTTAGAATTACCAATTATAATTTAAGCCAAAACTGCAAGATTATATTCGCCGTGGAAAATGTATACAAAAATTCATACTTTCATCAATTTTTTTTTCTCACTTAGAGTAACACTTTTATAATGTATTAGGAGTAGAAGTGATCTAATTTGATTTTAAAACTGACTAATTAAGGCGTTGATATTATTTGTGGGCAAAATAACATTTCACTAATTACATTAGTCACAAAAATAACTATCGGACACACGGCTTGTATTATATTTTCAAACGACGATTACTGTGAATTCCTATTTATAATATGAAGCTATTGTTAAGTATAAAAACTACATTTCTGCGTAGGCGTAAGAAGAAACTATGATAAATGCAGTTGGCGTTGATAAGAAAATACTAAATAAACCGCCCACTTGAGACACGTAGCACTGTGGATTTTGAACCTTTTAGGTTTAATCTTTGAATGATTGTTAATGTACGTAACAATTTTCAGTACACACAATAAATGAAAAACTTGCATACCACGAAGAAAACTAGTTCTCCCTAATAAAGTGGGTGTGACAATTTCCCTTACTATTGCCCTATGCATTTAGATAGGTGCCTCTGCGAAAAGATTTATAATTTGATACAGAACAAATGTCCTTTCGGGTAGTGCACCAAATTTAAATAGTTGTAGAGCCTATAACTAACCATAGCTGTCAGGCTGATCAGGGGCGTAACTAAATGGAGAAAAGGTGTTAATATAATGATACATTTTCACATTGAAATTGATGCCATTCCTAAGCACGTTGAAATAAAAATTAACATGCCAGTTTAGCTGCTCAAGTGGTTATTTATATTCACAAAGCACATTTGCTGGTATAATTTCATATGTTATTACTGAAACACTAGTAACTACATTAAATGCCTTGTTAGCCAACGTAAACTTCGGCTTCTATTATGTTAAACGATAATTTTAATATTTAGAAATAACAGATGTCTCAAAAGTCAAGTCCTTCCATGAATGTGGAGACGCAAGTCGATTTTTAATTCACAACTACTACTGATAGTTACTGAAAAATGACATTTGCCCATTGTGAATTAAGAAATGTCATGTCTCTCTAAAGTTGTGGCAAGACTTTATAATTTTATTTGTAGAAAAACTTTTTTTCAGCTAATTGTTTAAAATTTAATATAAATGTATAAAGTGAGAAAAGTAAAAATATATTTCGACTTAATAAAAGTCTTCTTCAGTTTACATCTTATCTATTTAGTCAAAATTATTCCTTTTAAAAATTAGTCCTTGTTATTTTATTTAAAAACTTATATTCGAAAATTAGCGGTTATCACTTAATCAACCATTATCAATGTTTACTTTCTATGTTCAAGGAGTTTAGAAATACTAGATTTTTAATTTACTTGCACAATTAGTAAATTAACAATTTCCATCTTGTTGTAGTTTAATATTTTTGAAATTGTTATGTAGAAAAATTTTGACATCCTTCAGCGAAATTTAATTGAGAAATTGGAGTTTGGATTTCTTTTTAAATTATTAATCCAGTTATGTAATAGTCCTTGTTATTTTATTAAATTCAAATTAGCTGTTATTACTTCATGGACTATTTAAATGCTTACTTCCTTTGTTCACAGCGTTCAGAAAAATAAGATTTATAATTTACTGGCATAGTTGTTAAAGGAAAATCATTACAGTTTTGTTGTTGTCTAATATTTTTAATGTTATGTTAAAACACGTTGAATTCCTCAGCATAATAATGGAAAAATTGGTTTTGGGTCTCTTATTAATTACGAAAACATTAAAAATTATCTTATTGTTAAATTATTAATATTTTATTTTTGACTGGCTATACTCGTTTGGTCGAGGTGCCGCCATTTTATACACATTTTATATACCAGGTGTATAAAATGGCGGCACCTCGACCAAACGAGTATAGCCAGTCAAAAATAATAGTATATTATACATCAAGGTAGCGAAGTGCAGTATTATAACCTGAGCGCATATTAGATACTGAGCGCGCAGCGCGAAGTATCTAAAGCGCGAAGGTTATAAGAGGGTTCGCTACCGTGGTGTATATACTATTTTTTGCACTACCAAACGGCGTAATACCTAAATTCCCAACAAATTTCGAAAATATATTAACTGTCAACTGACAATACAACTCTTTAAAACGTCAAAATTAAAATAGTCATATTTGGTAACTTAGCAATTTATCAGTTACCACGGTGAAAATTGTTTATTTTACTTTCTCTCCCTTGGTGGAGAAAATCAAATTCACGACCTAAAGATAGACCAATAACGGTGCGTTCTGAGACTAGTAGGGCAAAAAATATTAATAATTTAACAATAAGATAATTTTTAATGTTTTCGTAGTTAATAAGAGACCCAAAACCAATTTTTCCATTATTATGCTGAGGAATTCAACGTGTTTTAACATAACATTTAAAATATTAGACAACAACAAAACTGTAATGATTTTCCTTTGACAACTATGCCAGTAAATTATAAATCTTATTTTTCTGAACGCTGTGAACAAAGGAAGTAAGCATTTAAATAGTCCATGAAGTAATAACAGCTAATTTGAATTTAATAAAATAACAAGGACTATTACACAACTGGATTAATAATTTAAAAAGAAACCCAAACTCCAATTTCTCAATTAAATTTCGCTGAAGGATGTCAACATTTTTCTACATAACAATTTCAAAAATATTAAACTACAACAAGATGGAAATTGTTAATTTAATAATTGTGCAAGTAAATTAAAAATCTAGTATTTCTAAACTCATTGAACATAGAAAGTAAACATTGATAATGGTTGATTAAGTGATAACCGCTAATTTTCGAATATAAGTTTTTAAATAAAATAACAAGGACTAATTTTTAAAAGGAATAATTTTGACTAAATAGATAAGATGTAAACTGAAGAAGACTTTTATTAAGTCGAAATATATTTTTACTTTTCTCACTTTATACATTTATATTAAATTTTAAACAATTAGCTGAAAAAAAGTTTTTCTACAAATGAAATAATATAAACAACAGCTGTAATAATTTTTAACACGAGACTTTATAATGATGGCTTGTTCCGAAATTTTCAAATCTAATTTCAAATCCCTGCGAAGGGTGCTTATTTAAATTTGACCAAAATTTGCTAAATTTGGTTTAAAACGGGTTGACTCGAGTAAAGCTCGGATGCCCAGGATCCGTTCTACTCAAATGTATAAAACACAGGAATAACACAGTGTAGAAGTAAATGGTATAATGTGTGTAAGTATATACAAACTAATTCTTAATTAATGAAAATAGTATGTACGTACATATTATAAAATAAAATTCCTTTGACGTATTAGTTTGCTGTAGCTCTGACGTACTGGAACGAAGAGATCTAAAACATACAATATTTCAGCCGGCAAAGATGGCGTTTGTTATTTATAGTTTACGGAGGATAAATTCAATGGACAAAGGTGTTTTGCAGTGTCTGTGGTGTGTACGGCAAGAGCATAAAGTCTTGTTGGACGTGGTACGCTCTTTGTGAATAAGTTTTGAGCACTCGGAATAATATAAATTGGAAATTTTTACCTTACTCAAAAGTCCGCTATTGACAGCTCGGATCGCCGGTGAGCGCTCAAACATTTCAGTCGGTCCGGATTCACGGCAGGCGGACCAAATGTCGAGGCACCTGGATTATGCCGGCGGCCTGGTAGTTTCTCCTAGTATGTAGATAAGTTGTGTTTTAGATTAAATTTATTAAAAGGTTATGATAATAGTGACATGGGGGAATCAGCTGGCGCAGACATTAAACGCACTTTCTAGCAAGATGGGGCCAATCCACCGGTGCTAACAAAGTCAGAAAGTTGTCTAGAAAGATGGGTCCGAATCCATCGGCGCTAGCTAGGCCAGAAAAGAAGCTCTAAGCCCCGGGGCAGGACCTATTGTTGGTAGTCAGGATCAGGTTCAGGTTCAAGTCTCAAGTGTCGTTAACTAGCTGTGGATTCTTTTTTATACCCTTCGACCGCCTCGTTGTCGGGCCATATCTAGAGGGCTCGGAAAAGGAACTGCTGCGTGGCGTACCGCCTTATCAAAAATCTAAAAACTATGGATATGTAAGCGAAAACTGTAACGGGCACTAGCACCATTCAAATATCTAGCACATTATGTGTGCCTTAGATAAATTTGATGCGGGAGTTAACGTTATAATTTGATTTCAAAACTTTTGGGGCATCTGTTACACCTTTTTAGCTGAAGGCGTGATTTGTATTTATTATTTCTTGTTTACCTTTTTGGTGGCGATTTAAATATTTGTTTTTCCCTTCTAATAGTGTTTATTCCAGCATTTCTTCTTCCATTTTGTGGTAATTTAATTCAATTTGCATGAAAACCGTATCTTTCTGTTGCTTTAAATTATTTTTTGTTGCTATGGATACATGGTGAAATTTTGGACTAAAACTAATAGAACGATGTGAAATATTCAATTTAAAATTATTAATATTTATTACTGTCATAAAACTACTCACTTGAAAACTAGGGAACGACCCTCACTGGAACCAAAATATATTTTGAATGACATAATAACTAAACCGACGTCAGTGATAAAAAAAAATCGAATACCGAATAAACGTTTGCTAAACCCGCCAATAGCAGGCAGACCAACGTTCGGGCAGGACGTCTGTCGGGTCCGCTACCCCTTAGGGGGTGAAATGGGGCAAATAGGCCTAAAAATCGATATGGGTGTCGTTATTGCGGTTTTTTGCGACGTTGATTGCGAAAATGGCATGTATCTTTAAGTCCGAGATGATGGACATGACATAAAATTAAAACTCTATAGTGGTGAAACGGGGTTTCAGAGACAAATTATTTTTGGGGGGCCGGTTGCCGGGCCAGCTAGTAGATATATAAATATGTAGGTAGGTATAGCTCTTTAATTAAACTCTCCTTTGCGACACTTTGCTAAAGCTAACATATCTATCTAGTATGGATAGGAAACAATACCTAATTTATGAATGCAACTATAACTCATTTAAAGGTCAAATGTCAAGTTTGACATTTAAGTGTAAACGTAGTTGCACTCATAAATTAGGAAGTATTCCATAGCCATACTAGATGAAAATGATTTTTGATCATACTTTATAAAGGGCAAACTCACTGATGATGATGATGATTACATTTTTTTATTTAATTAAACTTGTTCAAAAGTCTTTTTGCCATAACGGCTTCTTATTGAATTTGAATCGATTAGATTTGTCAAGTGCGTATTGACAATTTTTATGATAAATAACTGGGTCATAACATTTCATTGTACTAGCGAAACGGAGTGATGCTGAGTGTCGAAGTATTTTTGGAAAGCTTCGAAGAGCACTTTTCTGGAGTGGAGGGTACCGTATATTTTTGTATTCGTATTGTTAAATTGATCAAAAGGTTTAATTCTGACCGTTGGTCGCCAAAGTTTTCGATCAATATTTTTCTTAATTCGGAGCAGGTGTCGTACCGGTACTCGATGATTATTTCCAAAGCTTGACCTTTTAGTTTGTTTCTAATTGAAGATAAAATAAATTTGTTAATGTAAAGGTTAACATTCTCTGTACAAATATAATTAGGAATAATGTCTGCTGATCTGACGAATTCAGAAAGAGTTGCTTGATGTCCATCATAATTAGTTATTTTACTCAAAAGAGCTGCTGTACAGCTCGAGAAAAAGCAACTGGATGTGCATGTGCAACCATGTTAAGCCTGTTAGCATTACTACAGTTAATATTTGGAAATAATGGTCTTACACGACCTAACAGCGATTTCGAGCGATCCCGTGATATGAAAGTTTTATTAAAAATTAATTTTATTTATTTGTTTATGTAAGTAAACAGTATTATTCTAGGGGAAGCCTAGCAGCGTTGGTATAAGAACCCTACGCACAGAACGTGAGTATATTCAGAGATTAAGCATACCTAGTGGATGTACTGAATGGGCACGCTTACCGAGTTCTGTTTGAACTTATAAATAAATATTTAAAACTATGTTAGTATAGTTTAAAGTTTGTTAATTATAATTTTAATAATTATTACTTTTCTTTGCCTTACATCCGTTTGAAGCATAAAAATTGATTTTACTTTAAATTATAAATATGCACTTGTATTGTGTTTGACAAACGGCCTGCTGAACTGCTAGGTCCTGTCGTCTTCAAATTGACTGCTATGATGCGCTCTGGACTGCTATGCTGAGTCCTGTTGTTCTCAATTGGACTGGTTCCAATAACTAAGGTGAGTTCTAGAGTCAGGGGAAACCAATGACCATGTGGTTCCAATAACCAGGGATTGCAGTAGCTGGGTCGAGGGGCAGTCCTCACGATCGGTCAATGTTTACCCCTGGAGTTGTCCGATGATCCACTGGATGGTAGGTTTTCGAATTGTGGCAAAGAGCTGAACTTCAAGGAAATTACTGGTCGACTCGATGGTTGTAGTTTTCCAGTTTTCCTCCATAAATTCGAACGAATGAGCCAGTTAAATTAAACAGCCGCCGAAACGGCGTATTTTACAATGCATAAATACATTGGAACTATAACACAGGCTTCGCAAGGCAGTCTCTTACTTCTAGCGCGTTAAGCTCTGAACTAGGAACTGAAAATAAAATACAGAACTACTAACGTATATAATATTTATTATTTATTGAGCTAAACCTTATCTACGGATGCGCCAGCAGGAGCATCAGGTTTGCAAGCTAGCAATTCTAAACAAAATGAGCTCAAAGTCGTGATGACGTAACTTGCAAGGTTTACGTCAGCTAATTTTGATACCAGCCAACTAAGAAAGCAAGAAATAGCAATTGAAAATAACTACAAAAGTAGGGTAGTTAGGCGGGTTCTGGGACACTTTGATTGGTTTGCAACTTGGCTAAGTGTCACGTGGCGAGGTCATTGGCCTCTGGTTTAAAACTTGGCTAAGTATAGCCGGGGGTCACGGGTCTAGCCGGGGTCAAGGTCACGGGCCTCACCTAAGTCACGTGCCACTTCCGGGAATTTTTGGGCTAAATGTCTAATTTTGAAATTTTTACAAGACTTATCAAAATTTTCTCAGGCTCGACAGGATGTGACTCGTCGTCTAGGAATGCAGACATGTCCATTCTTGCAGCATATTGTTATCAGTAAATAGAACAATGACATCCATTGTTTGAGAAATCTGCACGACATTGGACAATGAAGCCATTGTTGTCTGGAGATTAAAATGTGCAAAGCTGGTAAATAGAACAATGACATCCATTGTTTTACAATCAGGACGATAATTGGACAATGAAGCCATTGTTGTCTGGAGATTAAAATGTGCAAAGCTGGTAAATAGAACAATGACATCCATTGTTTTAAAATCAGCACGATAATTGGACAATGAAGCCATTGTTGTCTGGAGGAATTTTGGCTGATCTCCATTATCAGATAAACAGGATGTTATTGTCTGAAGCTTTAGACTTGTCCAGACATGTTTGAGAAATGTGCAAAGCTGTTAAAAATTGAACAAAGAAACCTATTGTTTGAGAAAAATCTGCGCAACCGCTAAATTGAATGGAGCCTTTGTTCAGAAATTTTTGTTGATGTATAAAATTATTACAAATATATTATGCATCACTGACCAACCTGGAATATTCCTGTAACCAATTTTATAAGCACAATGGTGTAATAAAACAACAATGTAAATATACTTGTATTTTATTTTGTCTAAAACGTACATGTATAAAATTATTACAACTATACATCAGCTAATTATTGTGCTACAGATGTCATCTCTGTCTGGACGATCTCCTCAAAGACAAGTTTCGTGCTGGTCCCACACTTGCCACCCGAGATGATATAGTAGCGACGTTTTTCTAATTGTTGTAGGTCTGCGTCTGTTAGGCAATCGTAGCGTGCTGGTAGAATGAATCTGAAGTTGTCCAATTCTACCGCCACTTTATTGCCGTATTTAGACGGATACCGATACACATTTATTATTAGATATTTTTCGTCAATCTTCAAATCTCGTACATTTCCCCACTCTTTAACCTCATTTAAGTTGCAAAGTTTCTGGTTGAAATCTGCCATGTTTTTGGAAAGAGCGCGTACAGGAAAATGATAGAAATACTACAGCACATCAGGTTTATATAGCACCGATGAAAATTAAGTGATGAGTCATCACAACGTGGTAATTTAGGCAATATTTTTAGCATCAATCCAGCTATTGTGCTGATTTGAAAATCCAAGCCATTTTACAAATACTTTGTTACGTTTTTGTTTTATTACACGTTCAACGAGATGTATGTCTGGATATTTAACTTTTTGAAACTCAAGATCGTAGAAACATCCTTGAATAGACCGATTGGAAGCATCTTTTATTAGATAGGTAATAGGATTAGTTAATTTAACTTGATCGATTGTGAATATTTCATTAGTCCAGTTGGGCGTATATCCTTTATCGAATATTGTTCGATATTTGCTAATTCGCACAGGATCGCCAACCTTAAATTTTACATTACTTAAATCTGTCATTTTTATATGATTATAGGCTTGATTGAGAATTTCTTTCTCATTACTCTTATTCACATCAACCGGTCATTTACCAATTGTACTATGTTTTTTATGATTGTAGGTGTGACTGACTTGAGATAATAGAGAAAGCCATTTGTATGAACCTTGCAAACTAAACATCTTCCACATAATAGATTTAAGTGTACGATTTACTCTTTCAACGACACACGCTTTTTTGAGCTAAATGTTGAGAAATGGTCAATTTTATATTTATTCATTAGTGTTTGAAAATCTTTATTGAAAAACTCTTTACCCTGATCTGTCTGCAAGTTCTTCGGAATTCTACCGCTTTCAGATAGTATTTTTTCAGTTGCACTAGTAACTTCCTTGGAGGTTTTGGTTTTTATAGGTTCTAGCCAAACATATTTTGAAAATACATCTATAATTACTAAAATATATCGATAACCTTTATTTACTTTAGAGTATGGTATCATTTCTACTAAATCGCCTTGATGAAGATCATCCAATCCTTTTACTATTACACGACGCCGTCGATTATATATTCGTGCAGGCTTATGCAACTCGTCTACTATTTGGGCCTTAATCGAACTGCTTATTTTCTTCCGGGTCATTTTGAACCTTTCTAAATGAAACAGTTTCACTAACTAAAGGTTTAGGTGGAGGTTTAGTTAGTTTTAGAGAAAAGTAAAGTTGATCAATTTCAGCCTGAATGTCTGCAATAATTTCATTTGCTATTTCTATATTTGTAACTAGCAGAGTTTTGGTGTTCGGGAAGTCGGTAAATAATCTTATTAAGTTCTTTGTTAAGGAGAGTCTTGTTGACAGCATCCTTTTCAAATAGAGGTTGTGCAAGATTGGCTAATCGTTTATGTTGGAGATTAAAATGATCATAGTCATCGTACAAGTGTAGATTTCTTGCTGAATGTGACGACCGAACTTATCTCTCGACATTGTCGAACTGACTTTATTCAATGATTCCCGCCTCTTTTAACTCTTCTATTATACCAACAATTTCATTTCTATGATTTGTGTAACCGGATGCTTGAGAGGCATACAGTAACTTTAATCGATCGACCAACTCGTTCGGATCATCCCAGTAAACATAATCCATCGGTTTATTGCTAACTTGTTTATACATTTGTTGCATACCTTTACCAGAACGCTTTTTAGCTGATGAAGACGAGGGTGATGATGATGATGAGTCAGATTTATAAATTTCTTGTATTTCGTTTGGTTGAAACCTACCTTCTGCACATTTTTATCAAAATTTCTAGACGCCGCACCTGTTCTGTTTATGATATCATTATAATTTGCTCTATCTGTCGACGTCTCAGAACCCTTTGTATCTAGCTCATCTCCACCAAAATAAAATTGGTTTTTATCAAAATCATATCTAATTCCATACCTCCCTAGATTTAGTCTTTCTATAAGATAATTGCTTACATATTTCCTAGGAAGTTTATCATACTGTTCTAAGAAGGAACTTATAGCTTGCGGCTGAAATTTGTTTGTTATAGTCGTATTAAAATCATCTTCGGTGGATTCACACAATACTTCATCAACAGGTTTTGGTGTAAATAATCGAAGTTTTGAAGATGGGAGATTCTCTTTTTTATTTATTACTTTTGCAACACTTTGCATTTGTTCGGTAACAGGTTTAAAAAATTTACCGAGGAGCTGTTGTTCCATCAACTTACCCTCCTTAAGAGCTCGAACTTTCTGTCTTATAATATTTTTAGTTTTAATAAGTTCCGTCGCTACATTCGTTTTCATTATTGGTACAAGTATGTAAGCGGTAGACAGCTAGACAGGTAGACAGGTAGACAGGTAGACAAGTAGACAGCTAGACAGGTAGACAGCTAGACAGGTAGACAGGTAGACAGGTAGACAGCTAGACAGGTAGATAAGTAGACAGGTAAACAGGTAGACTGGTAGACAGCTAGACAGGTAGACAGGTAGACAGCTAGACAGGTAGACAGATAGACAGCTAGACAGGTAGACAGATAGACAGTTAGACAGGTAAACAGGTAGACAGTCAGCTAGACAGTTAGACAGACTGACAGATTCAAACTAGTTCACACATCAACAGCTTTCTATCAAATAATGGATATCAGAATTGTTAAATGTATATATACGAATCAAATTCATAACGATAGCGTCCATTATTTAAATCACTATCTTTGTCTATTACCAGAAATCCGTGTTTATGACTATTCCAGCAATATGCGCACATTTCTTTAAATTGTTCGTAAGTCATGTCGGTATTAACATGATCTCGGTAGACCTTCTGTAAATTCATATCGTCCTGCTTAAACAGCACCAGCATGTTAGCATTATCGCGAATAAGATGTTTAGGAATACATGCATATGTTTGACAAAGATAGAAACAGTCTATATTTTTATGTCGACCCATGCTAAAATATTCTCTCATAACGTCCTGTTTGTCGCAAGAAATGTCATCAAAAATAAAAATGCTGTTAGATTTAGCTTGGTCGGGTGGTACAATGTTCACACCATCGCTGTATGTATAGTAACCAACCTCAGGAATTAATTGAAACAATATACTTAGATATTCAAACTTTGCTTGAAACAGCAATTTTGAATATATATAAATATTTTCAAATCGTACTCTATTAACAACTTTTATTAGCGATATAATGATGTTTGTTTTACCACAATTCGATGGGCCTAGAATAAGTCATCGTATCGTGGAAGGTAACAACGGTCCGTTTCTCTTGCTTAGAGATGCAGTATGATTATCATGATTTTTTATTGGCAAACTAGTTTTTAGTTTAACTACCCTCATGACGTCTACTTGGAAACTCATACTAAAACTGCTATGCACATCTATATATATATATATTAAGGTCCTAATCGATCAGTTCTCAGTTCTATAAAATGGTTCGACGTCGAAACAACAAACCAGTCGATCGCCGACGAGGTGCTGGTGTACTCAATACGCTCATTAATAAATTGCCTTTCGAATTGCACATACCAGGATATCAATATTGCGGGCCTGGCACAAAACTTGAGAAAAGAATCGCACGAGGAGATCCCGCAATTAACAAATTAGATCAAGCATGTCGTGAGCACGATTTGGCTTATGCAAAACAATCTGATAATATGGAGGAACGACATAAAGCTGACAGAATTTTAGCTAAAAATGCTATTGGACGTATTAGAGCTTCAGACGCTAGCTTAGGTGAACGTGTCTCGGCTGCAGGAGTAGCTGCAGCTATGAAGGCAAAAGTAAAAATGGGGTTGGGAGCTAAAAAGAAAACTGGTAAAAAGAGAAAGAGGACACCTGGAGATAGGCTTACTTTCAATCAGGTAGTGAAAAAAGCACGAACTGAATTAGAAGGAGGACTGCTGCGAGACTTAAGCGATGCTACAAATATTGCTGTTAAGACAATTAATAAAATAAAGAGAAACAAGATTATTAAAACTCCTCGAGTAATACGTGTGCGAAAAAACAGGAGGAATGTTACCCTTGATTCCAATCTTTGCAGGACTTAGCGCGTTAGGAGCTCTTAGCTGTGGAGCTGCAGGAATTGCAAAGGTGGTTGTACCCCTCATCCTTACTTACCTTTGAAGGCTTACACTTCACCGACTAGCTCAAGATACGGTTTCTTTTCAGGGTTTAACAATTGTGGGATTTTTAGTTCGTTTCACTTTCATATAAAGGTAAAAGTTCATTAATCAGAAGAAATGGGCGCCATAACTTTATTTAAAAAGTTTTAAATTCAATAAGTTTACAAAGGTTACGTATTCTTTCTAACAGTCCACAAATCAATTGTTATGCATTAGAGGCTTATACCTTTCTAATTTTAATACACATTATGTAATTATTTAGCAAGTTTTATTCTTCTCTGACAAGTTAGAATTTGTTCTAATAAAACGTTAGGATTAATGAATCTATCAGTATCTAGGAGATTTCTTATACCTATTTAATTAATAACCTCCGGTTCGTAAGTTGAAAATATAAAGAGCTTTCTATACCCTCGTATTTCTCTTTCCTAGGTCTTAATTACGATTAATGATCGGTATTTAGTTTAATTGGTATCATTCCATGTAGTATAAGAAAGGTCCTTTATGAAAAAAAACTTATTATTTGACAAGTGACCCAAAAACCAACTTGACAGTCACAGAACGATTTAATCTCACTTCAGGCCACATCACCTGGTAAGTAACTATTGTTTTTACTTGAAACTAATCTGTTATTGAATCTTCTTAAGGCTTACGCCCTAATTTAATTATATTTAAGCTATGACGCGGGTTTAAGTCTAACTAACGATATTAAACCCTTTCAGGACTAACATACGGTTAATGCAGAGAACCCTTGAACCTGGACCTCTCCATCTGCCAACATTAACTATGAAGAACTCCTCATCGAACCAAAGAAGTTGCCCTTGACTGGTGAGTGATCTCCTAACTGGTTATAGATTTCTAATTGCGTCCTCTCTTTTCCTTATCGCTCGTAACTTATCGACACACTTCTCCATGGCGAATATACAACTGACCAGAACTGGCGTCAAATGAAAAAGACCGACGAGCTGGTAGTCAAAGAGGAAGCCCTAAGAGCTGGTGGTCAAAGAGGTGACACTAAGAGCTGAATCAAAGAAAACCCTCTATTACGATTTGTATGTATTAATTTGCCGTCTACCTACCAGTTATATAATAACTGCACTTTTCAGAAAGAAAATGTTTGTGGAATTTATCCTATCTGCCTGAAAAATTATTATGTTTTAATACTATGCTGTATGAGTTAAATAAAGGCTTACTATTGTCTGCTTGTATCCTTTCTAAGCTAGGATTTTCAATTTGCTTCGCTTCTGCATAGAGAAGCGCCCTTTTGCTTTCTCAATTAAACAGGAAGTAATAATTTTTGTTATTTATTGTTCTTTTATTAACGTAACCATGGGCCTTCTAAATTAAATTTCAAAAAGGGTAGGCAACCCCTCCTACTGGTCTTGCGCTTAAAGTTGCCTATCTATTAGGATTAATTAATATTGAACGATATTCCTGTAGAAGCTACGATATGTACTGCTATATGGTTAAAGATGTCCAGTCGGCAAAAAAACAATTAGCAGAGTCTGAAAGACATAATAAAACGATGGAAGCAATAGCTTTAGGTAAAGGGTTATATCTAAAACCTTAAAAAAAAGATACGGATTGTTTACGACAAAAAACTTGTAATGCAGCTGCCAAACCGGGCCTTGTCAAATATCGATTTACAATCATACGCTAAACGTTTAAAAATTCCTAACTTTTGCGGAATTTTTATGAGAGATGATTTACCAAAACAGGTTCAAAATATCGAATGCGGTATTGTAAATTTGGATGATAAAACCAACCTTGGTACACATTGGGTGGCTTACATAAAACGGGGGAAAGATGCAATTTACTTTGACAGTTTTGGAGACTTAAAACCTCCAATAGAAATTGTGAAATATTTGACAAGTGGCAAAAATGGCAGCTGTCATCCTATTAAATATAATCACCAGACATTTCAAACTTATAATTCTGCAAATTGCGGACATTTATGTTTACAATTTTTGCACGACGCCATGTGTTAGCTTCCTACCAGTTTACTGCGAGAAAAGACATGTCCAGATTTGTCAAGACTTGCAGATGTGGGAGGATGACGTCATGGTCTGAGGATGTACTTATAGTATGAGAATTCTGAGTTGTACACATTCGCATTATGAAGCAGCAACGATACTATAAATATCGAATGCAGTTCAACCGCATTACTAAAAATCTGGAGAAATTGAAAAGAGATATTGAAATATATTGCAAATTAAAAGATATTTCAAAGGAACTTTTTTTGTTTGAAATTAAGCGAGCGGCAGCCAGACCTGAACTTGTTAATAAGCCAGTTTAAACATGACTTGGTGTTGTATGACAAAGAACATCAGGAATAAAAACAGCAGCAGCAAGCAGGTTCAATTTTACCCGATTGTCGAAATTCGTCAGAAAGAAGAAGAAGAGGAGGACGATACACTTCCATACCATTACTGGCAGTTGTGTGCACTCGACAGGATGAGGTTTAAGAATAGAATAGATAAAATGTCTCTATTGTTTGAACCTATCTTAAATAAACAATTGCAATGTATACTGAATAAGGATGTAAAAGGAAAAATAAAACCTATTGTTTAATAAAAAGCTGTTTTATTTCCAGTAAGATTCTTAGAGGAGGAGGAGGAGGAGAGTCGTAGACTGATGAGAATGTAATTAAAATTATAGGTCTCCAGATGTTTTGTTTCAGTTCTAGTTAAACCGTCTACTATTAAACATGTCCTGGACGTTTCCCTTGTCTGGAAATGAATCTGCTCTCACAGCTCAGTATCCATCCATACATCTTCCGGAATCTGAATACGTTATAGGATTAATCAGTTTTGAAGCTTATAATACTATACCTAATATTGATTCGAATAATAATAAATTTCATTATACTGATATTGATGGTAAACAAGCTGTAATTGAAATACCTCACGGTTCATATGAAGTTGCCGATATAAGGCAATATATTAGACATGAGCTGAGTGTAACAAAGTCTAAGCCACCCTCTCATCAAGCGGGTAGTGCTAATGATGTACTAGAAAAAAATATTGTGCAGCACCAAGCAGAACCTGTGCTACATATTAAGCCTAATAATAACACGCTCAGGAGTGAAATTAAATCATCCTTAGCAATCGATTTTACTGCTAAAGATAGTATTGGACAGTTATTAGGTTTCAAACCTAAGAAATTGAAAGCTTATGGTAGATATATTTCCGATAATCCTGTAGATATATTTAAAGTTAATACTATATGTATTGATTGCAATATCGTAACTGGTACTTATCACAACAGCAATACTGTACACAGAGTTCATCAATTTTTCCCTACAGATCCGCCAGGATTTAAGATTGTAGAAAATTCCTCTAACGTTGTATATCTACCAATCAATACGAGAATTATTGATAACATTGTCATACAAATACTGGATCAAAACGGTAAATTGGTCAATTTCTGCGGAGAAACCATCACGGTAAGGTTGCATCTCAAGAAACAAAATGGTGGTTAGATACAACTCTCAGCAGCAGCCGCAGCAAACATATAATATTAAAGATGATCAGTTTGTTTCGAACATCAGTAGGCTGCCTGCAGTCGATAGATTAACATCTGGCAATAAACTGTTTCTAAAATCTTTAGGTTTGAAGCTAACTGCTACTAGAAGTGACGGCGAGGGGGAAATCAAAAAGAAAAAACATCTGGACTGTTATTAAATTAAATTTTACTGTTAATATTCGAAAAATTTTAATATTCTGTAATATTAAGAGCGCTTGTTTTGCATCAAATAAAAATGACGACTTCTGAAATACTAAACGTTACTGAAACAGCTTTTCAAGATAACTCGATTGTCTATGCGGAGAAACATACGCATCAGCCCTATTCTTCTACAACATTTAATAATAA
Source organism: Agriotes lineatus (assembly GCA_940337035.1). Taxonomy (NCBI): domain Eukaryota; kingdom Metazoa; phylum Arthropoda; class Insecta; order Coleoptera; family Elateridae; genus Agriotes; species Agriotes lineatus. The sequence goes on along the minus strand of OW679196.1, from coordinate 117,403,792 downwards.
CGATGAAATACGAATACCTATTTTACATCAAGATGTGTACACTTTACCGTGCAACAGTGTTATATGTTTCGAAGGTAAATTGTTAAAGGATGCAGATAGTAAAGCTACTGCAACGGGATCATTTGCAAATTTAGGCATATCTTACCTACTAGATGAAATTAGATACGAACTTAATAGTGTAGTGGTTGATCGTGTAAGAAATGTCGGCATAACTGCAACTATGAAAGCCTACGTGTCATATAATTCGACTCAAAGTATTCGTTTGGAGAATGCAGGTTGGACGCCTACCAAAACATCTATTGACGGATTGGTCGATTCAAAAGGTAATTTTCAGATATTTGTCCCCTGCGAAATGTTGATGGGAGTTTTTGAAGACTTTAGAAACATTTTACTAAACGTTCGACAAGGGGCCGGTTGCAGAAAGCAATGTTAAGTCTGGTGTTAGCTAACATCGCGTCAAAGTGAACAAAATCGCATCAAATTTTGTTTACTAATGTATTAGTTACCATAAACATATGAGATTTGATTCGTTTTTGTTCACTTTGACGCGATGTTAGCTAACACCAGACTTAACATTGCTTTCTGCAACCGGCCCAAGAATTAGTACTTATTAGAAGCAATCAAGATTTAAATGCTGTTATTAATACGGTCGATGAAAAACTTAAAGTATAATTAACAAAAGTGTATTGGAGAGTCCCACACATTTCGGTGGCCGATGTAAATCGTTTAAAATTATTAAAATACATTGAGCAAAGTAGTCAGTTGGAAATCAATTTTAGAAGTTGGGAATTGCACGAGTATCCTGCATTACAACAGACAAAACGACACACTTGGGCTATAAAAAATGTTAGTCAAGTAGAAACTCCACGTCACATTATTGTAGGCTTCCAAACAGACCGAAAAAATAAAACTGTTAAAAATATGGCCCAATTTGATTCATGCGATTTAAGATATATTACACTTTACCTCAATTCCGAAAGATATCCCTATGATAATTTAAATCTGGAATTTTCCAGCAATCGATATGCGCAACTGTATGAAATGTTTGCAGGTTTTCAATCATCTTACTACGAACATGACAATCAGCCTGTTCTTACGCCCGCACAATTCAAAAGTATAGCTCCACTAGTCCTAATAGATTGTTCTAGACAAAATGAATCATTAAAAGGCGGTGCTGTAGATATTCGACTTGAATTCGAAACCAATACTGATATACCGAAAAACACTTCAGCTTACGCATTGATTTTATTAGATCGAAAAGTGAAATATAATCCTTTTACCAGTGACATAAAAATAGTTAGCAGATTGATTGTTCTTTCGACAACATTAGCGATGAAATTTATAGATATTCAAGGTTTTCAATATAAAAATAGCAACTTTATTTGCAAAGAAATAGCTGTATATGATAGTGATACAAATGTTACAATCCACCGGATAGTAGAACCGCCGATACCGTACGAACACTTTTCAAATTCTCTAAAAGATCAAGTGATTTGGCTTACAACTAATTTGCACGGGTTAGAATGGAGCAATAATAATCAGCATGACACAATACCCTATGAACAGAATTGCCTGAGAGGCTGGTTCAGGATTCCGTTACTTTGCGCTGATTCTATCCCTAATTTTAAGCGCGTAAATGAGACTGCATTTACGCTTTAAGCCAGCTTAGTCAATGGCACTTAAAGGGACGACAGTAAGACCACTCCTGAGATGCAGCCTCACATCTCGACAGTATTATGGCTTGGTATAGGAGTGGCGACGTAGTGAATGAACCAAACATTAAATGCCGATTGTTTTATTATAAAAATAAACCTGTATTTATATACAATGAAAATGCTTAACGAAGTAACAATATCAAAGTTCATAATAGTGAAATAGAACGCGTTTAAAGGTCCGCAAAGACCGCAACTCAGCATGATAAGCTTTTATATTTCCGCATGGGTTTGCAGGCTGAGCGTTGAACTTGGCTTTCTAGGTCGCCGAGTTGCATTTTCACTTACTGTTGGCGAAACAATATTCGTTTAAGATTTCGTAAATGGAAACTGAATTTTGCCTGTTTTAATTCAAGATTAAAACAGATATAATCTACGTATACACTTGCGAAATTATGAAGTAAAACTGGAGGTTAAAACTGTTTTATGAAATCAGAATTACATTTAGAACTTCTGACTGGCTTCGTAAATTTTTTTATTAAAATTTATGTGTGTTTAAACCAAGTTTAAACATATTGCCAATTTTAGGCTGAAGAAAAAGAAAAAGAAAAAACTATATGGTTTCTTCCACATTAAGGGTTTTTAGAGGATATTCTTCTACGGCTGACTGGCGTTGTTTGGATTGATGCTTCCTTCGGTTGATCCTTTTCCGAATGTAGTAGAAGGCTCCTATTAGAATAGCCCCTCCCAATAGGCTGCTTGTTATCCCGCTGGATAGATAGGAGTGGTGGCGGATAGTTTTCCAAGTAATGTCCTTTAGGTGCTGCTGGAATTCCAAATGCAAGTAGATCCTCGAAGTGGTCTGACTGTTTTAGTACTGGCCCCTCTGCAATTTCTGAAAAGGAGTTGGGTGTTATTGTGTTGGTAAAATTGATGCTGACGGCCTTGGAATATCCTGCTAGGATCTTGAATTTCTTGTTATGCCTGGGGGTTAACGTATTCTTTGTAGTTTGGATGATGCAGTCTGACGAGATTTGAATTACACCTGTAGTGTTGACAGTGATATCTTCCCTATTGCCACTGCAAGTGATAGCTATTCGGGTTGGCTTGTTGACTACGAACATCCAGGTGTTTTCCATGTATAGTTGTTTCCAAATAATGGACTGGATCTGATGTCTTCGTAGGCTGCATTGACTAACTTCCGTTCGATGGTATATGTCATCAATGATGCAATTTGGGTTATTTTCAATTCCTTTCACGACTGTTGGACTGCAGATATACGTGTTTGGAGTAATTTGGAGATTTTCTTTCAATTCCTCATCTGACTCTTGAAAGTACATTTGTAGGTTGTAATCCACAGCGAAGATCCCTTTTGGTACGTCGATCACCCAGTAGGACCCATTGTTAATTTGGATAGGAATTGGTGTCACCTTGATTAAGGTATATTCGGTTTTTTCTACTATGATGAAGTATCCTTGGACGTTGATGTAGATGTCATCATGTCCGATGTCGACCTTTAGGATTGGGGTCGGTAAAATTTCTAAGTTTGGCGAGAGTTTACTGGTTACATTTGCGAGGATTTGCTTGATTTGGGCAGGTGTGATTAACTCGTAAAAATTACCTTGTTGGAAATGAACGTTCAAAATGTTTGTGTGGTAATTGCACAGTTCACTAATAACATTTGTGGCGACTTGATAGACACTGATGATGTGGATATTTAATCGGTTGGAGTCGGTTGCCTTATACCATTTGTCCATGTTGTTGATTGCCCTGATTCCTTGGTTCAGCTTCTCTTGAAAATGTTCCAGTTTCTGATCGATTCGTTCTTCGGTATCATTAAATCTTGAAAGTGCTGACAGCAAGAATTTGGATTGTTGACTGTCCATTTTTATTAATTCCTGTTGATTTTTGTCGAGTCTATCAATATCTTGATAGACTTCGTCATTTACTCCGAAAATTGACGTGAGTACAGTCCCAAGCACTCCTCGTTTCTCTCGTCTTGTTATGATATCTTCCATGCCAGTTTTAATCCATTCCATATGCCTTTTTTGTTCCAGAAGATGATGCACCAATGTCTTGCATAACGTATCTTCGGACAGTTCTTTCGCAGAGTTGCAGAGGTCGTCGAATTTGTCCACCATGTCGATAACTGTTTCGAAGTCTTCTTCGATCTTCCCTCTCTCGAACTGGATTTCGATCCTGAATGTTCCTCGTTCAATCTTCCCGTGTCCAATATGCTCTACATAGTACCCGCTGTCTGGTTTTTGTATGTTGAATTCTGCCTTACTCAATGTATTTGTAGTAAGGAGAGTAAATATGAGTAGAAGCATTTTCCATTTGGACCGGATAGTTTTCTTTGGTACTGGGAATGATTGTGTGTGGGTGCTGTTGGCCGAAATTTTCTCTTCAGGCTCTGGTTCCCGCGATTCTTCGTTAGTTGTTAATGGAATGATACTGCCTATGGAACGTTTTAATTGATGTCCTCCTGATTTCTGGATGGTTACTACTCGTACTGATCCATCGGTTGCAGGATGAATGTCGGTAACTCTCGCTAAGGGCCATTTACTAGGATTAATGTTTTCTTCTTTGACTAGCACTAGGTCACCAACTTTTATATTCTCCACCGGTTTCTTCCATTTGTTTCTTTGCTGTAATCCATGAAGGTAATCCAAGCTCCATGAATTCCAAAAATCTTGCTTGATTTTTTGGATCAATCTCCAGCGATTTGACAAATTTGTTGATATTGGTGTGCTGATTGGGTCCGGTGGTGAGATTATCTCTCTTCCTATCAGGAAATGGCCTGTTGTCAATGCAGTGGTGTCTTCAATATTGTTGCCTTGTGGGCACAGAGGACGTGAGTTTAAGCAGGCTTCTATTTGGCAAAGCAGAGTTGTTAATTCTTCAAATGTTAGAGTAGCGTTGCCAATGGTTCTCTTCAGATGATGCTTCATTGACTTTACTCCTGCTTCCCATATTCCTCCGAAGTGTGGAGCTACTGGAGGGATGAAGTGCCATTGGGTACCAATGGTGGATAAATTTTCTTGGATAACTGGGCCTTCCATTGCTTGACGGATTTCCTTGTCCAAGACCTTTCTTGCTCCAACGAAATTCGTTCCGTTGTCGCTATAAAGATGTGCACAGCGTCCTCTTCGGGCGATGAACCTCCTGAAGACTGCTAGGAAGCTGTTAGTTGTCATGTCGCTGACGGCTTCTAAATGTATTGCTTTGGTTGATAGACAGACAAAAACAGCAATGTATCCCTTGGATGAAGAATGCCCTCTTCCTTTAGATGTTCGAATTTGTATTGGACCGGCATAGTCCACTCCGGAATGGAAGAATGGCGGGGTTGAATTGACTCTGGTTGGTGGAAGATTCCCCATTAATTGCTGGGCTGCCTCTGCCTTGAATCGGATGCATCGAAAGCATTTCTTGATGCTGGAGCTGACGGCTTTCTTTGCGTTGATGATCCAATATTTTCTTCGGACATAGGACAGTGTGAGTTGAGTGCCACCGTGTAAGGTGCGTAAATGTGCCTGATGGATTATTAATTTGGAAATATGATTGGAATAAGGAAGAATAATTGGGTGTTTTTCGTGGTAGGATAAGTTTGAATTTTCTAGTCTTCCTCCAACACGTATGATTCCATGTTGATCGATGAATGGATTGAGATTTGCGAGTTTGTTATTGGAGTCCACACATTTTCTCTTTTGGATTTGAGATCGTGTTGCCTTCAAAATAGGATCACTTCCTTGGACGACCTTCATGAGTGTGAGGATGGTGTCTTCCATTTCTTTAACTGATAGACATCCTGGTTGAATGGGAAGACGCCTACACTTGTTGATGAATCTTCGGCAGTAGGACACGACTCGTACCATTCTTGCCAGAGACGAGAAGCGATGAAGAATCTCGTTCTCGTCTTGATGAACTGTAGCTTGATGCACAGTGTAACTCTTTGCTTCTTCATTGGTTGTGACGGTGTCTGGTTGACACGGCCATAACTCTTTGTTAATTAACCAGCTTGGTCCATCCCACCATAGTGTATGTTCCTTTAATTTCCCTGGACTAGTACCTCTGGAGATGACGTCTGCAGGATTTTCTTCTGACTTGACGTGGTTCCAATGTTGAGCCGGAATCAGGTGGTTGATTTCGGCTACGCGGTTTGCGATGAATGTCTTCCATCTTACTGGATCTCCCTTCATCCATCCTAGTGTGACCATGGAATCGGTCCAGGCGAAGATAGATACCTTAGGAATGTCCAGTGCCGTGATTACCCGTTGTAATAGATTAGAAAGTAGTACTGCTGCGCAGAGTTCCAGTCTGGGTAGGGTTGCCTTTGCTCGAGCTGGTGCCACCTTGGATTTGGCTATTAATAATGATACCTTGGATTGGCCTGATGACGTGATGGCTCTGGTGTAGACCACGGCGCCAATAGCTCTTTCGGAGGCGTCACAGAATCCATGCAGTTCCATTTGGGCTTTCTTTTTGGTAAAAAGCCACCTTGGTAAAGTAATTTCTTCTACTGATTTGAGTTGAGATTTAAACGTTTCCCATTTGCCTTGGATACTTTCTGAAACTGGGTCGTCCCACTTGATATTTTCGAGCCATAGTTCTTGGATGAGCAGTTTAGCAGTGATGATGGGTGCTAACCAACCCAAAGGGTCGAAAATTTTAGCGACTTCGGATAATATGGTGCGTTTTGTGGATCCCTTTTGCTTCACATCCACTTTGAAGCAAAACACGTCTTCATATGGAGACCAATGAACTCCCAATGACTTCTTTACGCCGTCCTCACTTATTTCGAGGTAGGTTTGCTCCTTCAATTCTTCGGGTAGTTCTTGTATGATGGCTAATTCATTACTGCACCATTTATGTAGGCTAAAACCTCCACGTTTTAATAAGGAAATTAACGGACCTTGCTGCTTGATTGCTTCTTCTAAAGTGTCGGCTCCGGAGAGTACATCGTCCACATAGAAATCTCTCTTCACAACTTCCGCTGCTAATGGAAAGGAAGATTTTTCGTCCTCTGCTAATTGGTGCAAGGTTCGGATGGCCAGATAGGGAGCTGGTGCGGTTCCATACGTGACGTTGCATAACCTGTATTCCCTGATTGGCTGTGATTGATCGAATCTCCATAAGATTCGTTGATACTCCTGGTCTTGGATGCCCATCTTGATTTGTCGGTACATTTTCTCAATGTCCGCAGAGAAGACGACCTTGTGAGTTCTCCATCGGAGTAGAATGTCGACCAGCTCTTGCTGAAGTTTCGGTCCAGCATACATAACTTCGTTTAAGGATTTTCCATAAGATGCCTTGTTCGAAGCTTCGAAGACGACACGGAGCTTCGTTGATGAACTTGCTTCTCGAATTACGCCGTGGTGTGGGATGTAATACTTGCCATTGTTTTCCTGTTTCTTTTCTACTATTTCCATATGTCCTAGATCCAGATATTCTTGCATGAATTTCTTGTATTGGATTTCTAGATCTTGATCTTGTCTCAGCTTCTTTTCCAGATGTAGTAATCTTGCCAATGCCGAGGGTTTGGACTTTTCCATGCTCACTGGAGTTTGCTTAAATGGAATCTTGACTATGTATCTTCCATCCTGGTCTCGCTGCACTGTTTCTGTGAATTTATTCTCACATACCTGGTCGTCTGGGGAAATTTTTCGTTGAGTGGGGACTTCTTCTATGTTCCAGAATTTTTGTAACTGCTCATCTTCTTCGATTTTGGCAACCATGGTGTTGACTTTAATGATGTCGTTGTGCTGTCTTCCAATGGTTCCAGATAAGATCCAGCCCAGCTCGGTATTTTGTCCTAAGATGCCATCCTTTGTTTTAGTGATTCCTTCTAGAATTACTTTTGAATATTCTTCGGCGCCTAGAATTATGTCTATGGGGCCAGGTTGGTTGAAGGTTGGATCGGCGATGAAAATATTGCTCCAGGAATTGATATTTATGTTTGGGATAAGGGATGAAGGCATGGCTTTGGTAAGTTTGGGAAGTATTAGTAAATTGACAGGTAGGGAAAAGTACTTGAAAATCTAGGTGTGATCAAACCTGGGATTTTCCATTTGGCAATTTTTGGCTCGCTGTTCCCAATTCCTGTGATTTCAGCTCGAACCTTGGTCCTAGGTAACCCCAATAATTCGGCTGATGCTTCCGTGATGAACGACCCCTGAGACCCGGGATCTATTAATACTCGTAGTAGATGAGTCATCCCGGATGCTGCCTTTACTTGAACCATTGCTGTGGCAAGTAGAACTTGGCTCTCCTGTGCGCCTAAATTGGCGGTGATGATGTCCGACTTCGGCTTCTTTTCTGGAGCGTTGGAAGTCTTCATAGCTGCTGCATGAGCTAACGTTCTCATCCTTTGGGCAGGGAGCGGCCTTGATGGTGGCTGCGCCTTATGAAGCAGTGTATGATGCGGGAAGCGACAGATCCTACAATTAAAATAAGCACGACATGGTATATTTGAATCGTGCCGCAAGCATCGATAGCACAATCGATTGGTTTTTACTGCTTCTAGTTTTTCATGGGTAGATAGCCACAGTTGTCGATGTAATGATCTCCATGGCACAGCTTGCAATTTAGGGATGCGGAAGCGTAATTCTTCTGTGGTCTTTCCTGCGTGGGCTTTCGAGCTCCATCTATGGATTCTAGGGATTGGAACCGCACTTGCAGGAAAGCCATTAAATTTTGGTGATCCTGGACTTCATTTGGACATTGAAGCGACTGTTCATATAATTTGTTGGTTTCAGGATCCCATTTTCGAGCGATAGCTCTGTTAATCCACGGACCCCAACTGTCCGTGGAGATGCCTAAATTTTTGATTGCCTCCACACATTCCTTGATGGAGTCGTGCAATCTTTTTAACCCTTGGGCTGACTCTTTGGAGAGGACCGGCAGATCGAATATGGTGTCTAGCAATTTAGTTAGAATAAGGCGATTATTTTGATACCTTTGTTGCAGCAGATTCCAGGCGGTGTTGTAGTTTGCTTGGGTAACAGCTAGATGCTGGATCAGTCGGCTTGGCTCTCCCTTAAGATGCGTCTTTAAATATTGCATCTTGATGACATCGTCCATATTCTGGTTGTCATCTACTAATTTGGTGAACAGGTCCTTGAAAGTGGCCCATTCCTCATAATTTCCCTCGTATATGGGAATTTTGACTTGAGGAAGCGAGATGGCTGCTGCTTGCTCGTTCCTTGTCGGCGCTTGCAATAAAATAATTAAATTTCTATACCTGTCTTCCAACGTAGTATATTCAGGACTGAAGTGCATTTGTTCTGAAGCCATGTCGTTTGACATAACTTCTTCGTCCATCTCGACCACACGATCCCATTTTTCTCTTAATTCCCTTGTCGTGATGGCGGGCCTCCCTAATTCTTGTGTTAGTTCGGCGTCGTCCATCGCTTGCTTAAAATTCTGAATCCGAATCTGCAGTTTTCGGATACGAACCTTTTGCTCGGGGTTGGCCACCATTTCCTCTTGCGTTCTGCTTACGGAGGGGTTGGAAATTTCCGTTGATTTTGAACAGCTCTGCAAGTAACTTTTTGCTTCGCCGTATATGGCTTTAATTTGGTCGTAATACCCTGTTTTAAAATAATTATGAGTTGGAATACTTAGCTGCCCCATTTCTGCATGATTTTTAGTTGCAGTGTTCCAAAGTTCGTCCAGCGTTTTGTTGCGACTGGCGATGTAGGCTTCATTTTTTCGGCTGGCAGGGTCCTTTTTGCTGTTGGATAATATTTGCTTTATCTTCTGAGCGAGCTCTTCTTGGGCGACAGCTAATTTGTTGAATTCCTCCATGTTGTTGGCCATTTTCTGGGAACTGGGTGGTTGGCAGATGTTGTCTTCTTCTCGGGATGTGTTTTTTCGTTAGTTGGAGACAGATCCAGCTCGAAGGACCATGAACAGAATTGCCTGAGAGGCTGCTTCAGGATTCCGTTACTTTGCGCTGATTCTATCCCTAATTTTAAACGCGTAAATGAGACTGCATTTACGCTTTAAGCCGGCTTAGTCAATGGCACTTAAAGGGACGACAGTAAGACCACTCCTGAGATGCAGCCTCACATCTCGACAGTATTATGGCTTGGTAAAGGAGTGGCGACGTAGTGAATAAATCAAACATTAAATGCCGATTGTTTTTATTATAAAAATAAACTTGTATTTATACAAAACTAAAATGCTTAACGAAGTAACAATATCAAAGTTCATATGTACAGTTTATTGGGCAGAGCGTATACAATTACAAAATAAAAACGTAGCAATTTAGCAGTTTTTATTTACTGCTAGAGAGAAGCTCGCCCGTTGAACCTGCACTTGTAGGTCGGTTTTGTGCATGAGGTGCAGATCTGCAGTTTTCCTGGTTTTTAACTCGTCTGATTGCGAAATAACACTGGCTTTTAAATCATGAATAATGTTCCGTAAATTTGGACTGAAATTTATATATAATCTAATTTAAACATATTAAATTTAGCAATTATGAGGCAAAAACTAGTGATTGCGGCATTAAAAATTGCTTGCTATTAAATCGGAGTTGCATTTAAAGCGTGCGACTGGATTTCGTAAATTTTAGAAAATAAAATTTATGTGTGTTTAATCAAGTTTAAACAGCTGGGGTTTTAGCGCTCATTTTGTTTTTCAAAAATTCGAGTGACCCACCGTTTTTGCATCGTAACTCGGTTAGTTGTAAAGCAATCGACTTTTAACAGTGCTCATTTTAAAGGTCTTTTCAATCACTACAAAAAACGTTCTATAAGTTTTTCCCGAAAATGCATCGGTTTTTCGTTAATTAACGTTGATTACTTCGAACAAAGTTCTTGCAAAAAAAAATCTTCTTCAACGAGCCATAACTTCTTTTATTTTGGACCTAGAGCATTCATTAAACAACCAATTTCTTTGTTCTCTTCTAAGCTTCATTTTTGGTTATTGCAACTTATTTGATAGAAAGCGAAGTTTTCGACTTATTCGCGAAAAACCGTCCAAAAACATGCATTTTTATCACGAAAAATCTAAGTCTTCAATCTCGAATAGCTCGAAAAATATCGATCTATCGAAAAAACTATATAGAACATTTTTTACTTAGAATTTGTCTCTCTATCCATTTACGGGGTTATTTTGAGTGAACAATTTCCACCCCCGAGAAGGGGTGGCATCCACTCTCAGGGTAAAAGCGCACATCGGCGCTATGTCACTTCTGCTCCTTGAACCATCCCCTAACCACTCACCAAATTTCACTTCAATCGGTCAAGGTTAAAAGAATTCTGAGGTAATGCATATTTTTACCCTCAACGACTGGACTATATGGTTAACCTATGGGAGAAATTAAAGTTGCCACTGTTACTGCTAATTGTTATTTTGTTACAAGCCTCCTTTAACTTGTGCATTTTTTTTAATAAATATGAAGCCAAAATATTCGAAGGGTAGGTGAGTAGGTGAGATATGATAATGATTTATTAGCTGGATTTGGATTATGTTGTGTTTAATGACAGGCGCCCAATATTTGTTAATGTTAATGTATGAAGTTTATTTTATAACCTTAAGGATCACTGCCTAGTCCTTACTCACACTATTATTCTGCCGAGGGTTAGAACTAGCTAGGGTTGTGCCATCTCTCGTTTACATAATATTAATATTATTATACGATCTCACAAAAATACAATGTGTGATAGGATAGTCACGAAATGAAGGCATGTTATGTCGTAATCATCGATTTCTTTTTTGTTTGGACAAATCTTAAAGGATTTAAGTTGGTGTGAGCTATAAAAGTGCTGCTGAGTTTACTACTCATCGACCGTGAACATCGTGGAGCTTTTGTTCCAATTAGATGGTTTTCAAACACAAGTACAGGTTTTGATCAAAATATTAGAGTAGGCAGCTGGATAAGATTTATTAAATTGCATACAGGGAAACTCCGGACAAAATTTATTCGAACATCAAGACTGCGCTTCCAATGTATTTAACATTACCAATAACTGAGACATCTTGCGAACAAAGCTTCAACAAACTGAAAGTCTTAAAACTACCTGCGTTCTGCTATAAAACGGGAAAGATGTACTAGCCTTGCCATACAACAAAAAGTTTTTATAATCGAAATAAAATGTCGACATGACTGTCGGTGACAGTTATGCAATGGTTTAGGTTATGTATTGTGTATTTCATCCTAGAACATCAACATAATGTGAATTAATAACCGACATATGTATCAAGTTTCAGAGCCAAGCTTGATTTCATTTGCTGACATGTTAGATGAATTTGCTTCAGCCAAACTGAGAAAGTTGTCATTTTAGCTACCTATTCAATATTTACTTGATCTTATTTTAGTTGTGTAATTGTTTCCAAATATAAATTAATAGAGAATAAAACAAACTTAGTTACCTATTAGTTATGAATTCGCGCAGTCAATAACAGGTCGACTTCCACTACTTTCGGCCACTGAAACTAGACAGTAAATATTATTTATTAATTTGTAATTATTATGGAAGTACGCATTAAAGATACATATTAACATCATTATTATTAAATCCAAATTGAACCCATCAGCTTCCCCAAACAAATTAGCATCGAATGTTCTTCTCAGTTACCCAGGGGTATGCTTTCGGTGGCTACAAAAGCGCAGCGAGGATGCACCCGACCATTGAAATTTAATGCTATTCTTGGCCAGAATGTAATCTGTAAGCTACACCGCAGCAAACAATTACTGCATGATCTGCTTAGGTAATCGGAACAGCAGGGTGTAAGTTACGTAACCCGAAACCTCGGGGGGCTGCAGCGCCCTCTAATTTTGCAGTCAGTGTTTGCCAACTGTAAAAGACCGCCGGCACCAGCTCGTGCCTTTTACACAAACATTAGGTAATTGTTGGCAAAACCGAGCTGTTATCGCGCGGGCTGCCCTTTTCCTAAGCCTTTAATTTCGCCCTTTGTGGACTCCGGCGACAGCTTTCACATGTCCGAAATTGCGCCTGAGCTGCTTTTTGTCGGCGATGCGATACCGTTTTGTGGCATTTGCTCCCAGGTTGCTGTTTGGAGATAACAGCTTGGATAGATTTCTGCTAAAACGTTTCATTTAGTGGAAGAGTTATTGGAAGAGGTTGGATTGCAGCGGCGCCACGAGGGAGGTGAACTTGCACCCCTTTGCTCAAAAAGCTTACATTTAATATAATCACGAAAAACATGAGAAGAGGTAGAAGAAAATGGAATGCTGAAAAAAATAGAAAAAACAAGAGGTGAAATATGTATTGGTTTCTGATATCTAACTAATGGCTCCAAATAATAGTCGCACAGAAAAAGTGCAATAGCAACCAACGGTCAAGATATACGACGCATCGCTCACTATACGGCAGTGTAGGTGAATGTGCATAAGTACCGGGTATGTAAATGCCACTTTAATTTTGTTCTTCTTTTCTATACGTGCTTCTCCATCTTTACTTTTGCTGCTCTTTGTAATGGCTTTGCTTCTTTACTTCTCTTCTATGTGTTAGTATTTCATTGCATCTGTTCTATGCTTCTTCCTAAAGGTCAACTGTAAACAACACATTTTGCGACATTACTGCATTTTTTAGTTTATGATATCCCAAGAAAGTATTTACTCATAACTTCGGTTTTGCATAAATTGTTGATGTAATTTATACTGAAATGATCTTTCCGTAGCTATACAGGGTGTAAAATGCTTTACGTATTTTAGAGTTTGCAATGACAATTTCTTCATATGAGAATATAATTCGTTAAATTTTGAGCCAATCATAAATCTCTTAAATTTAAGACATTGGCCAATAGAACTGAACAATACTGAAAATATAACCACACGATTTTCGATGTGGTACGAGCTAACTTGGTTTTGTTTCACGTGTCAAATGAACTAGTAACTTAGAAATGTCATATTTTTTAGGTTAGGTCGTTCGTTTTAAGCATTAAAAGCAACAAAAGTGTGTTTGGGACAAACATTCCTCATCAGCGTTGATACTCACGTAATATAATTGCATTACGTTCTCTCTGGTATGTATTTTAAATCATTATATTCTCTTCTTAAAAAGAATACCCTTAATAGTCTATAATTTTTTAAGAATATCATTTCGTTATAATTCCAATGCAAGAAAATACAACTCGTCCTTTGGACTCGTTGTATTTTCAGCTTTGGGATTATAACTCATAATATTCATAAAAAAACCATCGATAATAAGCCTACTACTTATTGTATTACCCCTGAATATATTTGCTTCACTAATTATATTAGACCAAACTTGAACCGAACGTTTTTTTTGTAGACAAAAATTCTGCATCTATTTATGTCATCATTTGCTAATTTACATTTCGGGAAATTTAAAACTGAAATAATTAAAATTACCATTTTCACAAAAACCGGTGGTGCTTTCAAATTATTGAAACAAATTTCTTTAACTTTTCGGTTAACGATATTTAAATTGACAAATAATAGCATAAATAGATTTTTTTCTCTACAATAACCATATGCACACGTTCGCTCTAAAATAATTAGGGAGGCAAATATTTTCATATGAAGAAATTAACACCTATGGTGCTTAAATAATTTCTACACCCTGTATAATAAAGGAATTTTAATTATTCGATTTTTTTGTGAAAATTAATTTTCACATAAACTTGCTCAGATCTCTACTCAATTAACGGTCAGATTGATTATGTAGGTACTTTTTCATTTTGTTAAATTCTCTCGACTCGCAGGTAGGGTGTAACGGCGGAGGAAAATTTCAACACATTTCGGTGCACAAATTTCCGAAATTTCACACAGATCCGTTCTGGCTACATGTCTAACAGTTTTTAGAATAAGTCGGCCTTTACCCCACATAAAACCCAGATGTGATGTCTGAAAGACGTTTCCACAGCTCTATTGCACTTGTGTGAGTGTTATCTACGAGGGGGAAGTGTTGCGCACATAGACCGACGTGAGTTTTGCGTTTTGCAATCACGCATGAAATCGCGGAGTCCAACAGCTCTGCTAGTGGATGAAAGTCTCAACATGTTCAATAGTACCTCCTCTAAGTACGTGCCTACTTTATAAGCTGCACGGACTCCTCTGAAGCATGTTTGGTTTAATCATTAGGCTTATAACAGCTCTAATATCATTGGCACGTAAGTTCATAGCTTTAATGTGCACAATACTCAATTTTATCTGCTTTCAGGTCTCCAATTTTGGAACACACACATGCTCTTCAGCTACGGCCCTTGAATTCTGCAGCTGCGGCCGCAATTTTGTGTTGCCGAAAGCCCTCGGCTTCCACTGGAACTCAGGCTAGCTTCGATCGCAATTCCAGCGCACACCAACAGCCAAATCTGCTTCGCCAGTGCACCCAGTTTATGAAGTTCTGGTGTTCCGACATAGTTTTATATGCACTTTTACTCGTAACCATACTGCATGTCAGTTTATATAAGCGCACTTTGACACACTGTGAAACGGATACTGAAATCGCAGATAATCTTGTTCAAAATATTTTATTCCATGCCAACTAAAGCTAGCATGTGTCCCGATAAGTTTGCTGACTCTTGGTGTGGCTAAAGTGGGATCTTTCAGTTAATTTTAACCTGGTTTTGCCGAAACATAACCCTACAATTTGCTGACAGACAATGAAAGAATTCCGATCATACTTGGTGCTGTGTGAAATGCACTTTTCATGTGTTTTTAACTTAAATTAATTATGAGTTATGTGCTAATATATAGAAGAATCACCTAAAGATAGCTTTTGAAACAACATAAGCCTTAAATTTACAATGGTGGAATAAATTCTACGGCAAAGAAATCTGTTTGTGACAGCAGTTTTCCTTTGGCGAATGAAACTTTGTTACTCATTACATTAACTTGTAACATCTCCGACGTACAAACGAATATCACAGCAGTATGCGAGAGACTTTTAAAATGTTTTTGTCCCTTGGAAGTCAGAAATGAGGAACAGTAGTATGGTATGGTGACAGTAGGACGATAAAACTTCCACAAATGGGGCTTCAACAACAAATGAGGTGATTTCCAAGAAGGGCTGTGGGTATTAGAGCCTCAAAAATAAGAAATAGAAGAGGTAGGCACTACGACGACGACTTGGTCACTGTTCCCTTTCGACTGGGCAGTATTGAACTTTCGAATTTAATCTGTACAAGGCGTTTAGAAACCACGAACTTTCGATATGAAGGCTTACGCCCACTTATCCCCGTTAGACCTTTAGAAAGAGTATTACCCCTGCACCGAAATCGAGATCACTCGGCCTGACAAGCGGCAACTGCTTCAGGAACCCGGTAAAATAGTGAATGCTCTGCGTCTCCAGCCAACGTTCGTTGCCAAAGATTGGACCACATTTTGCAGGAAAACAAACGCTCAAAAACGCACGTAGGCCCCAGACAAGCTAAAGCTTGTTTCCCGAGGTGCGCCCCACTGACGTCACGAAAGTTGTTAAGATAAAATGACGTAAGTCAGTAAATGCAAATTCCAATTCATTATCCAGGACGACCTCTATTGTTTAGCAACCAAATCAACTAAGCACTACTTCCAGCGTACCGTTGCGGCCAACTCAAAGTGCACGGCAGATTTTTAGCTTGTAATACGATATTCTAATCATAGACATCGAGTTTTGACGTTTACGTTTGTCATCAACTGTCATAGAACTGACAACTCGAAAAATGCCCAGATATTTGTCAGAAGCAGAGAAAATGCGAGCTATTACAAAACTGGAAGAGAACTGGTCGCTGAGTCGAGTCGCAACAGATTTGCATGTGAGCAAGAGCTGCACTTTCAAAATTAAAAATCGTTGGCAGCAGAGACTTCTGCAAGAAAAGTTTTTTTAACACCATAGAATAAAGAATGAAGAGTACAATTTGCAACCGACTATTTGAATGAGATCGACGACTTTTGGAACACGACTGTTTTCTCAGGTGAAAAGGTATTTCAATCATTTACCAATTGACGATTAAGGGTGTGTAGACCACAAAATTCAAAATTTGAGGAGCAATATTATGTTCAACCCTTAAGGAGTAGTGGACGATTCTCTGTAAACGTATGGAGATCGATCAATGCTCATGGATCTGGGGCATGCTATAGAATTAATGGTCGACTGAATGCTGAAGATTATTGCAACATTTTGCAAAATGTGATGCTGCCATCTGTAAGAGAGGTCTTTCCTAATCAATTTACTTTTCAACAGACAATATATTACCTAATTAATTAAATTTTTTTATGTTAACGTAATTGATAACATTATTTTCACAGGATAACTGTCCTGTGCATACAGCAGGGGTTGTTTATTGGTGGTTTGATGAGAATAATATCAATTTATTACCATGGCCTGCAAGAAGTCCGAACTTGAATCCCATCGAAAATGTTTGGGGCTATTTAACTACAAAAATTTATACCAGGGATTTTGCACCAAACAAAACCGATTAATTATGGGAAAGAATAAGAAATGTTTGGAAGGAACTGAGAGAAGGATACAATATGGAAACATTGGTCAACTCTATGCGAAACAAACTGCAAAGCGTAGTAGCAATTGAATACTGATACATATTTATTAAATACATATTATTATATAGTTTGTTTACTTGTGAAACTGTGCTAAAATACAAACATTAAAAAAGTAATACCTATTCTTATAACCACGAGCAACGCCACTGGAGAAACACCCATTTAATAAGCCGAAAAATCGCAAAAATAACCATAGTAACAAAAAACCGTGCACTTTGAGGTGTCCGTAACTGTACATACATTTATGTACGCTGCTACTTCGCAGAACAGGAGCTGTAAAATAGGGCTCGCGTTTGCAGAGCCCTGTA
This sequence comes from Agriotes lineatus, assembly GCA_940337035.1. Lineage (NCBI taxonomy): Eukaryota > Metazoa > Arthropoda > Insecta > Coleoptera > Elateridae > Agriotes > Agriotes lineatus. Next base: position 117,386,357 of record OW679196.1, on the reverse strand, counting down.
ATATTATTATGAAGAAGCAAAAGATGTCGTTAGTTATTTCGTAAATGGGTGAATTTTGTGAAGAGCGCTAGAATTTAAACATTATCCTAACACTACTATAAAATTAATAGTGTGGGGAAACTGATGCTACCAAATCAATAAATAATATCAAAGCGAACGGGAGAATAAGAAAACATTCTCGGAAGAGAGAAGGAAAATATTTCAAAAACCAAAAGAACACCCTCTGGATAGTATGCTAGCTTAGCCAACAACTTCTACAAGTCTGAAAGCAAAAAAAATAGATCAAGAACCGACAAAAATCCATTACCGCTATCGCCGATTCAAATTCAGACTGATCGTCCTGAAAAACAGTTAGATGAAGTAAAGATGGACAACGGAAGCGAAGAAGATCGATTGGAGGAACCAAAAAAGTCAGCAAAGAACTCAGAACACGCAGATGAATGAAGAGCAGGGAATAAGGATAATGAGAATGATGATCTAGAAGATCGTCTTGTTCTGGATTAATCATAGACGATAAGACCCTGAAACCACAGGAAAAGCCTCGGCGTCGTCCTCAACATGACTATGATGACGAATTCTTTCACCATTCTGATCGTAATCATTTTTATAATACTATTAAATATTCCAAATATAAAACCTAATGCAAGAGCGACTGCTTCCAGTTAAAATATGAAAATATTTTGAATTAGCAGATATTTCCTAAACTGTACTCTATAACCGGTCCTTTATCATGGTGCACGCAGACATAGAGATTATATTGATTAAAGTCTAACACGATGGTTGACGGTTCCGTACTAAAATATACAAAGAAATATGACTGAAATTTAAGCCTCTGCAGTAAATTCCTAGCATGGGAGGACATTGCCAAAAGAGCATTTAATTTATTATTGAAGAACAATTAACTGAAACTTTTTCACAGAAGGGAATGAGAAAAGATCTGACGAAGTTCCGCAATGCAAGAAGGACAAATTCAGGATCGGGCTTTATAATGTCTTAATGGATACTGCAATAGAGTCATTACCAGAAACTGTAGGAATTATGTAGGGAGCTGAACATGCTGAACCCAAACAATTTTTAAAAAAGCTAAGGGGGAGCTACCTGAAAACTTTCCGAAAGTTTTCTTAGACAAATTTATAAAGATTGGCTTTACTGAAAAATTAAAAGAAAAATAACATGCTTTGCATGTAACTGGAAGACTATCAAATTAACAATTGAAGACCCACGTAAAACAGATTATACTGGATTTGATATCGATCAATACTGAAATTGGTGAAAATCATTATTCCTCTTAACATAGAATTTCGGTTAGACCGCGTAGTATTTGTGGATAAACACCCAGCATTCTCTGGCTTAATGTGCCTTGCACCTTGTAAACTCGAGCAAAAACCCGCGCGGTGGCCATTCTCTTTGGTGGCTCGTGTTGTTTAAGTACCTTGAGAACAAGGATACTTAGGCAGATTTGGCTTTGTTGCTCTTTGTGCATCCTTTTTACTAACGTTTCGCAAGACCTTGCAGCTTGCATCATCAGAGTGAAAGTCGCACTAAGAACTGAAGGTCGGTGTGGAGCAATTTATAGTCCTCTATGACAAGCGCGCGGAGTGACGTAACGCTGATTGTTCGTTCAAGTGCAACGTAATCCGTCGGGATTGCCGTATGACGCACATTGGTTGCAATGCTTTAGATCGTGTATCACAGGAGTTCACGTTTTACTAAGCTTAAAACCATCTTCTCTGTTTATATTATTTGGATGTTTTTCTATTTCCATGACTTCACGTATCACTCGCGAGAAGTAGTAAGGTGTTCTGGAAAGTCCTCTGGAGTGCTCAATTTTTAAGGTGTGCCCATTTGCATTAATTCTACGCTCGAAAATTGATAAACGCAAAATTCACCAGCGGTGCGCCGATCCGCGTATTTGTACCCATGGCGTCGCCCCTCCTGGAGCGAGCTCAGATAAGGCAGCACTCAGAGAGTATAAATAGAGCTTCCTTAGTCGTTTCAATTTACTCAAGTCCTAATGCTCCTGCCTTTACATCGGCCGGCTCCGACCTTTGTAATAATTTCCAGTATTCACCAAAAACCTCCCTTTTGCACAGGCTGGCTCCGGCTTTGCAATAATTTCCAGTAAATACCCACCGAAGATCTCCTTTTTGCACCGGCCAGCCCCAGTCTGGGCAGAAGGGACGTACTACGGCCAGTCGAGTGTAGCACGTTCCTGGGAAACATAGCCGCCACGGGGTAAAACATGTAATTCGCTTGAAACGGATGGTTTGACAAAATAAACAACCAGTCCGCATATCTTGGTTAATAATGACGTACTTTGAATTATAGATCTCTTGACCCCCTTTGTTCGTTTGAACTACCCAGCGCAGCGATGTCTACAGATATAGTCCGCTTCTGAGCTGAACCAACAGGCAAGGCAGAACGTCTCCGAAGAAAAACCAGGACGCCGAAGATATTTTATTTTATATATTTTGTACATAATATTTTATTAAAATTAGCAGTTTATTTGTATGCATAGTTAAAACACATTATACCGTTGATTTACACCATTGTGTTTTTTTTCCTGGTGAATATATACTCGTATTTGAGTCTGAACCTATGACATTTGAGCTTTACCTGGGGCAAACCAGTTTACAAGATTATTATACTATATTTTGGCTGAACTGAGCATAAGTAATTTTTAGTAAAAAACAAAATTTAAAAATTACCAGTTCGAGACTGGTACGTTATAGAGCCGATCCAAGTCTAAAATTAGCAAAATTTTATACTATCCTACAATTTAATCGGTCCAGTATCTTCGGAGGAGATAGCGAACAAAGATGCAAAGAGACCAACGATTTTATGTAGTAGTTCATAAGATATCTATGCATACACAGTGGGCCAAAAAAAAAACGGTACAATGTGTAAATACTTATATTTCCAATAACAATTAGTGAATTCAAATATTTCTTGGAAAACGAAATACTTACAGTTTGGAGATTGAAAATGTATTTTATTTGCAAGAATACGGTTCAATTCGATTTTATTTCATTTTAATGAAGGCCATGCGAAAACGGGAGCTTTTAATAATGTTAAATTAAATCTGCAACAAAACTAGTAGGCAATTATCTTTGTTTTATTTGTTTGGTATCTGTGATTTAGTCCAGTTACATTAGACGGAAAACCGCAGCATCTGCCGAAAAAATCCAAGTGAGCTGAAATTTTGCATACACCTTTATTTTGACACTCACGGAGCAAAAGTATCTTTATGTGGCTCGGCAGATAAACCGTCCAGCCTCGCCATATAAAGTATAACTTTTGCTCCTAATAACATAATATACTATTTTTGGGTCTAGGGGACTCTAAAACGTGAAAATCTGTTGAAAACTCAATTTCTAATTTTTGGGGTAAATCCAATACTTCTTTTATCGTAAAAGGAAGTAAAACCCGTCTGCAAATCTTAACAGTGTGTTATTTAGTGAATGGTTAGTTGTACGTAAAAAACCTGTATAATATTTTTGTAGAGAATTTCCTGGCCTTCATTTTTTGTAATAACTAAAAAAGTCCCATAGAAAGCGAGATATTTGGGAAAAACTTATTTCTGTGACCTTTGACCTTGAATAACTCAAAACGCAAGCCTGATATCGATGGAGACTTTTGAGATATTATTTGTAATGTTAAAATAAAGGCGTATGCAAAATTTCAGCTCACTTGGATTTTTTCGGCAGGCGGATCCTAATGCAACTGGACTAATTTGGGTTTTCGTTTTTGATTAATCGAAGTCCTGAAAAAAATTGTAGGTAGGCATAATTGAGTATTGGATTCAGCTGCCTGAGAAGCAAGTAGTTTCTGCACTTCTGCTTGGACACTTAGATAATTGCATGTGATTGTTGATATCTGATATGCTAGAAGAACTCGAAGCTAAATCAGCTCAAATTGGGTTACGAATGAACCTTGGTAAAACAAAAGTCATGCCCTTATATGATGTAAATATAAGTGTCGGAAATGAAAATATAGAAAAAATAGAAGAATATGTTTGCTTAGGACATAATATCAGACTGAGCAGGGAAAATTAGACCGCGGAAATAAATAGGCGCATTCGAATGACACGGGCAGCAACAGGAAAATTGACAAATGTGTTACAAAATGCAGATATCCCAATTAATCCGAAGAGGAAAGTGTTTGACTGCTGTGTGCTTCCCGTGATGACATACGCAATATAAACCAGAACGCACACAGTAAACTCGGCAAATAAGCTTAGGACAACTCAAAAGGCAATAGAGCGAAAAATGCTAAGTATAAGGCTCATAGATCATGTTACAAATGAGAAAATCAGACAAACAACTAAGATAAAAGACGTCACAACTCGTATAGCGGAGCTCAAATGGAGTTAGGTTGGACATGTCGCTCGACAAGACGAATATCGATGGACAAAACATATAATACAGCAGAGATCCCGACAGCATAAAAGGAGCGAGACACTGGCTTGATACATCAAAAATAAAGCGGGAAGAAATTGGCACCAACTGGCACAAGATAAAAAAGCATGGAAGAAACAAGGGGAGGCCTATGTCCAGGAGTGGACTATTAGGGGTTGTTGAAAGAAGAAGAAGAAGAAGACGAAGATTGTTGAAAAAAAATGTGGGCATATTGAACCATTGTTTTAGATAGCTTATTTAATAATTATTTAAATAGTATTTGTTATTACTGTTGTATTTCCTAAAGTTCTAAATAATAATTTCATTAAAAACAGCATTTTTGCAAGGTTTTATTTAACCACGAACAATTTTGAATTGGTACTATGTGTTTCGAATAAAAGTGCTTTATTTCCATCTATAAAGATTGAGCTTTTCGATGGTATAGTAATCATATAACGATATTAGCGACCTACGGGATATAAAATATGTACCTTTTTTTTTTGGCCCACTGTGTATATATACAGTCTGTTCTACAAAAAAGGCCTGCCCTTCTAGCAACTTTATTATTTATTTTAGACCCAATAAACCTTATATCAAATAAAATGGCACATAAAAACCTACATTTTAATACAATCAAAAAAATTGTATCTTCAATTGTTTCAGAGTGGTGACGTCACATGCAATTTTTTTAAAGGACTGTATATATTTTTTTACATTTTCTGGTAGAGGTTTTTTTTCTCTTTTCAACAATATAAATATTTCATGCACTTGCATAAGAAAATTTTCGTGAAAAATTACAAAAACTTTTTCACAGTAGAAGTATAAACAAAAGCGTAATTCAGAAAAACAAAACAAATAGTAGACAAACGCTTTAACTGTCAGATTCAGAATAATCTAAAGTGTTTTCTTGTATTATACTATTGTGCTTTAATATTCAAATCAAAATATGGCCAGGTTTACTAACCATGAAATGGTTGACATTTTGCAAGTATTCTTTGAACGCAGGAAAAATAGTGCGGAAGCTTTATGTATTTAGCAAACACTGTATCCCGATAGACAGGCTCCTTCCCGGCGAAAATTTAGTAAATTAGAAGAAACGTTAAGGAATACGGGTTCCCTAAAGAAAATAAAGAGAGACCGCTAAGTACGAGATGAAATTTTGGAGTTGGATATTTTGTTAAGAGTGTAGAGCAAGATGCAAATACTTCAACACGAGAAATTGCACATAATCTTCAGGGGTCATGTAGTACAGTACATCACATTTAAAAAAACATGATTTTAAACCATATAAGGTACATTTACTGCATAATTTAGAAGCAAATGACCCTCCACGTCGCATTGAATTTTGTAATTATTTTGTAAACAGACAGCAAGATAATCATAATTTTTACAGAAAAATATTATGGTCTGACGAATGCACATTTTCCAATAACGGCTTATTTAATAGAAATCATCACTATTATTGGAGTACAGGAAATCCCAGAAATATTAGAAAAAATCGCTTTCAAAGAAGATTGAGCGTTAATGTATGGTGTGGGATTTTAAACTGAAAGTTGTTCGGACCTTACTTTATTGACGGAACTCTAAATTCAGTTAGATACAACCAGTTTCTACGAAACCAATTACAGGAATATTTGGAACAATTGCCTCTTGCAGAACTTAATAACGTCATTTTTTAACAAGATGGTGCGTCTGTCCATAATTCTCTTATAAACACTAATTTCTTAAACGAAACTTTTGGTCAGAATTGGATTGGCACAAATGGACCAATTCAGTGGCCAGCTAGGTCCCCAGACTTAACTCCCCTTGATTTCTTTTTGTGGGGACACCTTAAGGACCTTGTTTTCGTTACACCACCAGAAAATATTGATGATCTCAGAGTAAGGATTAGAAATGCTTACCAAAGCATTCCTCAAGATATGCTTATAAACGCCGCAAGAAGTGTTAATAGACGATGTCAAATTTGGATTGTCAATAATGGTTTACATATCGAACATTTGTTATAAATGGTTAGTTTTTGTGTTCCCTTTTATACAGTGTCATTTAAAAAAATTGCATGTGACGTCACCACTCTGAAACAATTGAAGATAAAAATTTTTTGATAGTGTTAAAATGTAGGTTTTTATGTGCCATTTGATTTGATATAAGGTTTATTCGGACTAAAATAAATAATAAAGTAGCTAGAAGACGGGGCATTTTTTGTAGAACAGACTGTATATAGTATGATCAAAAATTAATTTTATTTAGTATGGCTATAGAATAGTTCCTAATTTATGAATGCAACTATAAGTCACTTAAAAATTAAATGTTGACTTCGGCATTTAAGTGTAAACGTAGTTACATTTATAAATTAGGAACTATTCCATTGCCATACTAGAGGAAATTATTTTTTGATCATACTTTATGTTACTTACATATTCAACGTCTGTTCTGAAATTCATATCGTTATGGCTTCTAATATAACACATTTCTACTAAAATACTTTTTTTTCTTTTCTTTTTTTCCTTATACCCTAAGGTGTAGGGTTCTCTATCCACTTCAGGAGTTCTCTTCTGTTCTATGTTCTATGCTTTTCTCTTTTCTCTCTAACATATTCTGGATCGTGTCCAAACATGTTAATCTGGGTCTTCTTCTCTTCTTGCTTCCTTGATTTTTCTTGGTAACCGCTCTTCACCCATTAGCACCACACGACCATACCATCTTAGTTATCTTCTTTGTATTGTTTTCACTAGTGACTCTATTGTGTTGTTACTTTCTGCGCCATATGTAAGAACGTGTATGTACGAGAGTTATTTTTTTCAAACTCCGATTCAGTAGAAATAAAAACACGAACGAAAAGAAAACATGTATTGTATAGAAAATTTACGTGCTTCTCTCAGCTACATTTCTACCACCACTTTAATGAAGGCACTTATCATACCGTGGCACGAGTTCTTGGTTGCCCTCCTCAAAGAAGTTTGCCGCTAGGTTGCTCTGTTAACCGTTCACGTTGTCTTTCAGGCTTTTCTTTAAACTTTCTGCACCATTCTTGCACACAGCCGTCGCTTATAAACTCTATCCATGTGACCATAAATTCTAGCTGCATTATGTCCTTCAGGATAAATTCCTTCATCCAGAACAAAGCAAATTAGGGCTTACGCCGCGAAGTAAGCCGTAATTCACCTTCTTGTGGATGACTCAGCGCTGAAGGGTAAAATGCAACCAAAATTCATGGTCAAATGAGTACAGTTTATAGGCGACGGCTGTGTGTGAGTATGGTGCAGAAACTTTCACGAAACAGCTGAAAGACAACGTAAACGTTTGACAGGACGACCTGGCGGTTACCTTCTTTGAGGAGGGTATACAAAAACTCGCGCACAGTATAAATAGTACCTTCATCGAAACGGTGACTATGTAGAAATGTAGCTGAGAGATGTACTTCTATTTTCTACACAATAAATGTTTCATATTCATTCTTGTTTTTTAGTCCTACTGAGTCGGAGGTTGAAATAAAAAATAACCCTCGTAGATTGCTTTGTACAAATATAATTTGCTCTCCTTACATAGTTCCCTTTTGTTGCTTAACGTAGCATTAATTTGACTATTCAACACTATAACATATAAGCCAATCATATTGCAGACATTTGCTTTTTTCAACCAATAACAGCAGTATATCACTGAATATTGGGCACCATGCAAAATATTCACAAAACAATGTACGTACTCAAAAAATAAATAGCCTTGTTGCGAAGTATAGCTTAGCAACGATGTTCTGTCCTTAGCGATATCGCTAGGTTACGTAAAACTAAACAGCAACAAACTATGTGAACTTAGTTTGGCTTGCGTTAAAAAATTTAAAATGTTGTGTTTTGGAAGTGTTCTGCTGAATTTAATTGAGGATGAATATTAATTGTTGGATTCATTTTCCATAAAGTTAATCTTTATGTATTAATATTGTTAAATAGTCGTTCCAAATACCACTCGAAGTGGATATATTTTTAAAAAATATTTTGCCATTTCCATAGAAATTATTGCAAATTTCACTCAACAAAATCACACTTATATACATTTTTGATATGATTTTGTTTCGTGAAATTTAAACGCAATAATTTTGTTAAGTCATTTTGCTGTTTCAGAGGCTTAATTGCATTTCACGCCGTTAGTTAGGTCATTTTGGTATTTTAAATAGCCGCCTAGGCTTTAGAGCAGCGTGCCCGTATGCTAAGCTCTTTTAGTTCTTTATTTGGCTCCATCGCCTAATTCCAGAATCACGATTTCGCACATATTTAGCCCCAAAAGCAGTAGTTTTCGTCGGTTGGAGCTCTCCTCTGATGGCGTTTTTCCGAATTCCGAATAGCACGCTGTTGTTGCGTGATACCATCGTGGCCCGCATTGGCTTGTTTCATTTTATCGCCTTGCGATTGGCTGCCAAGGTTTAGTCACGTGGGGGACACGGCCAAGGTGACCTTTTGCGAACGCTTCCCTTGGGGCATTCAGCGGAGAGCCGTCGAACAAGTAAGAGGTCGGATAGTGTGTGTGAGTTCGTGCGGCGCTTCCGCCCTTGGCGGGGGCGTCAGCCCTTTTTCCCGTCAAGTGCTGCTTCAGCAATCATGTGATATACTGTTTCGCCTTAAGTGGCAGTCGTCCGGAGCCCGTTGCAGAGAGCGCTTGTGTGGTGGTTGTGAGTCGGAGTTTGTCGAGTGGTCTTCGGCGTAACGTGGGTGTTTTTGGAGCCCAGTTCCTGCTACTGTAAGTGAGGGGTCGTGCCCCCTTCATCTCGACCTACGAGGATTTGGTTCAGCAGAACGAAAGTGGCCCCTTTCTTTTCGTCGTCCCGTTGTACGCGTCCTGACGCGTCTCCCGTCGCCATTGAGGCGGTTGTGCATTCACCCCCTTTCGCCGTTGTAACACCGAAGGTACCTGCCACCTACGATTGCAGCTCGTCGCAACTCAACTGTACCAGGCTCCCTCGCCGCCTACGCATTAAGGTATGTGCCTTTAACCTGATTACCGCTGTGAACGCGAGTGTTAATGTAAATCTTCGCTGCCCTCCGCATAAGGCAACGTGCATATTTGTACTCATTACTACTCATTACTGCGCTAGTGTATTCATTCAGACTTGCAGACTGTTCATGCCGCGAGTGTTAATGTAAATCTTCGCTGCCCTCCGCATAAGGCAACGTGCATATTTGTACTCATTACTACCTATTACTGCTCATTGCTGTTCACTAATGTGCAACATCTGTCGTTAAGTTTAGAGCGCGCGTGCCAGCTGGTGCCCTTAATTATAGGTTAAGTTTAGATACAGGGCGACGCACTCTGCTGCCCATTGTAACCCGAAGTTCAATATATGATTGGTTAGTTAAGGGAACTATTGTTTGTTTCGGCTTGTGCATGTTCTGTTACAGATAGACGCCCCTTTATTGTACGGATTATTGTACGACGGAACGAGGAAGCTGTGAGCGTGCAGGTGAGTGAGACAGCTGCGCAGTCGTGGTCGGATTGACACCTAATTATAATCCTTGCTTAAGGCAATCCCGAAATTGTTATTTGACCTTGCAACTCTTGAGTAATCCTATCGGCGGAGTATTTGTGCATGCTTCGCTCCCGTCTAACCGTCCAGGCCCGGTTAGCCGGGTTGAGACAGGCTTGGTGGCGCCCTCATAATTTCGACATACCCTGTATATACTATGCCACCGCACGCTTGCCCAGAACGTATCGTGTGACTCAGGCCCGACTCCCTGAGCGTTCCAGCCGTGGCCTATTAGCCTATTTCGAACCGATTTCAGGGCAAGTGTGCCAGTTTTCCAGGACTGATTCAGTGGTGCGATGCTCACCTTGGGTGGGTGTCGTAAATTTCTTTTAATACCGTAACAATTTACATGGAAACGGCAAAATATTTGTCAAAAATATATTCACTACTTGTGGTATTACCCTTGACTATACCACTCCCTCTGACATCAACCAATGAAAAACGGCAAAATGCATAGTTACGCATGTACTAACTTTTGATAATGTACATAGCAACTGAAAATCACATACCTTCCTGATTAATAGATGATAATCCACGCCTTCACAAACATTACGTTACCTGCTGTCAGTACAATTGTCATAACAACCACATTGACTGCACTTTTAATATTTTAATATTTAAAATACACTATTCAAACGTTGTTTATTGACTCGTGATATAATCTAGCCGAATGCAACTCGTGTCTTCTTGATTATCAAAGGACGAGCGTGATTGCCTAAAACAATATATCGAGTGGAAACAGAAATGATTATTTGATAATCAAGAACCCGCTAGTTGCATTATATATGATAATATACACTTGTTGCTTTGAATATGCGGTTGTGAATTTCTTCATCAATTATTCCATCCTGACTTACCCCTAGGTATTCATAGTAGTATACTACTACTAAAGATAAGAGCGATGCTGAGGAAACACTTCCATAAAAACAATTAATGGATGATTTTAAAAATACATATATACATATATATATATATATATATATATATATATATATAATGTTTCTTATTAGAAAAATTACAACAATTATGCATTTACAACGAAATTCATAGTGTAAAAGCTTGCAATTTAATTAACAGCTATACAAAAATAATTTTAACAAAGCAACAATGTAAGCTGTACAAGTGAGAATACTTACAACAAACACTCGTAATAGGAAGCTTTGTATACACTCAAATCACATGAGATTACATTATGTGCGACCATCAATAATAGTGGCTGAAGAAAAAATAATGTAGTGCCAATTGATGGAACACAGAACACCTGGAGATCACGATGGCGTTACAAAGTCCGAATCAGTTGGTCGACAGCTTCTGGCTAGATTTCGAGTAATTTTCAAAGTGGCAAAGAGAGCACCCAACACAGACAAAGTCGTGGTAAAGGTGTGGTGTAAATAAGACAACCCATAAGAAGCAGAAGATGAGGTGATTACTTATTGTACCTTGAACTGCTGAAACTATTTCAAATTTTCGATAACCATCCGAGGGATTTGGCTGTAAATAGCATCGCTGGTATGTCGTTGGGCAGCTCAGCTAACACGTACATACAATTTAAGAATACATGGACAATTAAGACTAATAGTTAATTAAGTTGTGGTTTTCGCGTCTTTTTCATGTATAATTCCGGCGTAAATGTATTGATTTCTTGGTCGAATCGGGTCGCGTGATTGATGTGCAATTGTTGATAACCGTCATATGACAAATTTAAATTTCAATTACAGCCACTTTAAAGAAAAATTTAATAGCATTTTTGGGCGCGTCTAATTGAGAGTAATAAAGAAATCGTGGTTTTTTAGCGTCACTTCGAAAGACAATAGCGTGAAAACTACAACAGTTTAACTCTTGAAATTTTACTAAAATTAGAAGTCGTTAGTGTAAAAATGTAAATATAATTAGAATTATATCTTGTGTAAACCTGTGTGCCACTACAATAGAAATTTGGTGTGTAAATTATACCAGTTATCTAGCAACAATACTCTTTATTTCAAAAATTGGAGTGTGTGTCGGGGTGCAAATAAAACAGCGAAAGTTAGTTATCTGGCACGTATTGTAAGAAAGTCTTTGGGATTCCTGAACATCGTGGAGCTTGGGTACAGCATGCAGCAGGTCCATCCACCACAACACAAATTCAACAACAGGGCCAGCCATCTTGAATGCATATTTAAGCCAAATAACGGAATCACCATCCTACAGCAGTGGTGTGTCCTTGGGAAGTAGCGTAGCACAGGGTAGACGTAGGGTTTTCTTTATGTGATTCAAATTAGCTCGCGAAATTGTGAAGTGTTTGTTGACAAAATTTGTTAATGACTTATTTTTAAAGTAGTTTTAGTAATTCACGTAAAAAGTCAGTCATTTCATATTTTCTTGTAAACCCCTATGAACCCTCGAAATAAAAACAAAGCTGTTTGTGGTTAATAAATTCACAATTTTTATTAAATTTGATATTTATAAACCCTGAGCTACAAAGTTTCATTTATTGAGTGCCATGCTAGACCATCATAAAGTTATGGTAAGTAATGAAGTTTCGCCTAACATTTTTTCTTGAGCATTTGCAGTTTACTAAGGCAAGTATAGCCCATATTTTAACAATATCAGCAAGATCCCTAGCATTTATATTTGTATGCAGTCACTATCAGTAGATACGAGTTTCGTTAGTTATTGAACGATTAGTAGTAAGTAAAAAGTAAAGGTGGGATACTCATGGCAATATATTTATTACGTACTCTTTGCCACGTTCACTACCTTTTTCCTGAATTTAGGATCTAAGACATGGATAAGAGTTATTTCTTACATATTGGAAGCGCTCTTAAATCAATTCATTTATGTGTTTGGCTTGATTTTAATTTACAATTTATTGTGTAGTTTTTAAATATTTGTCCATTATTATTATGACTTTTTGGGCCGCGGTTTATTAAATGCTTGGGCCGCCGACCATCAATTTTCCGGTGCGAATCTAGGTCCGAATTATTGAACTGAGAACAACCTACATCGGCTCCAAGAAATTCTGTATAATAGTGAAGAGTAAACTAATAATAACAAAACAAGAGCACATCCTACCTCTTATTTCACTTCTCTCTTAGAGGTGTACAACCAGAAGACGATATAATATATCTAGAATCCACTCGTTTGTCGAAACCAAAGTAATATAATCTTTAAAAGCTTAAAAATCATCCAAGCAATATGAGTCGTTCTATGGCAACAAGATGAAGATCAGTTAATAATTTCTAATAAATTTGCAAACATTGTCTTTTTCTAAACTACTGCTACTACCCTTAATTTTTTGCTTTTGTTAACATAGATCTATACAATTATTATTTTTGCACTACCACCAGAAAACATTCTAGATCAGATTTTTTTAAGGGGTTTATCTCGCAGTCTATCTCTTCTCTATGCCGCTTGTTTCAAAATCGTATATAATTTTTCTTGTCTATCAAAATAATTTGGTTTATGTGTAATATACAAATTTTTAGATGATTTAAATGATTCCTCAATAAATTCTTCTTATGTTGGTTGTCATAAAAATGTGAGCCGCTTCTTTATTCAACGAAGGGAGCAAAAAACTTCGTATGAATATTTGTCTGAAATTGCGTCTACAATACAGGTAAGGGAAACGGAAAACACTGTTTTCTTTTAATTAATATAATAGAAATAAAGTACATAATATAAAAATTGGGTAAGTTTCAAATGAGGTAGTTTATGCAAGATCGAATTATTGTATCTTTTTGAAGTCGATACTTACGTCAATTCTAATTGTATATTCATAAAAGTTATACTTCTATGCATAAAAAAGGTATTCTTACTTAAAATAGCTGAGAGAAGCAGTTTTCGAGAAAATTGCACCTAAAAACTGGAATGTGTGTAATTTTGAAAAATACAAAGTTTGTTACTTAATTAATTTTACCGGATTTGAAGCTGCTTTACAGAGCCAGCAGGGCCCATCGTCCTCCAAAAATATGGTTTAAGTAAGCCCTAGCCTCTCGAGCAAAATGAGGTGGAGCACTATCGTGCATAAAATACTGACTTGTATTTGTTTTAAGGTTAGGTACTTAATTTAATAATACAGGCAAATCATTATCCAGAAAATGTTGATAATCGTATCCACTTAAAACGGATTGAAAGTAATAAGTAAAATTATTTATTAGCTAATTTAATTCCTAATGTAATATAATTCCGAGGTGCTGAAAAATGCTTTCTCTTTTCATTTCCACATCTGGCAACCCTTTACTCTTTTGCGACGAGTCCGATTCCGTTCAGGAGGCACGCTTACCCTATTTGAAGATGCAACGCGCATTACATGTTTAATAACCAGTTGCGTACATAGATCCATGGCGTCGGCCCCAATTCCGCCATGGTGCATTATTCAATGGGGAGAGAATCGGCGCGATGCAATCAAATTTTAACGGCGAGCAGGCAGCGGCAGGCTCAGGGGTATCAGTTTCACAATAAATTAATATTTAAATAGCCGGGGCGGCGTACAATGCAGAAAACGGTGGCGAGTGAGTTTACATGAGAATCGGACCACCGGCGAGCGGCTGTAGCTTGAAATTAAGCACGAGTGCTTGAGCACGATAATTAGAATCAAAGCGGCCACCGGTAACTGTCAGTCCGCGTTGCTTCCGAGTGCTGCCCCCGGCATCGGGATGACATTTTCTTCGGACTCACATTTTATTGGATGTGAAATTAGAGCGGCTAATGAAATAAGAATAAAATACAGGGTCGGGCCGCGACCGCCCTTTTGGCCATTACCTTGTAAAGCAAGCTTGATTGCCATAACAGACCGTCATAATGACACAGATTTTACAACTGTTACAAACCCGAACCTAAAATTTCAATTTGGATGTTGTAGATATTGCAAATTTAGAACTGAAATTAAATATCACACTTATTTATATCGTAATTTTCATATGTAACTGAATAATCGAACTGGAAGATATTTCAGTTCGCTAGCCCCAAAATGGATATTATTCATTCACCCCATTTCCAGAAGGGCGTGGCTACTGAAACATGGCTTCCTCTCATGTTTGTACCCACAATTGCCATTTTATTTCTTTGATACTTAAAATAGGAAGATTACCACCAGAATTTAAAAGGTCAAACCAAAAAAGCCAGCAGATGCACTTAAAGGCTACAGCCCATCTTTACTCAAAGTGTTCCTCAAACTATTTGATGAACTTATTTACAATAAAGCATTCCTAATCATTACTCCAACCTTCTCCATAGACCACCGCAGATTTTGAATCCAATAGATACTTCAAAGATCAGGTCCTTACTCCTACAATGAAATTGAAGCAGAATTCGACAAGTGCCTGGAAATGGATCGGTATTCATAGACTTAACAACAACCTATGATACTGTGTGGAGAGAGAAAATTTAGTACAAACTTCTAAAAACTCTTAAATGTAGAACAATATGCCACCCTATAGACAACATGTCTTCAAATAGGATAATATAAGTAGTTATGAGCAAACGGCATCCCCCATGGTTCGTGCTAGCATCTTTACTGTTCAATTTTCATATAGTAAATCTTCTACGTCTACCCGTGCGGGATTGTCAGTTATCGCCCACCGCGGCCTCCCCAGGTGGAGTATCAGGAGGCACCCTCTAGATATAGAAGATACTGGGAATATAAAATACCCAGGGTGGACCTGAAAAACTGACCTACGACAAGCAACCAAAATACTATGATGCAACCATTTGATACTAAATTTTCCGGAGTTAAAATAGTCCCCCAATCGGATCTCTCGGCGGGGACAACAGTAAAAAGAAGCAACAGCAAAAATCACGCAAACAACTGTCGCGGATGCAACGAGGATGACGAGACAGCAGAACACGTTCTGTGTCACTGTCCAGCTCTCGCAAGAGTCAGAGGATCCATGTTGGGGGACTTCTGGCCCGATATGGCCAGAATTAGCAACACTCCAGTTGCGGTCGTCCTTAAGTACATTCAAAAGATTGGATGGCTTGAGTGATACCCAACTTGGAGAGCTGCTGGGAGGTAGCACAATGGGCCCACCTAATGCGGCCTAAGTGCGTGTGAGGTAACTCACCCTCCATTTTTAATCCAGAATCCAGATCACGCAAACAAAACTAAAAGTGACATAAAAAGAGTCAAGTTAATAAATCCACGAGCCCGCCGAGGACCTCTCCCGGCTGTGCGATGCGTCGCGGTATTAAACAAAGCGTATGGAACTTTTTTTACATGTTCGGCAAGTGTAAAGCCTGAGCTATGCGCAAATTATTACTTTTATCTATTTTTCAGTTAAAGTAAACAAAATTAATTTTTTATGTACAATATTACTTTCATTTAATTAATAGTTCGTGAGTTAAAACAAAAATAGGAATCATTTTGTTTTTTAAGGTGCTCACCCTGTATATATTTTACCGAAATGTTCTTGGTTTCATACCAGGAAGACATATAATCTGCATGCAAAATATCGTCTTCCTCCAACACATAATTTTTGAGTTATACCGACAACAGATAGACAGCTAGACAGACAGATAGATAGCCAGACAGATGAAAGTGAGAAAACCTGTTTTCATCATCTAGGCACCCTAAAAGGTGAAGATCTGAAAAAATCTTGGAAGGTGATTTCTTCGCCATTGCAAGACTTTCTTCGCCTTTTAAAATATTATTAGGTGCCTTCACGGAGAAATTGCGAAAGCAAGATAACGTTGAGAAACGGAAAGACATAGAAGCAGAGCAGCCCAAAGTATTTTTTTAGTTTCACAAGTGAAAGAATGGACATACGTGCGAGACATTTTATAGCAAAACTGGAAAAATAATGGAATGCACTTTTGTCTTAAGCAGAAAAACTTTCCACAAACAATTAATTTTGATGGTGACGTACCGAATAAAGTTTTATTTAATTTTGTTGTATATTTAATCTATAGTTCAACAAAATGTTTCGAATAAAAGTTCAATTTTCAGTATGTTCCAAATGTCACCGACAGCATTTAACTGCATGATGTAAGTAGGGACAATTTCCTGACGGTCAAGTAGTTTAAGAATTCATAGTTTTTAAGTAATTTTATCTATAAGTATTATAATTAGTTTTTTTTAAATTTGCATTGTTCGCATTTGTGTTTTAATAGCCTTTGTTTGTGCAAAATACACATTTACACAAAAATATAGTAAAGTACCACGTTTAATAAACAATGTTCTTTATTGTTCATGGACAGATTATTTTTGGAAAGTTTTATGTAGGTAGCCCCTACAAGAGTGAATAAAATTTGCTGTTTAAATCATTAAATTACCATTAATATGATATGTTTCATCGAATTTTTTCCACTGTCTAGGGTGTATATCACACCATTAATATTTTACCTTAAAATTGATAATGCCAAAAACGGGCACTGGAGGAATGGGCAAGTTAACTTGATATTCATAATATTGTCCTGTACATAATAGAGAAAGAAAGAACATCCATTCATATGTCCTGTACCTGAATCTTTAGAGGACTCGGTATTTACATCTACCTTAAGAGACGAAGAAAATGTAGAAGGTAATGTTGCTATCACTAACTACCACGAAGAATAATTCATTCCCAGATCAACAGGAAATGATGCTCATTTAATCATGATGCAAAGTATAATGTTCGGTGAAGTGGGACTTCTAGGAAAAAGCACCTTAAAAATTTTCCATTCATTTATTTTAATATATTGTTTAAAATTACAACTGTTCGATCTAACGATCAGCACTTAATGAACTGTAAGTTGTTATTCTACCCCCAAACATTAACTATTCATTATTGCTGAGCTCGATCTCACTCTCAGGACACTAACTTGTGCACACGTTAAGCAAAATAACTATATTATCACTTCAGCAGCAGAGGTGCATCTTGAATGACTGAACCCCGGTTTGACAATATCCTTAATACTTTATAAAAATGCAAGGCAAGTGAACTTAGAAGGTAAATGAACTGTCGGTCAATCCAGCACAAAAGTAAACAATATGGGCATTGTGCGAGGGAACGAGAAACAACATTTTGATACGTTTTGTATGTTGTTGTCTGTCAGTGTTGAAAGTTTCATCCAGATTCACACAAAACTTTGTTACGCTCATTTTGTCGTTTTGCATGTAATAGTGGAAATAATTAATTAGATTTCGCGATTCACATTTATTTCGTAAATATACAATACAATTTTCCCTAAATGGCTAGGCATTAACATCATTCGTAATTTTGAATACGGTACAGCTCTGTCTTGATCGATTTAAACCATACTCTGCATTCTTCAGTTTTTTCTGATGGCCCACTTTCAAATTTTGGAACTTTGATAAGCTGAATTAGACTGTTTTTGGGCAATTTTCGGGCATTTCCTGGCAAGTCTTCTTTCGTGTAAGTTGGATCGCTCCTGATGGGGTCCCTGTCTCATCGGCTTTGGAGGCCAACTTCATGTTTGAAGGATTGAGAGGCATCGTAACCCCTTTGAAATGTCCCGGTAAATTTGGATTATGTTACCGGTATTCGTTTCGTCACTGACACATCTTAAGCTTTTATTTTACTACCCTGGAAATACGTTTTTACTTGGATTGGTTCTCTTCGTATTGTTGCGATTTTTCCACCAGCAGCTCGTCCCCACGTGCCGTGTGTACCTGAGGTTTTGTAGTGATTTAGTTTTGTACTGTATGTTAATCTGAGTTGATTAGTACGACCTTTTTGAATTACTATATTAGTATTTTGTGTATAACAAATTTTGGTGTTTACTTGTGTAATTAGATATTGGATTAATTGGTTTATTTATCCGGTTGTTTAACAGCCCCGTTTAGATTGTTTTAATTTGTGTTGTGGCTGCTCTAGTAATCACTTTAACTGTACGTAACATCATGTAGTGCATTAACCTCGACTTCAATTTGAGTTGTTACATTAATAATTGCCGATGGTAAACCGAAACTTGTACTCGCACTAGCTCAGAGGAAGGGCGTAGGTAACTTACCTTCAAAACTAAACGGTCGAAATTATAGGGGCGCCAAATGGTTTCAGGCCTATGTTCCCTAGTCTATTCGAGCGAACAAACCAATACATTTGCTCAAGTTAACAAACAATACAATATAAACAATGAAAACCCACAATTCGATAAATCGTATAAAGTTTCAAATAGATCATAGATTAATAACAGGGGGAATAAAATCGACTTGTAATTACTGGCATTAACGAACAATAACAATACTAGCACAAAATAAATATATCATATAGGAGAATATCACAATCTTAATTAATCAAAATCTGAACAGGGTGCATTCGAAAACGTAACCTTTCCTGAGGTCGTGTAAAACTAATTACTAAAGTGATTTTAAACTGTAAGTTAGCCAAAACATGTAGGTACTTTAGTAACAACTCGAATACTAAGTGAACGACACAGCTGTACTGCGTTCCACCTTTAATGTTATAATTAGCATCTCGCGTGTACTCACACACCAGATATCTGTATGTCGTAGTGGTATACCAATAATCTGCTGGGGTAACTTTCCCTCCAGTTAATTACTTAATTACTAACGCGATAGTTATGGAACAAACGTACGTGAGTTCACCCTTCACTTAGCTAATGTATTAGCATGCAGAGCTACGTTAATTATTACTGACCTGACTCAGCTTGAAACTGACTTTTATTTAACACACCTGAATTACAGTCCACTACAACCGCGGTGAAGCCGCTAACTTTAAAGTTTAATGCAGATATGAATTACTAAATTAAGACAACAAACGGCGGGGCCGTTAGGAATTCGATAGCATGTCGATCATCATAACAAAATAGCCGTTATGTTCAAACTAAATCCAGCACAAAGGTGAAGGTGATGTAGATCCCAGCGGTTACTGGCAACACAGCAAGCTCATTTGGGGCTGCATGAAAGGTACTGGGGCCAACGGAAACAATCATACTAGAATGCACGTCACTCGGCGATGCTGTAAGTCTCTGCTCTATTTGGGGCAGTTTTAGTCCGCAAATTGAAGGCTAAGTATATATACACCAAATTATCAATTTGAATAAACAAGGATGAGACGGCTTACCAGAAAATGTCTGCTTATCCTAAACCAAAAATGTGCTCACACAACAAATTATTTTCCCATGGTTGTGGGTGGAAAATGTGGCCAAATCGCTTATGCTACAAACGCCTAATCCAGCGGTTAATTTCTACAATGCCTTAATTCGTTCCAGCCATGTTCACAGTATTCGATGATTCAAGAATCCATTCTCGCCAAACGAGCAGCTATCAACACTTCACTGACATTTTTGGGAACGCGGAAAACGGAAGGGACCCAAACTGTATCGCCATCTAGCGACAATTAATGCCCCTCGGCGGAGAGAATTGCGAATTACATAGGAAACTGTATTTGAGCAGAACACTGTAGGCCCTTACATTCGAAATACTAGTAGTGTTGCCTACAAGCCGAGCGCTTTCGGCCCGTAAAATTACTAAATAAATTACGAAATGACAATAATTTGGTCTCAGAGTTACGCTTTAGCTGTCAAAATGTTTGTATTGAGCGGCTGTGGCTATGCTGCCTGCTTACGGGATTATATCTGAATTTAACTAGCTGCCCGTTTCTAAATTTTTATAGTCAAGTTTAGGGTTTAGAATGACCGCAAGTAGTGACTTGGAGCTTCAGATAATGCCTTATAAATTCCTTATAGGCCGTAGCATCCCTAATGATATCTCATGAACTGCAGGTACCGCCCCGTCTAAATTTTGTGTGCAGTAAAGTCAATTTATTAAGCCAACTATCGGGGTTGAATGTTGGCCTTAGTTTATGCTTGCGCTATTCGCACCCTTTGTTTTGCACTCCGCTTAACGGAGATTAGTGGAGTATTTAGAGCTTTTGTGTTCTTGATCATAGGTTACTTTAGTCATGCCACGCGTTGTGACGATCACCGCTTCACGGTGACCACCGCTGTATTTGTGATTAGACCTGCTACTGCATTTATCTAATTGGTTTAAGATTTGAGCACTATTTAGGTGGTTACTAAGTATCTAGCGCCCTTCTGGCTGGTCTAGAATTACATAGCACTATTCGTTACTCTATGGGTCAACTTGTGATATTTATTGATGTTAACTATGTATAGGTTATGATATTTATTTGTGATATGTATTGGCTGTGATAGATTTATTTTGTCGGTTGATTTGTTTTACCTATATATGTATATTGTTGGTATGTGCTTTTGTGAGTTTTTATGATGTGTGCACTATAGAACCAAGTTCGAAATAAATATTGTTACTAGTTATTGGTTCTGCTGTTATTTTGATTTGCTTGGTATATCTCTGACCTTGGGAGGTCCGACCCAAGAATTTGTCTACGTCGAGGACCTGGCGCCCTCTCCCATAGTTTTGTTGCAGCTTTGCTAGAACCCCGACCCTCTCGACTAGTTAGCCAACCTAGGCCGATATTTACCAGCTGACAAAATACCTAATACAACTTTCGCCAACAGGCCCCTCGCCATCATTATAAATAAAGTGTTATTAGAAATGAAGAAAGTCTAATTATGACACCTTCCACAGAACCTACAATCATCTCTTGGGCGTTTATCGATTCATAAGCAGCCCGAGAGCGCTTATCAGCTGGTCAGTTCGAGATTGGTCGATTTTCAAAATACCATGAGTAGTCAAAGTTGTGTCGAATATTTTTGCTGTGGTATCACGAATGTCCATTGCGCTTAGGTTCGATTAGGACGAGTGCGCTAGCACAAGTCCTAATCCTAAGCTTCGAGGGACTATTTAATGAACCAAACTACCTTTTCAAATTAGTTTTCAGTAAATCTAGCAACAAACTACGCAATATCTATAATAACAGAACACTAATACTGACTTTTTCTAATAAAAATCACATTTGTTTAAAATATTCACTTGAATACCTTCTAGGAAGATATATCCGCTGATATTTTTTTGATTGGTCAAGAAACGTCAAATTCTGAATTTTCATTGGGCACTTTTTGACAGATGACAGAATAGTCAAGGTTATATTTTCGCCTAGAACGTCATAATAACTGAAATAGTAGTTTCTATATCAAGGGCGCAAGCTAAGCGATTTCAGCCCGCGATGATAGTTTGAAGCCCGACCGAAGGGAGGGCTGTAAATCATCAAGGGATGAAATCGCTCTGGCGCGAGAGATATATACATAATTTTATCCTCAACTGGAAAGACGTGGTACGATTTATTTTTATATGTGAAGATATTCCAACTATTAACTTTAAAATTCATAATACCAGGATCTAATAAAAGCACGGTGCATTTTCGTAGCAACTACGTAAACATGGTCAGAAAAATTTACTTTTCCGCCCTCGGGCGAGAATGGTTTACTTTGCGCCCTCGGACGAGAATGATATACTTTGCGCCCGCACATGCGGGCAGGAATAGGGTACTTTGCGCCCGGTTGAAGATAAACCAATTTATCACGGCCCTTGGTCTAGAGCACCCCTTAAGTAGAGGGAAGGCGGGGGCAGTCACTATCCGAAAAACCAAAGAGGAAAAGAGGATTGCTGCTTGGATATACGTACGGAAAAACTGCTAAGGTAATCAATGAGGTGAAGCGACTACAAGTAGACATTCTAGAATGTAGCGAAGTCAGATGGCAGGGAAACGAAAAATGTGAACTACTAGGCCATCACGTCTACTATTCAAGAAATAACAACCTTTAGCACTGTAATAGAGTTGCTATCAAAAATGAAACTTTAGAGGAAGCAGTAGTAGGATTTCTACCGATATCAGACATCAGTATCGTCCAGACTTCAGGGTAACGAGGAGGCAATCAAACAATTTTGGAACGACTTAAGAACTGTCTTGAAAAACAATAAAAGGGAAGAATTAACCCTGTTCTTGGGAGAGTTCATATTGCATACGTAGACGAGCTCGAAGTAGTAGGAAAATATGGTCTTGATATACATAGCGAAGGAAGAGATGTGCTAGTCGAATTTTGCAAGGATCATGGAACACATATGTGCTTTGATAAATAAATTCTTCATTTAACTTTTTCCTAGACGGTTGTATATGTTACCGACAAAGTATAAAATCAGTCAATTCCCGAATTTCCCAGGCAATCTGCAGAATAGCTAAATTGCTAGGCAATTTCGTCAAAATGTATCCCGCACTTTTGTTTGTAAGGAGACTACGCCTTAAGAAAAACTACAAACGTTTCCAATTAAGAAGTAATATATATGTACAAAGTGTAGATGTTAGAGTTTCCAGCGGGTTGCAGGAGCGCCTCTGACTTAACCTAACGAACATCGTCGACGGCTTAACGTGCTCTCTGAGGCACGGCTACCACTATAGGTCGAACACTCGTCCGTAGGACGACCGCCGCTAACGATGCTAAACTGTCGAGACTTTGACCAATTCTGGCAGCATTCGGCTATGCAACCAACTAACTTTTGACAAAATGTCCCAAAAGTAAACTTCTGCAAGCTCGAACACTTCGGCATGTGAATGTTCAACGTGGTATGATTTAGTATCTGGTTCTGGTTCTGTTCTTGGGCCAACATTTTTTTCTTCTAAATATATGCATCTCTTTTGCAGAACGTTATTAAGCCATGTGCTTTATGCGAATATACAAAGTAATATGCATAATTACTTTTTACTCACTATCGAGAAAGAATACCTATCTTTATTGTTATAGTGATGGAGATTTCACAACTTCTGGATTCCTGTAAATTAAAAAAAACATGGTGTGATACACTCACACAACTTCCTTTTACAGTGATCCTATAATTAGCCAAAAATTTAATTTTTAATTTTTAGCATTTGTCAAAAAACGGTACAAAATAGAGCGTTAGTTGAACAGACAAATGTTCTCTAAAATTTTAAACTGAATTCAAAAATGTAATAATATACCGACTGTTCTATTAAAATAGGAGTTAATAAAAAAAATGTTAAAAACAAAAGAAACCCATTTTAGAAGTATTCAACTAAAAAATCACCTTTCTCACATCAATTCACATTAAAAATGTAATAAAAATGTAAAGATTGAAAAAATCGTTAGAGCAGTTTTTGAAAAAATCGAAAAAAACTGAAAAATCACAAGAGTAAACACCTACTTCCGGTTATGCGATTTTCTTCAAAAGTTTGCTGTCGCATCTAGATAGTACACACAACTTATACAGGGTGCCCGAATTTCGTAGGGACAACATGGGTAGATTAGATTAGATTAGATTTAGATTCCACGACTGCCTTTTGCTGGCCTGCGCACGTCAGCCCTTTGGGCTTTTTGTACTGTCGGGAGTTTTCAAGTTAGCAGGCCGACATCCGTATCTTTTACTAGACTTGCAGTGTCCCCTACTAGCTTGCGGTTGTCAATAGAGTTAAGGCTCCAATCGAGTTGGTGTCTTTTACGCTCTAATGCTGGGCATTTCAAAGAGGATATGATAGGCTGTTTCATCATCCTCTTGGCATAGTCTGCAAACAGGTTCATCTCTATAGATATTGATTCTGTGCATAAATTCTCTGAATGCTCCAGTGCCTGTTAGTAGACTGACTACTTGCTTGATTCGAGTTCTGTTCAGTCTCAACAGAGTTTTGGTGGTTTGTGGATTCGGAGTTTTTAGCAATCTTTTGCAGTGTGTTGCTTGATTGTAGTTTCTCCACCTTAGTTGGTGTGCGGTATTGATCCACTCATTAATGGCTGAGCGGGCTTGGTTTTTCTGAATGCTTAGACCAGGTTCTGGGCCGGTCATTGCATTACGGGCTGCTTCTTTTGCGAGCTTGTCCGCCTTTTCGTTTCCTTCAATACCTTGGTGACCTGGGATCCAGCATAATTTTACTGTATTTCCCTGGCTTAAAGTTTGAAGTTTAGATTTGCATTCCTTGACCAGTCTCGATGAAGTACTGAAAGCGTTTAGCGCTTTCAGTGCTGCCTGACTGTCTGAGAGAATGTGTATGTCTCGATTGAGCAGCTTCTTTTCTATGCTGATGTTTGCGCATACGTTAATAGCTTGTACGTCAGCCTGAAAGATGTTACAAAACTTTCCTAGACTGACTTTTTCGTTGGTTCTAGGATTGCTACTGTACACACCGGAGCCTGTACCCCCTTCAAACTTAGATCCATCAGTGTAAAAAATGATGTTCTTATTTGTTGGAGTTGGTAGTTGGTCCGGATTCCAACTTGTGTGTACAGTAAAATTCTTTTCAAAGTCATAGGCTTTGATTATAAGATCAGAACCCATTTCTAATATTGGGTTGTTGATGTGTGACATAATCTTGCCATGTCCTAGATTATTAGCTGTGGTCATCCAGTGACCAGTACTTTGTAATCTGTAGGCTGCCATTCTGGCTTCACCTTCCAAGAAGATGTGCAGAGGTGGCAGATTTAAAATAGCATTCAGTGCTTGTCCTGAGGTGCCTTTAAAGGCTCCAGTGATGCACCGATTAGCTAGATATTGTATTCTGCTGATTTTGTAGATCGCAGTTGCTTGTTTTATTTTGGGCCACCAGGCGATTATTCCATATGAAATTATTGGTCGAACCATGGTTTTGTACAGCCAGAGGGTCAGTTCCGGTTTGAGCCCCCACCTACTACCTATGGCTCTTTTCCCAATTACTAATGTTTGTATGCACCTGGTGATTATTTTGTCTAAGTGGGAGTTCCAAGTTAGTTTGGAATCAATGGTTAAACCTAAGTACTTAACCTCGTTCTCCCAGTTGACATTTGTCTCAAACAGTTTTATGTTGATTCTGTTCGTGATGTTCTTTCTACGAGTGAAAGCAACGAGAGTAGCTTTGCTGGGATTAATTCTAAGATTATTCTCTAGACACCACTCTTCGGTTATCTTTAGTGCTGATTTCATTACATTGTCTACGGTTCTTTGGTATTTACCTTGAATCAGTATGACAATGTCATCAGCGTATCCTTGAGTGTAGTAGCCTTTGTTATGGAGTTGGATCAGCAGTTCATCAACTGTGAGGCACCACAGGAGTGGAGAAAGAACTCCTCCCTGTGGACATCCCCTTGTCGCTTGCACTGTCTTTTCCTTGTCAAATAACTTGACTTTTACAACTCTAGTGTTGACATTGCCATAGTCCATCTTGTCGTGGTGTTATCGATCTGATGATTTGTCATTGCTCTTTCAATAGAGTGCTAGGAGGTGTTGTCGAAGGCACCTTCTATGTCTAGAAATGCTCCGACTGCGTACTCCTTGTACTCCAAGGTTCTCTCAATTTTCCCCACTAGTTGGTGTAGGGCGGTTTCACATGACTTCCCTGTTTGGTAAGCATGTTGATATTTGTGAATCGGGAGTGAAGTTAGGGCTTCCTCCCTCCAGTACCTGTCTACTAATCTTTCCAACGTTTTAAGGAGGAATGACGTTAGGCTGATAGGCCTGTAAGATTTAGCTTCTGCATAGCTGCTCTTACCAGGCTTAGGGATAAACACTACTTTAGTCACTCTCCAGGCTTGGGGAATGTAGCCTAAGGCAAGACTTGCTTGGAACATGTCTTTGAGTGGGTTCAGCAGTATATCTATCCCTTTCTGCAGCATTACGGGTTGTATGCCGTCGTTTCCAGCAGATTTGAAAGGGCTGAAGAGGCTAGTTGCCCATCTAATCCTTTCTTTGCTGACTATTCTCTTAGCTGTTTCCCAGTCTTCCCTCCTAGGGTTATGATTGGGTTCAGCCAGAGTAGGTTCTTCCACTGCTCCGGGCAGGTGAGTTTTTATCAAACGAGATAAAATCTCCTCTTCCGTTGTAGTGTATTCTCCGCTTTCTTTTTTAAGAGTGCCTACTGGGTTCATGGCTTGCTTTGAGATGATTTTGTGGAGTCTAGCTGTGGATCGAGTGGTCTCCACCTCCTGGCAAAACTTTTTCCAGGCTGCTATCTTAGCTGCCTTGATCATTTTGCCATAGTCTGTGAGAGCCTTGTGATAGTTCTCCCAGTTATTTGTGGCTTTAGACCTGTTAAACAGACGTCTGACTTCTTGTCTGGTCTTTTCTAGGTCTTTATTCCACCAATTTGTGTGTTTTTTTGCTCTCGGGTCTATTAGAGGACAGCTACTCTGAAAGGAGTCAATCATGGCCTCTTTTAACCGGTCAGCATTTGAGTCTAAAACTACTTTATTGGGAGATCTGAACTTTAGGTGTTCTATCTTCTCTTGTAGTTTTTGTTTATATAGGTCCCAGTCCGTCTTTCTTGGGTTGTAGTAAACTCTTTGGCTTACTTCCCGTTGAGAGAGTTCAAAGGTTATATAATTGTGGTCAGAGAGTGATGGTTCGTCTGAAACTTGCCATTTATTCACTGATTGACTAATTCTCATAGTGGTTATGGTAATATCTATAACTTTATGTCTATTAGAGTTATAAAAGGTTGGAGTGTTACCTTTATTGACTACTACTAGATTGTTAGTTAAGATAAATTCCAAGTAACAAAATTAAGCAAGCGCGGAGGAAACTTGTCAAAAGCGAAATACAATCCCGGGAGTCCCGAAAGCAGCGAAATGACTAAAACAGGTGGCCGCCGCGGTGCAACTCTTTAGTGTTTGGTACCAAAATGCTTGACTTTTTATCAGCAAACCAGTGCTCAGCTTTCGCTCAACTCTCACTCGTACTCCAATGAGCATCGAGAATTCGAAACATAAAGGAGAGCGCTCTTTAAATAGTGGAACGTTGGAAGCAGAAAATATCGCCGAGTCGACTCCAAGTCCACTCTAGTCCGAGGGATCCACCACACTCCGTCGAGTCGAATCCTGAGTCTACTCCAGCCTGAGGAATCCACCCAGCAGACTACCTTCCAGCTTGTGGAAGCCAACAAGCAAACTACCTCCCAGCCCTAGAAAGCCACCCAGAAAACTTCTTTCCAGCCTGAGGAACTTTTCGTTATCTGCGCCACTCAACCCCTAGACTACCAAGGAGGAAGGCACTCACCCCGAAGACCAGCAGCGGAACCAGACAGCGACTACGAGGACGACACCAAGCAGGCGTGAAAGGCCACCTCGCCCCCATCCGACGCCTTATCTGACAGTAAGTGGATTCGAGCTGCAGGATGGTACCGACCTCCGCCCCCACGGCCTACGAGAGGAACGATCCCCGTGCTCACGCATAGCTGCGCTAGCGACCAGTGGTTTCCCTGCGAAGAGCCCCGCCATCGAGCTCCTCCGGTAGGCGAAAGCGCCAGCGGCACCAGCGCAGACTGCCTGCCACCGTTCCACCACCCTAGGAATATCGAAAACAACCCGGAAATCTGTACCCGGCCACTTCAGGGTCATGACCCTTTTTGTATACAACTTATCTGCCCTAAGTCATAATTTTTAGTCTGTATATAAATAGATTTAAAACAAATATAAATAACTATTCATCCAACCAACTGTTTCGCTGAGGAATACGCCTCCAGGTTAAGGACTGCCACCATTCGCCGCCTCGCTGACCTAAGCCAGAGAACGTTTATTAAGTCAAACAAAACGGTAATTCGTAAAGAGGAAAAATATTGCAGCCGGCAAGATTCAACCTACGTTCGCAAGTGGAATCTGATATTTTTAGTTAGTTGGATTTACCGCTAAGCCAGCAAGGCTACGTAACACATAAGCTTATAGTTGTATTAGAAAGGGAGGGTGACGACGTAAGCGCAATCGCGCTGTATATATACATGATTATTCAGTGAAAGCCAGCTGAATCAGTAGTATGCGAAACATTTTGTACGAGAATCATATCTTTTTTATTTTTAATGAAAACAAACGATTTTTTAAGATTTATATGTAAAACAAAACACACTGCACTAGCATGCCATAAATGCCTCAGAAGTTACTAAATTCAAGGGTTTATGATCGATAATTATATTTGATATAAACTGCTTAGAATATCAACATTATCAACTGAGGAGCGATCGAGCAAAACGGGATAAATCAAGTTTTGAAAATGAGAAGTTTTTCGTATCTGATACTTAATAAATTTATTATGTACTGTTTTAAATAAGTTTTGCTGTTCCAAAGAACCGAATTCAATAATAATTCAAGCAAAGAGGAATAAGTACATCCATTTCGATTTAGCAAATCGGGTTAAATCCAAATGTGTTTTTTATTACTTCATTAATTTTCAAAATTTTCCTTTTACTATTCACTATTATCATATATTACGTGGTGCATGCACGCATTTTAATCAGTTTTACATTTTAATTATTTGACCCTCAGAATTTATTTCCTTATGATCGATCGCTCCTCAATTCGGAGTGTAGGTTAAGGGTTTCTTTAATAATTATTTATATTGTTGCAGTTAATATGTATTACTATATTTTACAAATATTGATATCATCCATTAATTTTGTTATTAAGATATTTTGGGACATCTTATAAAGTAATTCAGAATCTGTGGTGAAACCAATTTTTATTTTGTATTTAGCCGGGTAGCACTGTACTCATTGTATTTTTTACAGCTTAACGTATTAGCATACTTACAGTATTTAAAAATAATCAGGCAGAATTACAGTTTGATAGAATATGCAAGTCGACAACTAATTATTTTAATTTAACAAAGTACAAGCATTTTCTTATTAAATAAAAGTAGAAAAGTTTAAAAGCCTAACCGCGAGAGTTAAACATTTTCGGAGATTAGCTGAATGCATGAAATCCTATTTATAAAACGATATATAAGCCGAATATGTTTACTGGGATCGCAATGCTTTATAAATGGCCAAATCCATCATTTACAACTGCCAAACTTCGTTTTGAATCCATAGTTTCAATATAAATGCTTTTAAAGCGTCAAAATAAAACCAATTTGTTGTGACGAAATGCGCGTGAGATTGCTAGTCTGAGCTTTCTGGCCATCATTTGTTGAACAATAATGTTATGGTTGCTAGATTAAACAATGCAACATGAAATAAAAACCTTTGAAAAGTAACATCTTTGTAATTGTAACGTATAATGCGGGTGTATTTACAATAAAAACAAACTATTAAACGTTAACCGACTTTTCAGAAACCTATTTAAAGAGTAAAGTTGCTATAATTGCAAGTATACTCAGCAGTTTTTGTACAACTTGTAATGCTGCATGCTGTGTGGATGCTTAATTAATTCAATAATAACATCCAGATATCTAATGGGTATCATGTGATAACAGTTGTGTGTAGATGACTGGTGGGAGTAGTAGCGGGCAACCAGTGCAGTTGTTTACACGAAGTGAAAAAGTATCTTGAAAATAATAATCGACGTTAAAATAATCACGTTCAAGGGCTAGATTTCGTTTAATTGTGAAAGTAATAATTGTATATTTGATATGTAATAGCAAGACAACCTTCTTTACGATCAAATTTGACTAAAGGTCACAACTATTATTCAGATAAAAACTTCAAGATTGTTTCAAGCCATTTGAAGTGGTAGTTTTCGCTTCAACCAGTAAAAAGTGCAAGTGTTTGTGTTTGTGACATGCTGTGCTGCAATATATCTAGATCTTAAGGGGTCATAGAGCTGCAACGAGCTATTTTGGTCGTGAACAACCCAAAGGAGGTGTTTACAGGCTGCCATTCAGTTAGGAGCTGATAGAAAATACACTCAGGAACAAGCGATACTTCAAGAAGGTTAGTGCATATTTCTTATATTTTATTAAGAAATAAATAAAAAGTTTGTTACGGCAAAATTAGTGGAAATGTTTGCAATTTATTTTTAGAGAGTAATATAGAATATTTATTTTTATAAATTTATAATGATTCGGGTACTCGACGTTTTCGAATTTTATAATTAGAAATTGACATATTTTGGTTTAAGGTATCTTAATTCATTTTAACATCAAAGTTGGAAAAAGTTAGATCATTTGATTAAATATTTTGACATTTTTATTTTGATTTATTGTGATGTCAGACCAACTAACTGAATAAGAAGATTTAATTGAATGTACAAGAGAGTGTAATTGACCAAAGAAGTCAATTTGATAATAATTTAATAATTCAGCCTTCAAAAATAAGAAGATTAATAAGTTTAAGATTAACCCATTCAGCTGAGGACGAGAGTCTCATTGCAAATGAGGCAATTTTTTTAATAAGAACAAATGACATAATTTCAAATGTCACATTTTCATTAGTAAGAAATGTCAATTGAAAATAATTCAATAAGTAGAAAGGTGAGTGTTTGAGAAAATGTTCTTGATAATACGTCTTCTTAAGCAAGAGAGTATATATCCATATAATATTTGTTATATAATAATTTTGGCACCTCAATTAGAGCTGTGACCAAAGATATATGACAATTTGTCTACCAACAAGTAGGGCTGAGAAAATTGTAGAACAATTTTGTAGATCAACGTGGGGCGTGAGAATAAGTAGTAGAGTAAATTGTCGGAATACCCCAAATCGTGTAATACAATTTAAAATGGTAACGTGGGTATTAATATATGAGTTTAAGGTCAGGTTTTAAAAAACCAGCAAGAAAACTAAATAAAATGGAAGGAATTCGATTAGAACAAGGGGATAGCATAGTAAACACCGAAGGACCTCAAATGCAAGAGGCTAGTGTTAGTGCATCTAATGACAACAGCATGATGCGAATGATGCAAGAAATTGTAAATAAGGTATCTGAAGTAGAAAGGTAACTGTTTGAGAAAATATTCTTGATACTACTTCTTAATAAGCAAGAGGGTAGATATCCATTTAATATTTGTTATATAATAATTTTGGCACTTCAAGTGGGGCTGAGAAAATTATATAACAAACTAAAGACGCATAAAGATAAACCCTTCAATTTAAATGTAGGTCATTTGCATGCAATTAAAAAATGGAGCTTAAACCATCAGCGCTATCATTTTTTAGTTATATGAAAAGATTCCATTCAACATGTTTCAAAATATTGCAGTGATCTTCTATCTGGGTATATAAAATATTTTTTAAGTTAGAGCGATTTGCTGTCATAACTACTTTTCGCATTTTTACTCCTTCAAATGTCACATTGATTCAACCTAAGGTTGTTATGGTAATACTCGCATTCTTCATTTTAATAATTTACCTGGTGCATTAATTATATTAAAAAAAAGTAAAGTTCGGGCACTTCATTCCATGTAGGAACATGGCCTAATTATATCATATTAAATAAATTTAAATACTAGCTGATTTAGTAATTTTTAAAACATGAAAACCATTACTGAAGTTGGGATATGCATTTATATTTGTTATAAATTTTAAATTACTGTTTTCGGTTAAACTCTATATCGGTTAAATAGATTTCCTGAATAAAATGTAAAGGGTGTTTTTTTGGAGGGATACAACTTTAAATTGAAATAAAATACAGAAAGATGTTTTTAATATCCATGAAATTGGCTTTATCTGAAAGATAATTTTATGAGAATTATGTTTGAATATGATTTCGGACATGTGACCGCCGCGGCTGGCGTGTACATGACGTAATCTGTAGGTCCAATTTTCACACACTCTTCGCAGTAAATCAGGCTGTATTTCGGCAATAACGCGTCGAATGTTGGCTTCCAAGTGCTCAATTGTTTCCGGTTTATCGACGTAGACATGCGACTTTTCATATCCTCAAAGAAAATAATCTAATGGCGTCAAATCGCACGAAAGAGGTGGCCAGTTAAAAATCCATTTCATAGATTTGTATTTCAATTTAAAGTTGTATCCTTCTAAAAAACACCGTTTACGTTGACAAGTCACTCAACCTTTCAACTCAACAGCTCTTCTCAGCTCAATTCAGATACTTAATTGTTAATTGGGAATAACATAGTGTAATGTATTTATTATAAATCACACATTGTTTGATTTTTGTAATTCCTAAAACTCTGCTAGTACCTAGGTTGTAGTAGTTGCATAATATTCTGTTAAAATGTTACCTTACATTAATTAAATTTGATATTATTACACTTATTAAATTGTCTTTCTAAATATCAAAACAACAATCTTCTTCCTACATTCTTCACGACGTCTATCAACGTCCACAAATTCACACATTTACGCTCTCCTCTGTACATCCAAAAATCGATATGGCAAAACGATCCCCTTCGTCATTTCTGCTGCACCCCTATCCAAATAAATTTCATTTTAACATTTTTCGTAATTACCTTTCTTATGCCTTATAGAAGTTCGATAATTACTGGGCATGCAGCTGTTCGCACATGCCTTTATTGCTTCAGTAATCTACCTACAGTTATGAAAATGACCAGAAAGCAAATTGGCTCATCATTGTCGCTTTCGAATGGAAAGAAACTTTAATTTTAATCCTATGCTAATCAAGATTTCCTTTGTTTTATTTATCAATCGTACTCCAAATAATATCATGAATAAAATTGTATTATTAATGAGCTAGCAGATTTAAATAAAGTATCTTTCTCTATCTTTTAATATAATTTATTTCATACTGATGTCAAAAATGACATTTTTCGGATTATTTTTGGTACAAAAAATGGAACATTAAAATCCTAGTACTTCAAAGTAAAATTTTAAAGTTCAAGTACTTTAAAACTTATTTATTTTACAAAAAATGGAACATTAAAGTCCTAGTACTTTAAAGTAAAATTTTAAAGTTCAAGTACTTTAAAATTATACGTCAGTTGTTGACATGAAATTTGAAATTATTTACAACTTTTCATTTAAAATTCATTAAACTTGCAGTATGAAATAAACCGTTGTATTCACCACGAACGAAAAGTGTTTTTAAAGGTCCTCGCAAGTAATTCCATCCTCGGCTGGCGCCTCGGACGTAAACAACTTTCTCGTCTTTAAAATGTCACTTTTCGTTCTAGATAAATAAACCACTATTTTTATTTAATATTACATGAAGAACCACAGAACCATTGTAACATGTGATATCAGCGCGAGGTGTAGCTTCGCATGATGATCTTATGATGAACAACATTCTACCTGACGAACAGTCAGGGTTTAGATCAGGACGTAGCTGTTGTACAGCCCTTCTTAACGTTGTTGATGACATTCTGCGGGCAGCTGACGATGGGAAGATAACTATACTGACGCTTTTGGATTACTCTAAGGCGTTTGACACTATAGATCACAATATATTGATAGCTATCTTACGATATATTGGCCTTAGTGATATGTCTGTGCAGTTACTAAGCTCATACCTAACTAATCGTCAACAGACTGTTAAGTACGGTGGACGTCAGTCTAACTTACTTTCAGTAACAAGAGGCGTTCCACAAGGCTCCATTTTGGGACCGTTACTGTACATAATTTATACGTCTAATCTTCCATCAGTTCTAACAGCCTGCACTTGTCACCTGTATGCTGATGATACTCAAATCTACTATTCTTTTCATCTGGAAGATGTAATTCCGGCTTGTAACCAAATAAATCGAGATTTAAAAAATGTGTTTGAATTTTCTAATTTACACTCGCTTCATATTAACTCAACTAAATCATATGCTATCGTCTTTGGTAAACATACTGATCTAAATGCTATAAAAGAAGTTGGGAAGATAAAAATTGGTAGTAACACACTTCAATTTCAAGAAACTGTGAAAAATTTGGGATTGATAATTATTGACCAACAACTCAGTTTCACACAACAGGTGGCAAGACTTATTCAGTTAGGTTATGCTGCACTTAAAACTATATACCTTAATCGACATGCATTGAATCAGAAAACTAAAATCATGTTATGTGAATCTCTAGTACTTTCGCGGATGAACTATTGCGATACGGTCTATGGTCCTTGTTTGAAAGCTAGTGATGCCCGTAGAATTCAAGTACTGCAAAACTCATGTTTAAGATTAATTTTCGGGATTAGAAAACGGCAACATATTACTCATAAGTTAGAGGACATTGGGTGGTTAAATATGGCACAACGTCGAAAATTACATGCTGCTTGCTTGTTTCACAAAATCATCATAAACAGAAGCCCTGCCTATCTGTATAATAGAATCAGATTTCGTACAGATGTGCATAATTTAAATCTGCGTTATAGAGGCTTGCTTACACCCCCATTACACAAACTTGAATTATTTAAACGTGCCTTTACTTATCAAATAGCAAACCTCTATAACGAATTACTATATACGTACAGTAACCTTTCTCTCCACAGTGTTAAAAAGCAATTGAAGTCAAAACTTTTTGATGTGAGAGTCGCCATACATTGATTGCCATACAAGGTCTATAAATTAAAAATATTATGTCTATAAATTTCGCGGTATACTAGCGTTATGTGTATCACTTCAGCCATATTGTGAACTATGATTATGTGGTCAAGGGTTAGGTGGCAGAGCAGGCGGTAGTTATGCTACTGGCTGAACCTCGCCCTGATATATTTCTTACATTATGCTGTGTAAACATTGAGGATTTACTTAGTTAATAAAGGCAAATTATTATTATTATTATTATATTATACCACTGTGATGGTATCCGCTGCGTACCTATTTTGTGGATCGTCATGTTGTAATTTGTAGACCAGCTTGAAATTACTACTCTTCACCAGTTAGTAGTGTTAAAACGATAGATATATAGATTTTCAGTAAATGTGTGACTAATCTTTACAGTTTTGAAAATTTTGAAAATTAACTAAGAATAATCCAACATACGTTTATATAACGTTTTTACCCTAAAATCGCATAGGCGTTTACTTATTACAATTAATAGTAAAGGAACCTCTTCAGAATACTTAATCTTGATGTAATTCACTAACAAAGTGCACAAAAATATCACTCAAGTGATAATAAATGTAGCCTGTAAGTCGATAAATAGTAAAAATGCTTCTATACCTAAATAGACAATACATACAACAATACAATAATGTATTTTACAAATTCAGGTTATCCCCCTAGTTTAGAAACTTTTGGCGCAGCAAGAAACTAGCAAATTCGAAAAATCTCGATGATAGTGGCTGCACATACAATTCGTTAGAAATACAGCAGATTCGAACAATGTGTGAGCTTCCACGCTGGTACAGTCTAAGCTCCACCTCGCGTTTTACACTCGGCTGGTAATCCCCTGTAAATGTTGACAAATACTGATACTCGAGGCTCTAGGGCGTCTTTCATAAGGGCGATTTCGAGATGCACTTACTAATAATTGAGAGGCACTTAAGGCGCTATAAGAGCTTATGAACCAGATTAGAGTTAAGCACCTCTAGAAGTGCAAACGCGCATTCAAAAGTGGTTCGGCTCCAAGTGGAGTGAGCTCACTATTCAACCGATTTAAGCGATTTGCAAAACCAAAACCACTCATAGGCAGGCATTCTGAATGCTTGTGGAAGAAACTAGAGTTTTCTGAAGTTTGCATTAACATTTCTGTTGGCAGATGTATAGTATAGCTACATAATTTAGAAAAAGGCAGCGTAAGCTAGACATTTTGCCCTTATTTAAATAAACGCTTGTATATATAGTTGTCTAGTTTGAATCAACTATTAAGGTCAAATCACTAAACAATTTCTATTTTGCTGGTTTTCTATATATAAGGTAGCACTTGTAGTTAATTTTCCTACGGGGAAAATACAATACCTGATTGTGGCGCTACAGAGGTACAAAGTGAGTTTTTCTTCGTTTGTGCTCATAGAGATCTTAAAACGTACAACTGACAGCAAAAAGGTTAAATGGAAAAATGTCGTCATTTTTATTCATCTCAGTTCTTTAATAAATTAAAATTTAAACAGCTTATGAAAAACCATAAGAGTGATCCCAATGCCAATCACATACTAATTTTTATAAGTTATACATTTATCTTTTTAGGAGAATAAAGTTCCACGTTACAATCAATAAGCACTTAAAGCCTGACAACAATTGAATTAACATAACTGAATCAAAGATCATGAATAATAAGTGAAACTACTATTAAGTACCAATTTCTTAAAATATTCACTGTTATATGTATAGGTACGTCTTATGTTTCTTTAAAAAGGAGTCAGGTGGTAAAGTACTTTTTTTCTAAATATCGCAATAAAATCAGTGTGCCATAATGATTCGCTAAAAGAAATAGTAGTTTGTATACCAAGGCACTGAAGTTTAACTTTTTATCACCAATGTGGAGTTAGTTGACCAAGGCAAATAAACCACATGAGGGATAAAAAGGAACTTCAGTGCCGAGGAGTACATTATGTTCTTTTTTAAATCGAAAAATCGTGAAATTGCCACATTTTCAACTTTTGTAGGTTATGTTAACGTCGGTTGACGTTTGCTTATCGCCCCGCCGCCTACAAAAAGTCGTAAAACAATGGATTACTTCAGTGCCGATTTGTCGTATTTTAATGACGATTCAGAAGTACTTCACTGCCGATTTCAAAAAAACGTATTTTTTGTAAGGAGTGGCACTAAATGCACTATGGTATTAGGTATCACTGACTCTCGGCCGAATAAATAATACCAAAAAAACGATTGTTAGTACTTAGAGCGGATTATTAGTGTCTATAGGTCGTCTATAAGCGGGAAAATTGGAAAAATTTGAGCAAAGAATATTTACCGGCGATAAATCAACTCATATAGCGTTAAAAAGGGTGCATCCTTTTTTATAGCGATTTAAACGCCTGTTCCTCATAAGCAGACTACATCTAGTAGGCGTACGTCACTTTCATGTCTGCCCTGTAAGTTATAATTACTTGGTGAAGTTAATAAGGTAATTATTGTTGTTCATTCATTTATTATGTCGTTAATTTATCTTGCCAAAAAACACTCAAACTTTTCTTTTAAAGATAACAAAAAAGCTCTTGTGTTTTTACTGTTGATAACAATTGAGTTGTAAAAAAATTCAACATAGAGAAATACGACATACAGACACCATTGAGTCAAAGAAGTCCAACTATATTTACAAATGACAATACTACATCTGAATATGCGAAACTATGAATGATTAAAGAATATACTTTTTTTTACTTTCCGTTTAATCTCTTCTACTCGAGTTTTGAACATGACTGCTTTGAATTCTTCCATTGTTTTGATAAGTAATGATATCTATGAACGCTCGTACTCGTATAATGTCTCGAGGATATATAATTCACTCCCCAACTCATTGAAAACGTTAACTCCAATAGCTTTTAAACGTCATCTATCTGAAATTTTATTCTCGCGTCAAATTTAGTTATTACTGAAGCAGTATGCTACTTTGAACCCTACAGTGTTTTTCCTGTATAGTTTTTTAACCATAACCAGTAATTTAAAAATTTGTCTTTTGTCTATAAATAGTGAGTAATTATTATGATCAGCCTCATTGAATAATAATGTAATATCTTGTAATGTAATTTATAGGTTTAGGAACTTAATGTATAAATGAAATATATACTTGTAAGGTTTAAGTGGTAGAGTAGGGTGTACGGTGAAGTACCTACACTACTGAACTTCACCTTGTGATTCTTTTCTTTTCTCTTCTTTTTTTTCCTATTTCATTATATTCATTATATTCATTATATTTATGTACAAGAAATGAAAAGAATAAAGACGTTTATTATTATTATATTATTTCGCATCCCAATTGTTCTTGAGATTAGAAGTACCGCCTCTGATTTGTGCGAAGCCTACTTCAGTTGTTTCACCGGTATCCACCCTTGCAAGTTTCTTAGAGTAATGTTCGCTTTCACGTGAAGTAATGACAGTTATACCCTGTGCCATGGGTACTTTTAATAGGTCTCCAAAATAGATGTACCATACTAATAGTCCCAGAACCGATCCCTGCGGGATTCTATCACTGATTTTATTTTTTATTACATCCTTTATTATTCCTCCCCATAGTGCGATATTGAATTTTTCAAATTCATCATGCGCAGTTTATAACGGTCTAGTTCGTGCCACCTTGCTATTTAATAATCACCTAGGTATTTAACCATTATTCTGCTACTAATAAAACTAAACTGTATTTCTTACATTGTAGTAATTAGATTAAAACGCATTGTG
Organism: Agriotes lineatus; assembly: GCA_940337035.1. Lineage (NCBI taxonomy): Eukaryota > Metazoa > Arthropoda > Insecta > Coleoptera > Elateridae > Agriotes > Agriotes lineatus. Next base: position 117,347,725 of record OW679196.1, on the reverse strand, counting down.
AATTTAAAACTTGCAATGAATATTTCCTGTGCTCGAAGAATAAAGTGCACGCCATCAGAAATCTGATCCCGCGTGCTAAGATTAGAACTGCATGCAACGGAGTGACGTAACGGTTTGGTGTAACTTAAAACGTTGAAGGCAGCGGGAAGCAGTCGCTTGCCAATCCGCGAGTTGTGCGTGCCGCTCTAAACAAAAGAGACAACAAGCGGAGTATTATAAGTGCCAGCTTGAGGAAGCATCCTCGAGATACAGCAGTTCATAGCAAGAAGCTGCGTTTTCAGCTGCCATTCGAGCTTCGAAAAAGACAGTCAACTTTGCTCACGCAAGAAGTCTGTGGGAGCAGCCACGGAGCTGACCTCTGCGTTATCTTGCAACAAGGTAAAGGCAAGTTTAATGATCACAAATAAAACATACGCTTGAATGCTCGGTCTAGGAAACTGGGAACCGAATCACAATAGTGAATTACGAAGCAATTGCAGCAAATTACGCAGTAGTAAAAATAGTAAAATGTGCCTAGTTGCTAACACAGCTCATCAGAACAAGGAGCTTGCAGCATTTCGTGAGCATATCGCGTCAGCTGATTTCAAGCTACTGGAGACAGGACCGCATTAAGCGAACTTGTGTGCGGAAGTTAAACATTATTAACACTGGTTTTTTCACTTGGCGTTGATAATTAATAAGTCATATTTATACTTAAGGAGTGTATTCAAGCATGTAGATTCAGCATTAGGCTCGTGGACTGTTCCGTGTTACTATGAATAGAACATATAACATTTATATATTACCGTTTTGTATGATTTATATGTATTTCCATGCATGTATGTTTTTACGGAGTATATATCTTTTTATGTGAACTGTTTGGTTTTCATTTCTGGCAGGATTTTAATGTAAAATTACAGCATTATAAGTTATCACAACCAGGCCGAAACTATCTATACTGACAAATACCCTTAGCTGCACTGAGGTAAGAGCGAGTCTTGTGCTTCTATGACTGAGTTAACTAGCAAACCAAGTGCAATCTAAATTCACAGTAATGTAGAGTATAGGGCAAGGCAAAAACCACTTTACAAGTCAGGTCTCTTGCCTTGTATTTTCCCGAATTCTAGTCGTCGATTATATTTTGGGCCACGCTTATTTCATACGAGTAAATGGTGCTTTGCCGCTGTCTAAATCCATATTGATTTTCTGAGAGGTTTAGTTTTTGTGCAGGTTCCTCTTTATCACAGCATGCATATCGGTCGGTATTATAAGCTCGGTTCTGTAGGTTTCTTCGACTTTTGTAGGAGCACGAGTCAGCCTCTCTTTCACATTTTAGGAAAAATATTTTTTTCTTAGGTCATTGTAGATCTCGATGCAGTTTTGAGGATATTCGTATGATGTTAGTTGCATTACCTCTTTAGTATTCCATCTGGTCCTGGAGCTTTCTTGGATTTAAGATTGGATAAGCTTTGCATGACTTATTTATTCTGTGACTGGAGTAATTTCTAGTTCCTTTTTCTTTCTCCGGTATAATTCTCCAGCCGTTTGTTCCGTCAATTGGAAATCATATTTTCCTTCTTTTAATTTCTGTGACGTATCCAGTTATTTTTTCCTTACGAATCTCTACACTTCTCGCAGTATGTTTTCATTCATCTCTCTGCAAATCGTCTTTCATACCGTTTCATTAGCTTTAGATTTTTTGTGCTTCGTATTCTGCGTATAGGAGATATCTCCCTTCTTTCCTGTTGTTTTTTTCGGTATTGCTCTTTGTTAGAGCTCTTTTTGTGTTAAAGCACTCTTTTTTGGTCCGATATATCCGAATTCCAACAATATTCGCCGTTTTGTTGATTTTTCTTTCTATTTTCCTTTTCAACACTGTGTTGCATGCATCAATGATCGATGCATGCGATGTAATCATCTGCTAATCTACTGTCTTCCTGATTTGTGGCTCTTTATACCCTTTTCTATTTTCATGGTGAGTTACGTTATTTTCGTTGTTTTCAATCCCCACTTTTTGTTCGTGCTTTGTTTCTTCTCTCATTTTCTCGTCTACGTACTAATTTCTTTCAAGTCGTAGAGAATGTGTTGACGGTTTGACGGTTTGACAGCTTTTCATCTTTTAGGATTTTCCAGTTCTCCAGATGTTTTAGTGGATTTGGGTTATCGAAGGTTATGTCTTTGTTGGAACAACTTTCCCTCTTTATAAGCGTTAGTTTTCTTCCATCGTTATCATTATTATAAGATTATTTTCTATTATCTTCTTGGAAAGACCCTCTCTTTTTTGGTCGTTTACTATAGCTTTCAATGCATATACGATTTGGTGTTAAAATCACAATCTACTAACCTATCATTGTACGTCCTTTTTATTTTTCCCCAATGTTTCTTCTTAGCTGTGTTAATTTCTTCTCGAAGTCTCCGAGCGTTGCGTTGGGAGCTAGATAGCAACCATAGCTGTATATGCATATGCATTGCCAGTGTTGATTCGTGTATATCTTTTACCGATTTCCGTTTTCTGCACCTTGATGTTGTGGTTGTAAAATCGGATTCTTAACGTCTGTCTCGCTTTCTATAAAGCTGGAAACTAAATGGGTGTTTATGTACAGAGGCCATTGGGACGAAGTCGAAATATAAAATTCTAATATTGACAATTTCAGCCACCGCCAACGCCTCAAGCAACTATATATCGTTCAAACACATATATTAACGTGGACATTTTTCAGACTGATATTTAATACATTTCGCTGGTATGCCCCTAGGTCAGCAAACTATTTTATTCTTCGTAGACTGCAGCGCTTTGTTTACTATTTGCTTGTATAGAGGCATTGTTTGTTTTTATATTTTAAAATTATATATCTATTATTGATAATATGTAATCATGAGATGATGTTAAGGTATAATGTTAATGTAAATTTATCTGAAATCTAATTAAAATAATATTTTTTACGAAACATACTTATTCATTTTCCCTCTCCTTTTTGATTAGCTAAAACTTGTTTAGCTTAAGTTAATTTTGGAAATATAGCTTACATCGTGGGAAGTACTACAGTGTATTAAATTTCATACTCAATAAATCGACACGAAATGAATCGATCGTGCGGGCAAAATTAAACAAATTGCGGCTTACCTCGTATAAAAATAATGGGAAGGCAGAGTTCTTAAAGCGGCAGGCAGGTTGAAAAATATCGCCGTAATTGCTGCGAATTTGCTAAATAAAAGAACGTATTACCAACCAATCAGCGATAACTCGAGGCTTCTGGTGTAAAAATAAAGAATTAGACGAAACAAAAGACGCTTTTTAACCAGACAGGCGCCCAGGCGAATTTTTAGCTTAATTTAATAATGGCCTTTGTCAAGTTCGAACAGATCCACTCCTGCGACTGAATTGAAACACTAACAAATGGAACTGGAAAAATAAGAGCTGATATCGATTGAAAAAAGACAACAATAGGGATAAATTGGGGTGCGATTGTTGTCTGTGATTGTCGTTTACCCCACTAGCAGAGCTTTGAAGTCGCTTTTTAATCAGTCTCAAATATATTGAAGCGCTTCTTTGACATTTGACCGAATAATCTAGCTTTTATATTCGACTTTAGCCGGGATTACAGATATGTAGTTGATACAAGATTCTATAGATACGAGATAATTAGTGCTACATTTGAGGGATATAGGAGACGTATTAATCATTCTTTGAATAAGTTTCCAATTTTGCGGCCGCGTAAGAAGTGTTGCTGAAAGTAGTTTGGGGCAGATTAAATATCACCACAAAAAGTCTTTATCCCAGAAAACTAATTGATTTCGAGAATGTGAAGCTGACGTGTTGTGAATATTTTGCAATAATACTTATTTACAAATTCTTATTTATATTTATTTCATTTTCCTACCCATGCTGATTTGGGAAAAGTTAAAAATCTTAAGACACTTCAGAAAACAATAAAATAACATTAGGCAAATATTTTAACATTATCTTGCGGATAATGATTATTCGCCATATATTTAAATAATGGTTTGCAATTATTGCAGATATATCCAAAAATCTATTTAATTACTTATATTTATGTTATTCTGTAGTATTTATTTTAAGTTTTTCAGTAGATGAAACCCGTAGGTTCAAATTTTAGGTTTAATATTTAAAAGAATTGATGGTGAATACGTGAGACATAGTACGCCCAGAAAGTATGTGGAATTTAAAAATCTGGTAAACAAACAAATATTTTCTGGCATAGGACATTTATATTTTATTTAAAAAAATTACATGCCAAAGCGTACACCCCCAAAATGAAAAATATAGGAATTCCACATACTTTCTAGACGCACTGTATTACAAATTAACCTCTCTAACTCTTATTTTTTCCAAAAATTCTATACGTCGGTAATTTTTAAAAATATCAGGCCGACTCTTGGAAACTATGTAACATTTAAGAGTAAACGTTAAGCTTTTAAATTTAACTTTAATTGTCTTGAATAACAAAGTAAATTTAAACATTTTTGCATAACACCAAACATACTAAAACAATTGAAAACTATGTTTTTTAATGGAATAATTGAAAACCACATTATAAAAGCTTTCCTACGATGATTTTTAAATATAATGCAAAAATAACTATTCCATTTAAAAACATAGTTTCCAATTGTTTTAATGTGTGATGGTGCCATAATGCGTCCATGAAGAAGTTTTAGAGCCAGGTAGACTATGTTTTCATTTATTGTTCGATTGTTAGTGATTTTGGGTAAGATATGGCCTACTTTAGGCAAATATTTTTTTTAATAAAAAATCTGTAAAGGGCTTTACCCTCAACTTCCCTCGCAAATGGAGGTAGTGACACTAAATAATTTTAAAAAATAAAGGATAATAGGTGTAAAAATGTATTCAAGTACGGCAATAATAAAAGAAAACACTTGAATACGAATTACATAAATTACCAAATAAAAAGTATCATTATCGGCGGGATTTGAACGGCAGGCGTCTTCGAATGCGATCTAAACGTTGAGCAATATCTTGCAAGCCTACGGAGCACCTCACAGATCATTGCGTTACAGCTTGCTTAAGATGTTCGGGCCGACGCCGAAGCGAGGTGCGATACGCGTTTCGGCCAAATCACGTAGTGGAAAATAAATTATATTTAACGCATTTCATTTGGAAATGTACTGCATTTCTTCATTCAAAATCGATAATAAATGTGGTATTTCTATCATTAGCAACACTTTTATCCCTAGCAACGGCGATTCGTTTTACAGTTGGCAATACTGAAGTGTGATGTTGGTGACACTGTAAGTCTATGTCAAATTCGAGGTTAGTAGGTTAGGATTTGCGTCAGTTTTGACATAGATGGACGCAAAACCTAACCTGCTAACCTCGAATTTGACATAGACTTACAGTGTCACCAACAACACACTTCAGTACTGCCAAACGCATAACATCAACTGGCGCTGCTTATTGTGCTTTAGTACATAGGAATGAGTTATCCTCATCTTGGTTATGTTTTGACAGTTAGTATCACTTGTAACACACGACTTCTGGGAATGGACCATGTCATGATTGAGATCGAAGAACTCAACGTTTCGCCCACTTAGTCAGTCGAGTTTCGCCTCTGGCGTGGTTAACACGTTGAGTTACCGTGCTCTTTTGCTTTTTTCCTCCTGATGAAGCCCCTTACGAAAGTGGGCGAAACGTTGAGTTCTTCGATCTCAATCATGACACGGTCCAATCCCGGAAGTCGTTTGTTACTTAATGACAATGGCCGTGAAAGCCTCAAAGATCGGTGTCACTTGTATGTAAAAATTTAATGTTTTACATTCCTTATGAAATGCTATAAAATAGTTTAAGTACTCGCTAATGCTAGTACTCAAACACGCCATACTTGTTCAGAAAAACATCACTTTTCTCAACTTGTAGAGTAATATACTATTTTTACAACAATAAATCAATGCATTTAATTATTTCACTAAAAATTTCTTCATTCTCTATTACACACTTCATTCGCTGGATGTGTACAGTTATGTGCAGTCGTTTTCAAAATAACTCGATGCTGAAATATCTACTGCATATTCCCCGTACGCTTTGTTTAAACAATTGCTGTAGGAGTTGTTAAAAATAATTTTGAGATTAAATTGATATCATCTGAATCTAGAAAAAGTAAGCTCTCCGCTAGTTTAGTCATTGAGAAATATTCAAAACTAAGCTTGTAAATGCGATGTATGTATAAAATTTCTCAATTTTCAGTAATAAAAAAATTGGAAAATATTTTTTTCGAGTTTTTTGCAATTGCAAAAAGGATGGAATTCTCTACACAAGGTAATTCCAGATAGTGTAAATTTGTACTTTTTAACTATATATTCGAGTGCACATCTTATGATGGAATTTATGGCTCCTGATTATTGACTATAATACAACGCACAGCCTCGCGCAAAAGATTTGCGCATTTATGCGGCTCCCGGCCTAAAAAGGTCAACATAACGCACTTATTCTTTGCTCCTTTTTGTCTCGTACAACATTTATCCTGTATCTGTTGCATCCTATTTTTGGCAAGAATAAAGTCTGCGCTATGTACAAATCATTACTTTCATGTATTCCTCAGTTTAAAAAAATATAATTTTATTTATTCTTAAGTGCTCACCCTGTATATATTTTTTTAAAGTTTCACGGTTTCATGCCAGGTATATATATTGTTATGATACATTACGTAGTATAATAAATTATAAGAAAGAAATAATAACTAATAAATTTGGAAGGTTACAATAATTAGATCTTGATGGGTGTAAAATTTCGAATGTGAATAATGAAAGTAATTGATACAATGAAAGGAGCCATTTGATAGTGCGATATTAATTGAAATAAATAAACTTAATGGTTGTCTTAAATGTTAATAAAGAACAAACCAAGGTAACATTAGACAAATGTATTTGTTAATAATAATCAGAATGAATATCCTGTAATAGTATTATTTTAAAATATAGGAAGTGTGCACTAAGAATTGTATCTAATAGGGATAGAAGTTTGTTTAGTTAGTTACTAAAAAACAGCTCATGAAAGCATACATGTAATTTTGAAATAACCAATTTTGTGAAATAAAAATAGAAATTATGCCTTAATTTGTGTTGGTTTTGGTAATGACAAATTAAAAAAGGGCTTTAAACAAATCTACGAGGTCGAACAGGTGAAATATAAAATGGAATTTATTGAGACATCACTTGGATGAAGAGATTATACAGATACAGTTAATTGGAGATATAGAATACAGAATGTTATATTAGTTGAAGAGATTTGGATTTATTCATACGTACAAGATATTAGTAGAGGTTTTTACAAGTTATTATTTGATTTGGATATGCTGTAAGTATTACAAGAGACATCGGACTATCTGCAAAAAGGGAACACAGTTAGATTTGGAACATCATAATATAGCAACTTACCAGGAGTTAGTTCGTGTGACAGTGACATTCAGGAGGAACCAGGACTGGATTTTGGGAGCAGAGGGTTGGTTTGACAGGACGGATGCAGTTGAAAGGATTCACAGACCATCATAGGTGTTGCTGTTTGTGAACTGGGCAGTAGGTGTTGCAGTCTGTTGACGTCAGAATCCGGTATTTGTTACAGTCAAAGCTAGAGCAGTTATAGAGGTTTGTGTAGATAAGTTGAGAAAGCATTTTAAATAACTATCGATAAAAGAAAGTGATAATATAAAGTTGATATAGTACTTACGTAGGAGAATTGAATAATAAATGTGTTAATGTAAGATACAATTGTCAATTACCTGGTTTGATAGTCAAAGATTTTTGAAAATACAATTTTAAAACTTGAATTAATAAAGAACTAGATTATGGTGAACCCACCCTGAAAATAAGAGCTCTCGATGTAAAAGCAATTATTGTTTAACATTTAAAACATTGCATTAATGAAGGCATAGTTCAACTGGTGAGCTATAGCAATATATATGTGTATGCAAAATATCATCTTTCTCCGACAAATAGTTTTTGAGTTATACCGCCAACAGACAGACAGACGGAATTGAGAAAACCTGTTTTGCGCCGTTTAGGTACCCTGAAACATGAAGATCGGAAGAAGTCTCGGAAGGTGATTTTTTCGTGATTACAATACTTCCTTCGTCTTTCAGACGAGGAAAGTAAAAATTATAAGTTCAAAAATTATATTTTAAGCCTACTACCATAAATCATTTTTAGCACTGATTTAAAATAATTAAAAATATATAAGGTGTTTAATTAAAAAAAAAAAGTCGTGTATGAGTACGCAAAAACAGGAGGCTATGATTGAAATTGACAATTTGTAGACTACACACTGGCATTTAAAACAAAAAAAGTGTTTTTAGTACCTTTATTATGAACGAAATTACGAGCAGTCTAGCGATTTACAAACACCCTGTATATATACACATGGATTGTATATTGATATGCTATTCTTGCTACACTCAGGAGAGCCTGTTGCATGTTGTTGAATTATATTTCTAAAAATAAAACACAAACATTATATTAGTAAGGAAAATCGAAATAAATAATAATAAAAATATGTGTATTTGCAACTTCAATACACTCTTTAGTTAATAAAAAAAGTAGTAAAAATCTAAAAACAAGATATTAATGTAAAACGTTTTAAAATATCAAAATTTACTTCAATCCTGCTCTCTTCTACCGTTCACATTGTTTCATCTATCTTGTGTTCTATTTTTACTGTTTCTTACTTCATACACCTTCCTGGTTTTCTCGTTTCCATCATCCCTTTACATGACCTCCTGATTGACTTTTTTTATATTGATATGTATGGCTCCTACATTTAACTTTTGTGTGTGTGCTGTATTTCTTATTTTATCCAATCTAGTTTTATGTTTCTTAGAAATTTAATTTCTATAGCTTTAATTGTAGTTTGTTGCTTTTCTGTGCTATATATGTTAGTATGGACGTCACCATTAGATATTTGTACTTTTCTTTTAACGTTTCTGTCGCAAGAATTATTTCTTAATTCCATTACTATTTATTTCTTCATCCATTCTTCCAGCTGGTGCTACTATTGTTCCTAAATATTTGAATTTCTGCGTTTTTTGTAGCCATTTCCTTTCCCGTTGCACCATGTGCTGTGGTGTTCCTAAAAGCACGGTTTCCGACCTCTTCAGATTGATAATTACGTTCTTTCTTTCTAATGCTATTTCACATTTCCATTTAACGTTTTCTCGTCTTTCGCTATTTCTTTCTGTCTTTTCTCTATTTTTTAGTATCTTTACTTTGTAGGGTTTAGCTTCCCTCTTAGCTTATTCGCTTCATTCAGGGTAAGCGAAAACAGTGTCGGGCTTAATACGCATCTCTGTTAGGCACACACTATCGTTTAAAACAATTTGGATGTCTTGTTCTTATGTATAAATATTTTATTCCCTTTAACAGATTTTGTAAAGTTTTTTTTTCATAGCGATGGATATTTTCTTTATTGATTCTATCGAAAAATTTCTATGAAGTATAAAGTAAGATATATTTCGTTGTGCTGACACTGAAATCTTCGCTTTTCCTTAATATTAAGGATGAAATATTCTGCTATTGGGTTTGACTCCGAACTGGCTTTCCTCTAGTGTTTCTTTCAACGTATTCTTAATTTTTTCTCTAAGATTCTTGTGTATGTTTTAGCTACTGCACTAATTGAGGTGATCTCTCTGTAATTCTAACTCTTTGCTTTTGCCACTTTTAAGAATTGGTGAGCGGATGGCTCCGCGAGCAAATACTCGCCTCTCAGGCGGCCGGCCCGGCTACGAATCTCGGCGGACTCTAAAAAGTTTAAAAATCGTACGCTCCCCGGCTACCACGCTAATACCTGTGGTAGTTGTTAACCCCTAAACAAGAGAACTCTTTCTCAGTTTCGACAGACAAGACTAGCCACATACCCGGCTTAAGGGCAAAGAGGGATCATAGAACCACTTTGTGGTTAAAACAGGCCACTGACCTATAATAAGAGGAAGACTTTTAAGAATTGGCTGTATTATACCTATATGCCAATCTACTAGTGCATCTTCTTCTTTTAATACTATATTTATTATGTGTATTAGTTCTTGTAGTTAGGATTCTGACAGAGGTTTCAACATATCTGATAGTATCTCGATGTTTTTCTAGCGTTTTTCTTCGCTAGTTCTTTTTTACTATTTATGCCTTTTTCCTCATGCAATTCCTTGAAATATTACTGACGGTTTTTCATAACCTTCTCCTCTTTTACTATGCCTTCTTCTTCTCTATCTATAAAGCTTTTCATTCTCACTGCATTTTTCTCGATTCTTATTTTTTATTTCACCGTAGAATAGTTTCTTGTTTTCACTATATGCTTTTTTAGCCTCTCTCCAAATTGTTGCCATAGTGTTTGTTCTCTTTCTTTATTATTCGTTTAACTGGCCGGCGTTGTTTTGTATATTTTTCATAATCTTTCATTTCTTCTTTTTTTCTGACAGCTGCTTTTACTTTGTCGGTCCACCAGTTAGTCTTGTTGGTTTTATTACTTTTTGTATTGTATCTTTAAACTCTTTCCATCTATTTTCTACTTCTCCGTATCTATTATTTCAATGGAGCATTTTGAAAGCTACTTTGAATATTTTCTTTTAGTTTTGTCTCATGAATTACAAGTTTTTTTCTTTTCTTCCATCTTATTTTCCCCTGTCATATACATATATATAGCATTGCTGCGAAAACTGGTCGCTTCCGACCGAAAGTCTTTTTCGTGCTTGAGATTTCAAACTCGTTTAGTAGTCGTTCGTAAAATTGTTGTTTCTTATATATTAGCCATTCTTACTAGGCACCCTTCGATTCCTTTCCATTTAGTTATGGCAGCGGGAAATTTATTATTACAAGTATTTTTCGCTTTTACTTATTAATTCCTTCCGATTCCTCTCTTGTAAGGCAGGAATTTGTGAGGTGAGACTAAATTTCCATAGACGCAATTATGCTTGACAGCGTCAGCGATCAACTAACTACGTAACGTAAATTGGTATCTGTCTACCTGAGATTCATAAAGTCGAGAATTCGTAAAACATATTGCCTGTATCTGGTAGTATAGAAAATATCCTAATAGCATTAGCAGTTTCTACTAGAATCAACATAAATCTCTGCAACAAAATTGATTTTATGCAACACTATAACCCACTAGTGAGATCAACCATAACTGCTAGTAAAATAAAAAGCTGGCCACTCACTACTGTATTGTTAGTAGCACTGTCAAGCTATGTCAAATTCGAGATTTGCAGGTTAAGTGTTGCGTCAGTCTGTGTCAAATAACATACAAAACCTAACCTACTAACCTTGACTTTGACATAGATACATACTACATTTCAGTACTGCCAAACGTATAACACGAATCACAGGCGACTCTAATTATAAATGTATTTGATCTCTTGCATATATATAATACACATATATTGCTGGTAGGGCCTGGAAACTTCAGAAAACATTACGGCGCCGACATAGTCTCACTTAGAGTATAACGCGTCTCGTACGCATGCGTGGGAATTCGAACTCCGCCTTTAGAAGCGAATTTTAAACTTGACCACTTCCCCATTGGGCGGACGACGCCGCCGCCCTTGCGCACCGCTGACCGTTATACATTGAAGAGTTGGTTGTCTGTCTCACTTCCTTGGTGAGTTTCCCAGTCATAGCCGCTAGCAATATAGTATGTATTAGATATATGATCTCTTGGTACTTTCTAATTTGTCATTATGACTTGTCACGGCTGCCAATACAGCATATATGTTTTTTATATATTTACTGAGTGGTTGGATACAATTTTGTATGGCACGTGTATGTTATTACAAATAATTCACTCGAGAAATGACTCTTCTCGGCTGCGCGGTCTCGAGGGCTCAATTTTTCTCTGGTGATTATTTGTAATATAACACACTTATACCATAAATAACTAATTTTTATCGCTGTAAATATATAAGAGAAAAAGCTTACATTGTAGTTTATTTAATTGTAAATATCCTTTAATCATAAGGTTAAATGACAAATAATAGTCAATTGAGGACCTTATGGATAGCTTTTCCATATTTTCTTTTAAGGCCTTGCTTTCTTAGGCCTATATAATAGTGTTTATAGATCCGTTGCTAAAAACGATTAAATAGCTATTTATGCAACAAGTGCTAAAAGTCGACGTTTATGCACGAGACATGAAAATTATGAAACGAAGCATTGTTTATGCACGAGACATGAAAATTATGAAACGAAGCATTGTTTATGCACGAGACATGAAAATTATGAAACGAAGCCGAAGGTGCATAAACGACTTTTAGCACGCGTTGCATACACTATTTTATCTACGATCTTAATTTTACTGTTATTAATCCATAAATATCGATTTAACAAAGGTTTGCATTTATGACAGTTATAATTTTTGTCATAATAAAGAGAGGGCCTTGGTACGCGGGCGAATGTTTGTGAAACTAATACTGTCAGTCAGTTATCAAAAGTAATTTATTATTAATGCTACACATCTGACTGTATTCATTACATAACGCTTTAATGATTTCAAAAACACTTTACCTCTAACGCAAGAAGTAACTAGAATAACTTTACAACTACACTTCCATTTCGAAATTGTAGTTTTATAACCTCACTTCACTTTTAGCACATGGGCTAAAAGTAAACGGCTGATTTTTTTAACACGCTAAATTATAAAACGTCACTTTTAGTGAAAAAAGCTAGCGCTAAAAGGCCTACTTTTAGTGGTGGTCGTAGATAACAACATATACGTATAATTTAGGACAGAAAAGCATGAATCTTGAAGATAACGAAAAACACCGATCTCCTATGTAGCAATAATTTGAAAATATTTGGTTAAGAAATTATACAGGGTGTCCCAAAAAGAATGGGACACCGATTAGTCATAAATTAGACTTGACTTTAAGGGGCACTTTACCTGTCTTTCTAAACTTTTTTTTGCTTAAACTTCGTTACCTGTAATATTTTTTAAAATTTTAGGTTATTATCTGAAAGAGAATTAAAATACACCAAAATAATGTACTCTTAGTTCATAAGGGTAAGAACAACCGTTTTCCTTAAAATGCCCATTAAAGGTTTTTGGTTGTCATTAAGACATGCAATTATCAAGTAGCCATGATCACGAAAACAATGGGTAGGTAAAATGATTGTAATCTAGTAAACAACAACAAGAAATCAATTAATGACGTTGGTGACATCAGTTTTTTGTTTTTTGTGCTTACGAAAATGCTGCGACATAACGAACCTTTCAGCATTGGAGAATTCGTTATATTCCGGAATTTTCTTAAACATAAAAAAAGAAATTCTTATTTCACTAATGTCATTAATTGATTTATCATTGTTTTTACTAGATGACCATTGTTTTTGTGATCATGGCTACCTGATAATTGCACGTCTTAATGACAAGCAAAAACCTTTGATGAACATTTTAAGGTAAACGGTTGCTTTTAGGCTTAAGAACTAAGAGTACATTAACATTATTTTTGTGCTATTTAATTCTATTTCAGATAATAACCTACAATTTCAAAAAAAGTTACAGATAGCGAAGGTAGAGCTAAAAATAATTTTGAAAGATAGGTAAAGTGCTTCGTACAGTTAAGTATAGTTTATGAAATTTTTCCTATTAGTGCAGTATACAGGTTGTCCGAAATCCGTTTTGAACATAGGAAATTAATGAGTGCGACAAGGAAGACATAAACAAAATGAGTAGCAGGACAAAGATAGAATGTAATCATGGCTAGGTAAATTTTTAAACTAAAATTGAGTCAGTGAAACAAGCAAATACTTCTGTCAAATATTTTATCTGTCATTAAGAGTGTAAAGTGAGGTTTAAATAAACTCTTCTTTACTATTCACATAATTATTTTTAATTATTTAAACCTTACTTTATACTCCTAATGACAGATAAAATATTTGATAGAAGTGTTTGTTTGTTCATTGACTTAATTTTAGTTTAAAAATGTACCTAGCCATGATTACATTCTATCTTTGTCCTGCTACTCATTTTGTTTATGTCTTCCTTGTCGCACTCATTAATTTCTATGTTCAAAACGGATTTCGGACAATCTGTATAAGTACGTATACAAAAATTCAAATTGATATCGCTACATTTGTGAAAATTAACAAAAAAATAATAAATAAAAATTGAACTTCAAGGCCCTATAACTTCTTACTGGAGGGATTTTCTACTAAGGTATATTAGGTTTAATCGATTTATTATGACGTAAGGACTCTATGATTAATGGGTGTCCCATTCTTTTTGGGACACCCTGTATAAAAAACTGTTACAGTGTATAAATAATCTGTATTATTCGGTTTTAATCGTTTTGCTTTTCATTTTTGCTTTTTAGTGAAACGGCAGATTTATTCGCTATACATATTGCTTTTTGTATATATATTATGTATTTCAATATACCTACTAAATAATTCTTCATATAGTGTGTTAGAAGATATGAACAACTACTATTGTAAAAATAGACACTACCACTTGTCAACTAAGATGCCTTCCTATTCAATTATTAACCTAATTATAGATTCACATTCTAGGTCATTTTATTACCTATATTACTAGCCAAAGTTGAAATGTAGTTTTGCTAGCCTGAGAGCTTTCTGAACAATTTTCGTCGCCCCGTCAAGCAAAACAACCAGGATGATTACTGTTAATAAATTAATGGTACCTTCGGTAAGCGGGCGGTAACGCTAAGTGCAGCAGCAATTAGAAGGAGGCGATTGGTTTGTGAGTTGACCCGCGGCGATCGGGTTCAATCACAGGTAATTGATTAAGACCACATCTGCTTCAAACACCAATTGATCGATCTATTACTGAAGCAAACTTTGTTTGACACACTCAGCTTCACTTCATTTAATTAGTCTAATAACAGAGCTTTGGCTCGATGCTCTCGCAGAAAATATCGCTCGAAAAGTTCTAAATCGATAGATAATTTTTGAAAGTATTAGAAATGAGCTACACGATTTGAATGTGAAACGTTTGTTTACTACAGTAATAAAGTGGATTATTTGGTAAGAATGCTTACACATTAAAATGAAAAACTATATAAATACAAGCTGATACGTAAAGACGCTGTAAACTAAGGTTTGTAGTGATTAATGGGTTTATATGGCGGAATAATTTAAGAGTTTTAGAAGATATTTTTAGTCGGAAGTGCTTGTATGCAACAATTAAACTAATTAACAACATCTTTTCATGCTCGCATGAAGATTCTTTTAAAGAAATTACCTTTGCACAGAATGATCGAATTGCCTTTTATATTTTTCATTGTTTTTATCTCTTTCCTTTTTTATGAATTTATCTAAAACCCTTTTAGTCGATAGTGAAAATTAAGTAATAATTCTAGGAAGAATTATGAACCATAACAGCACTTGAGGTTCTGAACATATTGTCTAATTTTAATAAATCTCCTCCTACTGTTTACGTTACGTTAGCGCCAATAGCAAATATTTTGCCAGAAATGTGTAGGGCGCTTATTCTATCCCTATCACCTCTTCCATCGCTCGAACAGACGTCCACCAGCGGTACGCAGAGTCTCGTACAAGTGAGCACAGCGCCGCTCCACTCAAGTGTACCTGGAGCGACTACACCGATGAGGAACACCAAAAAGTATAAAAGTAAATTCCGCATCCACTTCACTCACATGAGACTTCAGATCCTGATCCTGATTCTGATTTACCTCTAGGTCCCCCCTCCGGGGGCCTGATTACTTGAGTCCCTAGACTTCCCGTCTCCTAATAATTTTCTGACCTAATTTTACCTTGACGCGGGCTCGTCTCGTATGCGATTCTCTTAACCTGAACCTGACCTAGTTCTACCTTGAGATGGAGGCCCGTATGGTAAGCCGATTTTCTTAACCTGAACCTGACCTTGTTCTATCTTGTGACTGGCACCCGTCTCGTAGAGTGTTTTGTTAACCTAAATCCCGCATCCGGCGTCCACTAGGTCAATTTGACCAATCAACCGGAGTTATTATAACAAAAAAAACCTCAATAAATTATCAGAAAGAACGCTGTTGGTCCGATGACACCTTCCTGATAATTATTCGAAAGCGGATTATATTTTTCCGGTCGAGGCACGAGAGCACCAGCGATCGCCAAGCGCTTTCCGAGAAACGCAACAGTAAAAAGCCGGGCTTTTACATGAGGAAAAAATTTCATGTTAGGTTATTGCGAGAAACCTAATCTTGCGTACCAACCGAGCTTATCGACCTGCCTAGCTTAATACACTAAGCACGCACTAACACCGTACTACTTTAATTACATGGAATTTGTCTGCCCACGGAAAATAAGCAGAACCCCGCTTGTTTCAGACCTATAGTGCATGGCCGCGCGGTACATTGGAGCTACGCCGCTATTCCGTCGACCTACCTGGAGTTGTTCACGAGGTCATTACCGACAACCGCCAGAGTCGGCGTGTACAGTGGGTTGCTGACAGCCAAGTAAGTAACATCGAAACACAGACGGTTTACTAGAGGGACGCCAGGAACTTGAAATTTCAATTTAAAATTACCGAAAATTGGGTCAAGTATTACAAGGTTTTCATGTTAAACGCACTGTATAGCATCACAAAAAGTACAGACTTTCAGAGTTCCATTTCTTTTTCTCAAAATTTGTGATATAAGTACCACAGGTTTGCTTTAATAGCTTTGCTGAACTTTATCCTTGAACAAAGCAGTCTTCTGAAAGAAAGTATGAACTTTACTCATTAAATTAATAAAATACCTACCAAGTAAAAACTACTTTGACACGTTGACTGCCAATACCCTTTTTGAGGGCCACTATTATATCTTTTAAAAAGCTTTTAACAATTGCTTCTGAGTGTACCTTAACAATACTTAATTGTTTTAGTATGTTTGCTTCAAGACTGTTCGATGATTCAATATTGAGTCATCAATTTTTGATGTAAAATAAGGAAAAAATATAGATTAGAACGTTTTTTATATGAGCCGTAGAAACTTAACAGTTGAGTTATCGGAGTAAATCTATTAAGCCAAATGTTAAAGGCGATTTTGTATCATTAAATTAAAGTGTTGTACACTGTTTCTTCCTTTCTATAGGCTATTTTCCAAGAAGAAATGTTACTATAGATAAAATGATAAAATTAAAACAAATATTTTATTGCGCCAACAAAATCACTCAAATACTGTCAAATTAGAAAACACTTAAAGAAATAATAGACACCGCCAAATTTTACTTAAACTAAATATCAAGTATAATTTTTTATTGTTCATTGAAATGTTAAACAGTGTTTAACATGATCGCGTTTTCGAATGTTAAGATACATTTAACATGCATCCACTCATTTAACATGCATGCACTCGCGTCCTCGAATTTTAAGATACATTTAACATGCATCCACTCGTTTAACATGCATGTACTATAGCAACATCACACATAGGTATTCATGATAGTCCGATTTCGATTTAGTAGTTTTTAGTAATTATTATTGATTCAAAATTATTGCCTCAATAAACAATAAACTAATAAACGCATTTCGAGGGGTAACTGTCTTAACATTTCTCACATAAATTACATTGTTGCTAAAATACAGTAGTGTTCGCAGAAGCGAGGATAAAGGAAATGCGTCTAATTTAGAATACATAAAGAGAGATTGTATTACCAACATGCCATATTTAAACGTCAAATTTAAAAATGAAAATTAAGATTGGAAAATTATAATTTCTGCGTGACCATTCCTGATATACGAGACATTGCATCTAAAATAAAATAAGCGAGCTAGCTGGAATATAAATAATTTACGAGCACAAACAACATTTGTCATTATAAAAGAGTTGGAAATAGTGTGGGACTAATCATCATAAAAGCTCAAACATAAATCAATTTCGTGCGAGCTTTGATGTTGCCTTCAGTAGTGGATTATACCCCATGGTTTTGCTTAGTCAGCAGCTTCCCGTTATGGCGCAGTCTTTCTCTCGTATCTTTGGCAGAGTTTGGAAAGCGACCGAGTGCAGTAGCATGGGACAACAAATTGCCGCTAGCCAAACTTCTTTAAAGATATCGTACGTTGTATTAGATTTTACAGTGCGAATGTAAAGTATAGAGGATGTTTCGCAAAGAATAGTACAGTTGACGTAACGTTGCGGTCGTTTAACTTGTATTGTGTGCCTTTTTGCATTTGTCATTACTAAAGCTGATAATTATATGCACTCAAAAGTACGAAAATATGCGCATATATATGCATACATTTTATTGAGTATATACACCCAAAGTTATAATATATGCACATAATATGCTCTAATTTTTTTGAAAATAAGTAGGGTATTCGAAATTATGTAAAAATTTAAATTATTTTGTATGAGTATATTTATTTCTCTAATTTTTATTCAAAGACGTCATTCATTTGATTGTTTAACTATATAAACATCGACTGCCCACACCAACTTCACGTTGTAAGCAACATAAAAATGAGATTTCCCCTAACCCCACCAGACTGTTATTCACCCAACACTCTTGAAATGGATTTTGTGTTGACCGATTCCTTATACACTGCTTCTATGGGAAAAATGGGGGTTGTTGGCGGTCTATGTTTATATAGTCAAACATTTTAACAGGGACTTCCCCTTTCCTCTGCTCATTTCGATACAAACACTGCACTCCAACGGCAGAAAGTGAAAGTATATATCTCAGTTGTACATAAAAATTTTATTATTAAATTTAATAAAATAGTAAACTTTACAAAAAAAAATCAAAAAGTTCTTCATACATTACAAATTATTGCTAAATATAACTCAATATGCAAAATTCATAAAATATGCCCAAAAACGTATAAATATGCAAAATATGCAAACTGAAACTTGGCTTAAACGATTTGTTTTCACATAATTAGTATACATATGCAAAAAGTTTTGCCGGCATATCAAATATACAAAATATGCATTTGCCATTTAATATCAGCTTTAGTCATTACAGTTGTTTACCTGCCATTACAATTCATTTACCGTCAGTTTTATGGTTCTGTTTGACTTTATGTAGTAGCGTTTGCAGTGTGTCACAACTGCAACTTGTTTAGTTGAATACTGCCATTTATTACTGCTTTTTGATTCAGTATTTCGATAGTTTAATGTTGATATCGTTTGCCAGTAATTTCAATAGTTGATGCCAAGTTTACCAATATTTTAATAGATTAAGACGTTAAGCAATTTACCTAACACCGTATACTAACCTATTTCATATTTTTATGTGCATTTATATATTCAAATGTTTTGCTAACATATTTCATGTCTATTTAACTGTGTTTTTTTTGTTATTGTGCGTGCAATTTATGTATTGTATTTTACAGTTGTAAGAAGAGTTTGGTCAGCTGATCAAGTAAGTTTTCGAAACGTAGGTTCATTGATGCTTCCACGTTTTGTCAGTGGGTTCACCTTAGCATACTTTTCCCTAGTATGAAATTGTGGTGACGCCTTATTATTTTAGATCTGCTTATGGTTTTAGGTCGTTACCCTTGTGTTATCTCGTGTTGAACCCCCCTCTCGCTCCGCTGAAGTTAGTCGGAAAACTCTTTTGTAGCGGGCTGGGCAACGGTCCTATAAGTTACACTCCCGATTGTAAGTTAGCTTACGCGCTAGTCGTTTAGCATTGTTTTGGCTTATCGTAAATACCGTGTTGTACCGTTACAAACTGGCGCGTTGTGGTAAGTGTTGTTTAGCCTGTTGCCACTGGCAGACCTTAGGGGGGCCAAATTGGTTGGTCGTAATTGTCGGTTTAGCCCGTTATTATATATATAAGCGCTACAGACCATGCAGGCCTAGGGCTTTGTTAACTATTTGTCTCCATTGTTTTCTGCATTTTGCTACTTCTGTCCAATTTTGCAAGCCCATCTTCTTTATATCTTCCTCCACCGCTTCCATTCATTTTCTCCTAGGTCTTCCTCTCGTTCTGATCCCTATTAAACCTGCTCGTAACATAATTTTGGTCATTCTTTGCTTCGGGAGCCGTTGGACATGTCCTATCCATCTTATTCTCTGCGCCGTTATTATGCTTATGATGTCTGGGTTTTTGTACATTTTCATGAGCTCTTTATTTGTTCGTCTTTTCCAAATCTCCCCCACATTCTGTTCTCCATATATCCGTCGTAGAATTTTTCTTTCCCAGCTGAGTAATTTCTCCTTTTCTTTTTTGTTCAGTATCCAGGTTTCAGAACTGTATGTTACAGCTGGTCTAATCACTGTACTATATATTCGTACTTTGGTCCTTTGCGATATCTGTTTTTCTCGTAACACTGATAATAGATTACCCGCACTTTTGTTGCCTCTCACTAGCCTAGCTTCTATTTCCTTATCAATGTCACTATTTGGTGTTATTAGTGCTCCAAGGTACACAAAACTGTTCACTTTTTCGAATTTTAATTCTCGGTTGCAATTTGTCCTCACAGTTAGGTATCCTACAGCCTCTGAATTTTTCCTTGCCCTACTTATTACCATGTATTTTTATTTATCTTGGTTTATTCGTAATCCCATTTTTTGTGCTTCCTCATTTAAACTGCGGATTACTTTCTTTAGTTCTTTATCCGTTCTTGCAATAATGGCTACATCATCGGCGTAAGCAATGCACTGGTGGTCCGTGTTATATATGGTAGCTGTTGTTCTTATTCTATTGTGTGGAATTATTTTTTCTAACGCCACATTGAACAGGGATGCTGACAGCGGATCTCCCTGCCTTAAGCTTACAAATATTATTTAACCAAGTTTGCATTGAAGCTAATGGTAATTTAATAAAATTATTATTTTATCCAAAGTGTTAAAAACCAACCCCTATTTAAGTTATTGGTATTTAGCCGAGTTAGCCAATGAAAATAGAGATTTAACCATTAAACTAAAGAGCAGGATACTTTTCTGTCAATTAAATTTGTACCTAATATGCAATATTTGTGAGTAGCTACAAAAGTGTAAGTTAATATAAAAAATAAAAATAAGTCCATTCATTGCAGTATTCAAGAAATGGTGTATTGAATTAAATTTTTAAAACGGCTGCTTAATATTTGTATATAGGTGAGAGTTACACTAGAACATACACTGTTGTCTATATCTTATTTATATTGTCCAGTTCCTCCTTTTTAATTTTTTAATTTAAAATCAAAATATATTTTCAGCCACCATTTTAAATTGTAAATATACTAAATATGGTGGTATTATCTAGCAAACGTTGAACAATGCAGTTGAAGATTTTCTTCCATTTTCGATTACATAACTGTTTGTTATTAGTTTCTTAAGGTACTATATCTGTCCAACTGCTCTTTAAACAAACAACTGGAGCAAACTGACATTCTAAAATATGGCATTTTGAACGTTTAGGTAAACTGAGAGGAACGGAAACAAACGTACAATTGCCACCACTTTAAAATTACCAGACTCACAATTTTGCCCAAAAGCCTTTAAAGTCGGTGCCAGTGTGCTGTGGAAGTAATTGGGCTTAAAATATTGAGTTCGGGTGGTTATAAAAGGGTTGTTTACAATTGCTGCACTTCCGGAACCACTTATCTCTCTTCGCAACAATATTAATAATATCGAAAATCCCTAAATGACATATTTGGTCCGTAGCAAAGGCAGCTGTTTGCGATATCGATGAATATTTTTCTGTTTTCGAGCAGTCTGCATGTCAGAATCGATACAAATCGGGCGAGCAACAAAGATCTCCAAAGCAAAACTCAATGGGCGAACAAAGAAACCTAACCAACCGTGAGGATCTTCTGTGTTTCTTTTCGGCGGCAAATTTTGATCTGCGCCGTTTATTCCGCTTAAATAAACGAAAATTATGAGAAATTGTGCATTGTCTGCAATTTGGGCTCCGAGTTCCGACTTTGTTTTCTGGGCCGGGCAGACTTGTGGATTAGCCAGATTATGGTAAACGGTCATTTTTCGCTAGTTTTAACATAATGGGTGGCGCCGATAGTTTTAGTCTGTCTGACCATCTCTTTGTGAAAGTGAATTATTTACGCAAGTTAAATTTGCTGGGAAGCAACGACCGTTAATTTGTTGTTTTCGGCGAATCATATGGGCGATTCGTTTGTTTCCCTAATGCAGCTACTGCCAAAATGCATTAGACTTTATACTTATGTAACATTTTATTGAACAAAGATACGAAAATAAAGTGTATAGCTCTTTAATATATAACCAGAGTTTCATTCATTGTGTGGATGAAATGACCACTTTGTCAATATACACATCTTGGAAGCCGGTTAGAATCACCATCTGAGATATGTCAGTTTGGGAAACATCGCCGCAAAATTTGCATGCTAGTTCTTGATGTGTGCCACATAACACCGTCTTGCTGGAACCTACAGCTCTATTTCAATTTATGATATACAAAAGGTTTCATGCATATTTGCCGTGACTGTTTTGTAGTTTTCTCAAAGAAAATAAGAACTGACTGTTCTTGATGCTGAAAGAATATTGTAACTTATGGATTTTCAATTGTCCAAAACCGACAATTTTGTTTATTCACACTACAACTTAATTTAAAGTGAGTTTAATTGCACCTGAATCGGTGTTGTGAAATTTCTGGCTCATTATGCTTTCGTCGAAGCAAATGTTGAGATAACCCCATCCGATTTGGTTCCTTCAATACTTTTATTTTTAATTTAGTTCGAACTTTTAAAATTTAATCTTTGGAAAATTTAAACCAATGGCATATTGCTCAACGGAAATTTGCATATCAGCTGTTAGTTTAGTCGATGGATCTCGGAGCTGAGAATTTGATTGCAAGCTTTTGGCCTGGATATTTAATAATTAAAGTAGAAAATGGATCACACCTATATATATATATATATATATATATATATATAATTTGAGGATGCCTTAGCACACATTTTTTTGTTACCTTTTTATAAAAATGTGTTTTATCCAACACCTCCTGGCATCCTAGCTATAAGGCTATTACTAGATCGATTTTAGACCTCTAAAGTGCGGCATTTTATCCACTAGTGAGATAAAAACCACGTCACTCACTACTGCATTGTTGGTAGCACTGTCAAGCTATGTCAAAATCTAAATTTGCAGGTTAAGTTTTGCGTCGGTCTGTATCAAATAATAAACAAAACCTAACCTACTAACTTCGAGTTTGACATATACTCACAATACACTTCAGTACTGCCAAACGTATAACACGAATCACAGCCGACTAATTGTACATTTATATTATCTCTAGGTACTTTTCAAATTGTCACTAAGACTTTTCACGGCTGCCAATACAAAATTTATGTTTTTCTAAATATTTCTTGAGTTGTTGAATGAAACTTTATATTGTATTGGTGTTTTAGTTGTGCTTTATCCACTCAAGAAAATTCAATACTCAAACTTCGTTCTCGCATTTAAACATTCTTTTGTGGATAAAACACCTTCTAAAGCATTTATACAGTAATAGTAATTAATTATAAAAGTTAACAAAGTTTAATTTTATCCACGAGTGGATAGTAATAAATTTATCGTCGTGTATAATACAATTTGTTTTCTATTGTTTCTTTAACAATTTTAAAAGAAAATAAGGAAAGTCAATCACATTTTAAAATCTCAGTAGCTAGATTGGGTTGCTAGGATAATACGAACCTGTAATATTTAATTTAAATAAAAGTTAGAAAATTAAATTACTTTATCTTCATCCGTGTTGTTATAGCGTCTTAACCAAATTAAATTTAGTATCGTTAAGAGCTTCATTACCGCACTCTTTTTATACAGTGAACCAGAGTTTATTGATGAAGATAAAATATTGAACAATACACGTTTGCTTATGGCACACAACGAAACTCGTTTGATTGCCGCAAAACTCGGCTCACCGCCTCGTTTTGGCAATCAAACTCGTTTCGTTAAGATGCTCATAATCAAACTTGTATCGTTAATATCTATTATCTACTCTTGCATTTAAAGTAACACTTGACCTTTTGCTTTGAGTCGATTAAAGCACGCTTTAACATTTGTTATAGAAAAATTACTATTATTAATTAAATTAAAAATCCTAATCTCTGAAGTTGGTAACTCACATGCTTGAGGAAATCTGTATCTGTTCACCTATCTAATTTTTAACATTTTGAATTTTAAATACCATGTTTAACAATTTAAATCAGTTTCAATTTTGATAATACACTTGGTTGCGACTTATTTATTAAGAAATACCAAAGCGTTTTTTCTTCTCCAACAAATTAAACTTTCATCAGCCATACTTTCACACAGCAAAGTTAATATTATTATTTTACATGTTTATAGTACAAATAAGTAAAGAAGTAAAGATACTTCATTCTTCAATAAAAAAATCAAATTATTTCAAGTTATTCAATAATTTAGCAATGTTTTCATTACTATTAATGAAAGAATATTTTTATGCGCCATTTTTAAATAACAACTAGCGTGTTTAGATTGAAAGAAATCAAACTTGAGATTTATCGCTAATTTAGAGTTTACAATGATATTTTAATCGCTTTAAAATTACAGTAAAAATCACACACAATTAATAAATTATGCTGTATCCAAATCAATTGTTTATTTTGTGCTTTAACTAATATAGTAAATAAGTATTGCTTAAAAATGTTTTAATGGCTGGATATGTAAAATGACATATTTGTTGTCTTTTATAATATGATTATAGAGTAATATTTTTCGTTAGATTTATTTTATACGTGTGTATTATTGCTATAAGGGCGTGAGGACAACAAATCCGCACATTTTGGTTTATTTATGCAGATAGGCGTTCAGTTAAGAAGGTGGTTGTGTTAATAGGGCAACTTGTATAACTCATGCATTTTAGATAATGACTACGCATTATACAGAGAGATTTTCTTTACTACGAACACGGCAGACGATATGTGGAATTTACAAATGCCGAAAATTTGACTTTGACAGTTCGCGTATTTTGTCAGCAGCTAATATCTGCTGTCATTTATATCTTAAAATCGATAACTTCGAAGCAACGGAACAGTGCAAATTGTAAAATGATATTATCAGGGTCCAACGGTCCGGGAAATTCAAAATTCTTTCACAACATTTGGAAATAGGCGTTCTTCATCGTTATCAACTTTACATGGAGTTATTTCAAATTTTGGAAACTTTGAATGTGTTTCTCTGCAAAAGCACAAAAGGCTTAATATTCCCAACGAAGACAGGAATTTAAAAGAGGTTTGTATTACCGCTAACGACTATCCAGATTATTCATTTAAATAAATTGCAGAACTAGTAGATTTAGCTGCAATATTCTTCCCGTTGGCCATTTCAAAAGTATGGAAATTAGTGAAACTGTGACAGAAATGCCGAAATCTTTCGTCTGGAAAGTCGTTTTCACTACAACTAACGATTAGAAGAACTGCGTTTAAAAATTAAAGGGTTTGTTCGGAGTACTAGAACACTAATACGTCGGCTAATGTGCGAAGAAGTTTCTATAATCGCTTAGGATATTGTTTAGCGCAAGAAGGCAGACTCTTCTAACACGAGCTAATTTAAACTTCTTGAATTTTGTTGTTTGAAATAAAAATAGTTTTATTTTTGTTTACATCTTTTTTTTACTAAGAGTTAGTTTGTTCGGAAGAAATGATTTATTTCTTCAGAATGCGTTTTACTTTGTAAACTATCTTCTTTCACTTTACTGTTAATCTCTGAAAATCCTGTTTTCACCTCTGAATTTATCACCTGAATTAATCACAGAATAACACAGTACCTCATACATTCTATCTGTGATATAAGAATTAACAAAAATTACACTAGGCGTGGATGCCTCATCTGCGTTGAACAATTACTTAAACCTTAAACAATCAACACAGACGACCCGTGGATTAATATGAGAGTACCTTAGATCGACTGTCCATCGGTCTTGGCGTCTTTTTAGGCAATCGTAAATTCGCCTTGATCTACTCGTGTTCGCAATTCATGAATTTTCACTGTATAATTATGGCCACATCCGTATAATATACGGACCATGACAAGTGACGACAAGCTATATGAATTAGAAAACGAACTCACAAAAATTAAATATGATATCGTTGGACTGAGCGAAATCAAACGGATCGGGGAAGATTGGATAGCACTTAAATCAGTAAATCATTTCATGTATAAAGGAGCTATTAATAGCGGTGTAGTCATAGTAAACAAGACAATAGTATAAGTACAGTGACTATATAATCACAGTGTGGCCATACGATGGTCATGTTTTCTATTGGTTGAAGGCAAAAGGATTCCAAGTTATTGTCATTTTTAACAGTGTATAAAATGTTTAGTTTCGAAAAGTTACTAATGTCAAAATAAGACATTGGCATTTTATAACTTGTCAAAAGTTTGAGTCGACGCATCACGTGATACAATCTGCCATTAGTTTTCCCGTGGCCATGAGTTTTCCGAACTATAGTTTGCCAATTAGTTAGTTACGATATTTAGTATTAACATCAAACAAACTAGAACATTTAACAGAGAAATAAATATTTTCCTGTAAGTTTTATATTGCTTAAATATCGTAAGTAACTGCTCAATAGATTATTGCGGTGTACAATTGCATATTATCTTGAATAACATATGATTCTACAAATCAATTTGAAATTGCTGAAAAAATAAGTTACTTATATCTTGTTAGTCCAAACTTAATGACAGATATAATATATAAATTATGTAGTTCATAATTTCACTTTACAGCATTTTAGTGTACGACAAACCCACCTAAAAAAAGACGTAAAATGGTATGTTGTTCCGCATTTGGTTGCTCCAATCGTTCAGAGCAAGGGTACACGATGAAAAGATTTCCAAGGAATCCTAATTGTCTTATTTTAAATTATATCTCTTTTTGTTGTTCATCGTGCTTCAAAATATTCAGTACTTTGCCAAATTACACCTATAAAACATGTATCGACAAAACTCCAGTATAGCCCACTGGTACATCTTGACATTTACCGAATATGAACATAAAGGAACTGTTATGCCAGTGGTGAAACTGGATTTTAAGCTATAAATAAGAGATATACTCAATGAGAAGTTCAAATTCACAATTATATACGATGATTGGACTAAGTGCTTTTTTTACGGTGATGCACAGGTATTTTTGTACTAAGTACACACAAACAGTGTTGAATTCAGATTGTTTACTCCGGGGGGGAAAATGAAACTTCTGGGGGGTATTTTTACCTATTTCTACGCAATTCACCCGTTCTTTTATAGATTAAAAAAATATGAATATGATATGGTAATGTTTCCGGGAGGAAATTCTGTACTGTCCGGATGGGAATTTCCCTCTCGGTCACCCCCTGGATTCAACACTGCACACAAATCTTTAACTGCAGCTAACTTAATATCGCACCTTGACGGCAGTCAAGATTGGGTCCGGCATGAGACTCCCGTGTTTTGCCTCCATTGTCTGAACATTTGTAGAAGCTCCGACAAACTGAGAATCACATTATCATGCGCATGCGCCTAAGCACCAGTGGGCTATATTGGGGTTTAGCCATATATCTAATACTTACTATATTGCTAGCGGCTATGAGTGGGAAACTCGCCGATGAAGTGAGACACACAACCAACTCCTTCATGTATACGGTGAGCTGTGCGCAAGCGCGGCGGCGTCGTCCGCCCAATGGGGAAGTGGTCAAGTTTAAAATTCGCTTCTAAAGGCGGAGTTCGAATTCTCACGCATGCGTACGAGACGCGTTATACTCTAAGTGAGACTATGTCGGCGCCGTAATGTTTTCTGAAGTTTCCAGGCCCTACCAGCAATATATGTGTATTATATATATGGGTTTAGCCCATGTACCTATCTAATATAATTTAGATGTTAATAAAGCATATTAAATTACCGAAAAGATTTCTACAAATTATGCTATATCATTTGTGTTTTGGATTTGAACTTTCCAATTTCCATTAATTGTAATAAATTGAAGACACCGTATGACTCATATTTCTTCAACATTGAGACGCCTTTGTGGTATTTTATTGTATTTGAGAGATCAGTCATTTTGAATAACAATCTTTCACTTCAGCAAATGAATTGTCAAATTTTATTTTGACTTTAGTAATTTTTTGTTACCAAATGTCGCTTACACCGTTAAAAAAATTATATTTTTTTATTACATCACCATGGTTTTTCGCAAAATCTGATTTTGACATTGGATTCAAAAGTACCAGCCAACAATTGTATGGCCACACTGTGATTATATAGTCACTGTAGTATAAGTAGACCTAGTAGAAACTTTTAAGGCAATATCAGATAGAGTAGCGTATATTAACATACGCCCAGCTAAACGAAAACAACTAAAAATCGTACAAGTATATTTATGCTCCAACATCTAGGTACTCATCCGGAGAAAGAAATAGAAGAATTTTATAACGACGTGAAGATCGCCATGGAAGATAAACCAACGACACACAAGGACTTTAACGCAAAAATTGGCCCCAAACAGGAAGACAATGAAACTCAAATAGGGGATTTTGGAGTTGGAATTCGAAACGACCGAGGTTTGACAATGCTAAATTTCCTAAGCGAACATAATTTATACATGATGAACTCATTCTTTAAAAAGAAATTTAACAGAAAATGAACATGGATAAGCCCGAATCGATCCACCAGGTATGAAATTGACTATATCCTAACAGATGAAAAACATATAATTCAAGATGTCTCTGTATTAAACTCCTTTGATGCAGGAAGCGACCATCGATTAGTCAGGGCAAAAGTGGTTATTGATACAAAAATTGGAAAGAAGACGAAGGTTCTGTCAAAAGAGTCAGATAATAACGAGAAACGATTTAGAAATTAAAAAAGTAGAGTACCAAAACTTATTCAATGACAAAATATAACTAATAAACATAAACATGGATACAAATCAATCTAACAGTATAGACGAAATAAATAAACAACTAACCACTACAATAAGAGACTGCATCGTAGAAGTAGAAAAACAATTAGCAAAACCAAAAACAAAACCGGAAATAGATGATAACACTAAGAAATTAATAGAAAAACGCAGGCAATTAAACAAACAACAGAAAAGAGAATCAACCGAATACACCGAAATCAACAAAATAATTAAAAAAAAGATAAGAGAATACAGGACAAAGAAAAGCGAAGAAATGATTAAAAATGTAATAAAAGAGAATAAAAATACGAAATGATTAAGACCCAATTTAGATCGCAAACAGATATACTCTCTTATAAATAAAAGGGAGGAATTGATGACAGACCGAGAACAGTTATTGAGGGTAGTAGAAAAATATTATACCAATTTGTACGAAACAAAAACACCAGCCTACGAAAATGGCATTCCCCAAAATCGAAAAATAATAAATGAAGGTTTAGAAAAACTGCGCAATATAAATGAGGAAGAGGTAATATAAGCCCTAAAGGCTATGAAATCAAATAAAGCACCAGGCGAAGATGAAATAACAACAGATATGATGCTTCAAGGAGGGGAGAAATTGACAAAGATCATAACGACGCTGCTAAATGAGTGCTTACAACAAGGTAAAATCCCTGCCACCGGGAACAATGCCACAGTAATCTTACTCCACAAAAAGGGTGATAATAGAAAATTAGATAATTATCGACCCATAAGTTTTCACCAAATCAGTTTGGATTCGTGAACGCGGTTGGAACGAGAGAAGCCCTGTTTAGTATACAATTACTATTTCAAAGATGCAGAGATGTTAATTGCAACATTTTTGTCTGTCTAATAGACTACCAGAAGGCATTCGACCGGGTGAAACACAACAAACTGATTGAAATACTCAAAAATATGGGAATAAGACAGAGATATCTAGATATCATCATAAACCTATATTGGAATCAGACCGCAGTGCTCAGAATAGACGGGAGTCATACAGACGAGGTTAAAATATTACGAGGAGTAAGACAAGGATGCATACTGTCTCCCATCCTGTTTAACGTATACTCTGAACACATATTCAGAGAGGCCCTTGACAATATCAATGAAGGAATCTCAATAAATGGGGTTGAACTTAATAATATACGATATGCAGACGATACAATCATGTTTGCGGACTCACTGGAAGGACTACAGAAATTGATGGGTAGAATAGCTCAAATGAGTTCCGAATTCGGGCTGGAAATAAACACCAACAAAACCAAATTCATAGTCATCAGTAAAGAAGTCATACGTGGGGTCAACCTATACATCAATCAAAACAGAATTGAACGAGTATCCCAATACATTTACTTAGGGATAATTATCAACGAGAGATGGGACAACTCACAGGAAATCAAATGCCGGATTGAGAAAGCACGTTCTGTTTGCAACAAAATGAGCGCGGTATTTAAAATCCACGACCTGACACTAAAAACAAAGCTCAGACTCCTAAGATGTTATGTCTTCTCGGTTCTTCTGTACGGCGTAGAAACCTGGACTCTTAACTCAGAAACTACCAGGAGACTTGAAGCTTTCGAACTCTGGCTGTACAGAAGAATGCTAAAAATATCGTAGACCCAAAAAGTTACCATTATAGAGGTATTAAAGAGAATGGGAAAACAGACGGAAATGATGAATACTGTTAAAAGCCGCAAATTGCAATATCTCGGGCATATTATGAGGAATGCAGATAGATACGATCTCCTTCAACAAATACTACAGGGCAAGATCAACAGTAAAAGAGGACCTGGACGAAGAAGAATCTCGTGGTTGGCGAATCTAGGACAGTGGTTTCATAAATTATCAACCGAACTCTTCAGGATAGCTACCAACAAAATACGAATAGCCATGATGATTGCCAACATTCCGAACGAATAGGCACCTAAAGAAGAAGAAGAAGTTTGCTATAGCATTTTTACAAATTACTAACTAAAGTAATAACAAATCGACTCACACATAAATTAGACGGCTACCAGCCTCAAGAACAAGCAGGCTTTAGACAAGGATATAGGACGGCTGACCATCTAATGACAATGGGCATACTTAAAAAAAATCTAGTGAATATAACTTCCCAGTATATTTAGTATTCGTGGACTTTGAAAAGGCGTTCGATTCGATCGAAACATGGGCGGTATTGATTATAGGTACATCAAGTTATTGGAAAATATAGCACATCAAGCAACCGCAACCTATAAACTTCAGAAAGATACGAGACCAGTAAAACTAGAGAGAGGTGTACGACAAGGGGACAGTACATCCCCAAAATTATTTAATCTGGCTCTCTAAGATGTTTTCAAAAGACTCAACTGGTCGAAGAAAGGTATTAACATTAACGGCAAATACCTGAACAATTTGCGATATGCTGATGATGTAGTATTAATAGCTCAAAACAAAGAAGAATTACAAGAAATGTTAGAAGAATTGAATGCCGAATCACAAAAGTTCGGTTTAAAAATAAATTGGGGAAAGGCGAAGGCAATGTACAAAGAAGAAGGTAATATAAGGGTAGAAAATAGGTACATAGAGAAAGTCGACGAATTTACATACCTGGGTCAAAGTATTACAATGGGACGAGATAATCAAACATTAGAGATTAGAAGGAGGATACGACAATCTTGGGCAGCGTTTGGGAAATTAAGTTTTATATTACGAAACAAAAAAATTCCCCTACATCTAAAAACTAAAGTGTTTAACTCGTGCATCTTACCAGTTATGAGTTATGGCTCCGAAAACTGGGTGATGTCTATGAAAAATATAAATATGCTCAGAGTAACCCAGCGTGCAATGGAGAGGGCCATGTTGGGATTATCTTTACGGGACCGAAAAACCAACGAATATATTCGAGAGAGGACAAAAGTAATAGACATAGCAAGAACAGCAGCATCTTTGAAATGGAAATATGAGGGGCATATAGCAAGAGGAGAGGAAAACAGATGGAATAGGCAAATCCTACAGTGGCGACCATATGCGTTCAAACGACCAAGAGGAAGACTCCCCGTGAGATGGATAGACGACGTAAAACTAACGGCTGGATTAAAATGGATGCAAGTAGCATCGAATAGAGAACGATGGAAGATCATTAAAGAGGCGTATATCCAAAAATGGACTTGAAGCGCTAATGAAGAAGAAGAAGAAGATGATGATGATTTAAGGTAAAAGTTAGCACTTAGTAGACAATGGATTTAATACATGGTTTTATGGCAAGCGAGCTCATTACCGCTGTCAGGCAACGACCGGTGAACATCGCCGGAGACCGGCCAATTCATGTAAGAATGCGTATAACACACAGAATCAAAGGCTGCAACTAACCTAAACAAGCTAGAACGACACGTAGCCTAGAAATGAGAATCAGCGATACTGTTTTATTTAATATAAACTTTAATTATACTGGTATGGTATACACCTCCTCTCTTTGATGCTAGTATACTCCATTTAATTAAATCAGGTAGTTTTTCAATTATTGAAGTTTATATGATCTTACTCTTGTATTGAAATAACTTTTTTTAT
The DNA here is from genome assembly GCA_940337035.1 of Agriotes lineatus. Classification (NCBI taxonomy): domain Eukaryota; kingdom Metazoa; phylum Arthropoda; class Insecta; order Coleoptera; family Elateridae; genus Agriotes; species Agriotes lineatus. Next base: position 117,315,417 of record OW679196.1, on the reverse strand, counting down.
GTTAATGTTAGATATATGCCCTTTTATAATATTTCTATTTTATGTTATTTCTATTTTTCTAGATCTTTGAGACATGAATGCTTTTACCTCAAGTTAGGTCAATGCATATTCAAACCAATTTTATGATAGTTAATCAGAACACATTAAAAATATTATTTATAATTATGACTAGAGCTGATAATTATATGCACTCAAATATACGAAAATATGCGCATATATATGCATATATTTTGTTGAGTATATGCACCCAAAGTTATAATATATGCACATAATATGCTCCTCATTTTATTTTGAAAATAGGTAGGAGTATTCTAAATAATGTAAAAATTTTAATTATTTTGTATGAGTTTATTTAATTCCCTAATATTTATTCAAAGACGACATTCGTTTAACGAAAAGTGGGGGTTGCTGGCAGTCTATGTTGATATAGTCAAAGATTTTAATAGGGACTCTCCCTTTCCTCTGCTTATTTCGATATGCGCACTGCACTCAAGCGGCAGAAAGTGAAAGTATATATCTCAATTGCACACAAACATTTAATTAATAAATTTCATGAAATAGTAAATTTAACAAAAAAATCTTTAAAAGTTCATACATTACAAATTATTGCTAAATATAACCAAATATGCAAAATCCAGAAAGTATGCTCAAAAACGTATAAATATGCAAAATATGCAAAGTGAAACTTGGCTTAAACAATTTGTTTTCACATAATTAGTATACATATGCGAAAAGTTTAGCCAGTTTATCAATTATACAAAATATGCATTTGCCATATAATATCAGCTTTAATTATGACATTTCGAGAACTGCCAAAGTGAAAAGTTAAATAAATGATTTCTGTCACATATTAACTATTTCGAATATCTATGAAGTAGTAAATATGTAATTCACTCAGTATTAAGAATTTATTTGTTTTAAATTTGACATATACATTTTTAAAAACTCACTGAAGCATTTCCTATAGGATGTCAGTCGCAACAACACAAGTAGTCCTCCTCTGGATCCACCAGAAACCTCAGTAAAACAAAACTTCCTGTAACCTCTTCACCTCCTCTACAACTCCAACGCCGACAACAGCACCGTCATACAACAAGTCCACAGGACCGTCCCTCCTTGTCACATCCACCAAGCTAGTAGCCTTCCAAACTGCCTTTACCTCCAATATAAGCTCCATGTTTTTTAGAAATCTCCTTATTTCCAACAATGACAACAATACTCCTTATCCAATTATTATAGGACAATTGCAACGACCCACAAGACCTCGATGCTCAAAACGTCAAGATCTGACTAATATGTAAAAATCCATAAAATTACAAGCCCTTCCAAGTCCAACAGTACTTTCACATGTAGTTTGCATCTAACTCCAGATCAATTGTAGATGTATCCACCTTACAGCGACTCACATGAAGTTCCAAATCAAAAAGGATACCCAACACTGACTCTTATATGGTATATCCAAATCCACTGCAGACATTATTATTTCTTGTGTACTATTTTATTGTTATTAAATGTTTTTATTCGTCTTTGTACCATTTATTAACCATTTTATTCTTCAGTATATTTTAAATTTCATTTTATTTCTTCCTTTAGTTAATTGAATTAAACAAACCCTTTAGCACAACAACCAGACAATAATTATTATTTCATTAAAGGGTTTTTATTCTTTAAATTTCACTTTACTACAAAAACATGTTACATATTTAAAAAAAAATGTAGTTGTTTTTTTCTATTAATATCATTTTCCCCAGCAATAAAATTATTAAAATTTTGTTGCAGTCTAACATTCCTGACTTATTTTTATATGATATACTTTATTATAACATTTCACAATTGACTTATTCAGATAATAATTTGACTTTGGCTTTGACTTTTCTAATTCTGTTTGTCAGTTAATACAAATTAAGATCTAAGCTCTGATGTTACCTGTTACCAAATAACTATCCCAACTAAATCAACTTATATGCTCGCACCTTTTTAATAAACTATTCACAATTTAACAGTAGTTGTATCTAATCTCCCATTCGTTAAAGAAATCTCAAATGCTTATATGGTACTTATACTCGTATGGTAATTCATAAAACCTCTCTTGTAATTTTTAATTGCTAATTATCAATCTCAAGAAGGTCATTATATATATTATGACTAGGCATTTTATATAATGCTTAGGGATTATATATAATGACTGAAATTATAAAAATTGTGTGTAACATATTGAAAGCCTAAATTAAATCGAACCAAATTTGGTAGCCATTTTTAGGTATATCAACTTAAAGAAAATCTGTTACACTTAATCGCTTTATTAGTTGTGAGAATTGCTAGGCAAACTATCTATACCTTTTCAACTTAAAATTGGGACTAATCAATTTCAAAATGGGAATAAACAATTTCAAAATTAAATAAACAATTTCAATTTGAGAATAAACAACTTCAAATTGGGACTAATCAACTTCAAATTGAGAAAAGCTTTTTGTTGACGGTAGTCTTTGGAAAAGGACAATTACATGGTTTTGACAGGATGGAACTAATTATTGTTAGTTGTTGCTGGTGTTTCGTCCTGTTACAACCATGTAATTGTTATTTTCCAAAGATAACGTTGACAAAAAGCTTTTCTCAATTTGAAATTGATTAGTGACAATTTGAAGTTGTTTATTCTCAAATTGAAATTGTTTATTTCATTTTGAAATTGATTAATCCCAATTTGAAGTTGAAAAGTTATAGATTATTTATAAGTATGTAGAATCGGTTTATTCTATCGAAGTAAACCAAGAATCAGACAAAATAGTAAAGAAAATGCAGAAGGGAAATAGCGAAGTTCTGATTAATGACGTTGTCGTTAAACTTCTTTAAGGAAATAGAAAGAAGATAGGTTTCACATTCATCACATTATAAAAGTCTTTGAAATAAAACAAAAATCGTCTGCTAAATGTACTTCAAAACAAAAATCAGAACCAAAATTAAAATGATATTTTGCACCAACAAAAGCTATATACATTATCATAGATGATTATGAATATTCGTATTTTTCCTTTGATAGCAGTGAAATTAGTATAAAAATGGGCAAGAAATGGGAACGCAATAAATGCTGGGATGTATGAGACAGTGCAAAGCCCTGACTGTAAAGACTCCTATTGCATAGGAGTGGATAAAATATCAAGTCATAACGTTATTTAATAAGTATGATTTTTGATAATAAATAAACATAATTTTGTCGTAAAACATACTTTAATTTAAAGCTGAAAAAAAAATAATTATTAATTAAACGTTTCGCCAATTATGTTGGCTTCTTTAGTAATTATTTAAGCATTACAAATTAGAGATTTATAACATTGTCATTAGAAGTATAAAATTTGAATTTAGTTCACCACATTTTTCAAAGTTTTTTTATGAATAATTAACGATAGAGGGTATTATCAAGGCGGTCTATATTGTTCCAGGTCATGACACTGGGCCTATAAAGTGACCTTTGGAATGGCCTACCACAATCTGGCAACGTGGCTTTGCCAACCTTTAACAAAGAATTACTAGTTTTGGACACTAAATGAACAATCTGTCAGTGCACTATCCCTGTCATTGTGATGCATGCCAGTTGAAAAAAAGATCTATAAAATCACTGGCTCCACTTCACTGTAATATTCAATTTAAAAACAATTTCTAATGGGTAGGTAATTAATTTTCCATTGGAAGTAAACCGTTACTAATTTTGACTTCATCTAAAATAGTAACTTTTTCAAAATAACTTGCCTGGAAGCTAGTGATATTGCAGTCAGAACAAGTCTCTTCATATTATTACCCTTTTAAAGTGCTTTTCACACACAACACTAGCCTTTCCAATCCGCCAGTTCTCTAAATGCAAAATGTCTTTCCATTTTTGTGCCACCGTTCCATTAGATGGAAACTTGACCACGCTAACATATGGAGCAACTGATGAAGCGTAAGTTGACTTGCAGCTTGGTATGTAGTAACACTTCAAAGGCATTTTTTGAACTTTCATGAACTGCCTTGTCAAAATAGTTTTTAATGTCAAATATATTTTAAACAAACAAAACTCAGTGTGTCTTGGAATGGCCTAGCACACAATCTGGCAACAGAGCCAGTGTCATGTCCTGGAACAATATAGACCGCCTTGGTATTATTCATGATAATCCATACTTGAAAATAATTAAAACCAGGACGCTTGGCTATCCTGAATGCAAGAATGTTTTATAAAAATATCGCCTTTTTCTTATAGTTTTTTTATTAATACAGCTATTTAAACAAATTTGCTGCACAGTACGCTCGGGTAGAACCCCCTAAAATGTGATATCATCAATATGTACAATTAAGCAGTGGAGGAGATATGGAGTGTGTGTCATAAATTTAACAAAAAACTAATGTAGCGGTAACATCCCATAGAAAATTCAAAACGATATCATTTTAAAGTAAGTAATTTAATTTTAGACAGAAAGTGTCTATTCGATTTTCTGGGTAAATTTGACTTTTGTAATTTAATTCGCAGTTTTTGCAAAAATATCAACCCATAGTTTTTCTCAGAAAAAACTGTAAAACTGTTACGAGCATCACTACCAGAATCAAATTGTGTAGTAATCCGGAATACGCAGATAACTCAACATTGCTTGACACAAATATCTTGACATTTCAAGAAATCTTGTGTTTGAAGGCAAGACAAGAAATTGCCGCCAAGAGAACAATAAATTAGAAAAATTAAAGATACTATAAGAAAAAGCAAAAAAATTGAAGAGACTGCATATAAATAAATTGATTACTTTATAATGGGGGAGACTAGCGCATTCGAGCGGTTACAGAGTTCGACTGCGGTGCCACGGTACGGAGTTCAATCCCCACATCTGGCAACTGGCGGGCGCCCACCCAGTCGCCTTAAAAAATGTGGCACCAAAGTCACGGCTGTGGAAGAAGGGAAAGTAGGACAGTCGTTGAGGGTGTGATGTTAACCACATCACTGAGTACTTCGTTAACGTGTGCCAAATGAATGGTTTTTGGATAGAGATAGAGAAGCGCCTTGAACTTTACTTTACTTTTACTTTAGAACGGATTGCTTTTGTTTTTTTACAAGTAGTTATTATTAACTACATTCCTAGGAGCTTTTATTGGTTTTTACCCCAGGCAGTTAGCTGCCCTTACCCAAGCACCCTCCTCCTTTATCCGGGCTTGAAACCGGCAATGATAATTACTGAGCTAATCAATCCACCCAGCTCATACCACAGGCGGAGTTGTGTTATTGTTAGTTTTCTATTAAATTTATGGCACTGATCACCCATACTTCCACCACTGGTTAGTTGTAGAGCTTGATAGTATTACATTTTAAAGATTTCTATCTAATAGTGCTATGTACAAAATTTGGTTTAAATAGCTGCATTATTGAAGAAACTATGAAAGTTACGATATTTATATACCATATAGTGAAAACGACTAATTTTTGGACACTCCCTTATATGAACCTTTTTAAATTAGCTAAACATTACTAAACTGAAATATTATAGCATATTTAAGTTACACCGTGTATGTAAAAATTATTCCTTCATTGAGGGATACCTTAAAAGCTGAATTCCATGCATTTAAAGAACAGTTACTCTTTATTAGCATATTTGACGTTTACATTGTCTTGAATTCTACGAAAACTTTGGTTGAAATGGAATGAGGAGCTGAACCAGAGGATTTGCTAAAACTTCCATTACTATACTGTCACCACAATTATTCACCTCAACTACGGCACAATAATCAGAAACGCTGATGGATTAAGATTAAAACGTTGGAAGATTAAGGTGAAAACTGAGAATTTAGACGTGGCGGTTCATTATTGCAATGTTGCTTAAGCCAGCAAGCAATATCTTTTTGCTTGAAAAATGTTAGACTAAACCCAATAATTTCTTATATTTATTGTTTTTTTACTCAGTATGTGATTGAAACAAAAGTGTCTAATTTGTCAAAGCATAAGTAAAACTGTAATTAGATTTTATTTTATTCCAAAGCCTAGTTTAAAAGGAAACAGACATATCTTTGAAGCACACCTCCAGGCACTTTCATTTTCATAATTTTTTTGTTGCGTCAACATTAAACCTAAAAACAGGTTTTTAGTTTTTATTAAAAGAGCTGCGTTATTTGTAACACGGAAACTTAATTGCCATTTTAGTTTTTTGCGGAAGAGTCATTAGCATTCATTAAGAAACCGCACCAACACAACGGAAAGATTGCATATCTAAATGGTCTCCATGTGTCTCCGCGCTAAATATGTGTTAATTGCCTACTTCACATTAGACACAAACCATTTAAATTTTTACCTTGACAGTGCCTTCATTCCACATGCTCCTCTGTTAGAAATGGAAGCTTATATATCGGCATGGAAAATGTAGTAAAGTTGCAACAATTTATACAATAGAACTAACGTTAATTTATCTTTAGAAAATTTTCTTTATGAATTTATTTAAAGAAGAATATATTCTGGGTTAACTGAAATTATCAAGTGACTGTGAAAGCATCCTAATGTCAAAAATGCATTAGATCTAGTTAAAGATTAGAATTTTATAATTTAAATTATTTATACACCTGATTTTCATTGTAGATAGGTGTAGTTGAATATTTGAACGTAGTTTTCGATTCTAATCAACTTTTCTTAATAGCAATTTTCGATATTGTCACAAATAAAGGTACTTTACTCTAGAGCAGAATTCATGTTTTTCGAGATTCCTCGTATACGGATTTAAAAAATTGATATCTGATGATTGCATTTTACATTTTGGACCATGCAGAACTTTTTATAAAGAATAACTTTTTTTCATAAAATTAATAATAAAAAAGTTTTCCATATGGTGCGAACTTTAGCAGACACACTGTACTATATCATTTGTAGTCCCCTGTCAAATGTACAAAAACAGGCTCCCGTGTGCTCCTTGATGATGCAAGTGTGGAAGTAGTCTCAATCTCTTCGTCTGACCTTGGAAAAACATAATTTCCATGGTGGCACTCTTGAAAATGGTGCGTTTGAATGCTGCGAAAAAAAACAAAATGGCCGCCATTGCAAACACATTTTCCTATTTATATCAGTAACCGTTGAGATTATAAAAAAAAGTTTAAAACAAAAAATCTAGCTACACAGATTCTGCACAGAAAAGGTTATTACAACTTTTTATGTAGAATCAACCGTTTTCTCATAAAAAGTACTTTTATATTTTTAAAAAATAAAAATGAATGTCTCAGTATGAGGGTTTTGCAAGCGCATGCTTGACATTATTTACATAGCCACTCGATAATTCTAATAATAATACATTAAACACTAATAAATTAAAAAATATCCCCTTTCCCTTATGTTGTGCCGTAGGAAATTGAAAGATAAAAAGAACCACTATAGTTTTAACCTTTAATGATAATACTGTGGAAGAAATACAATGTTTACAGATTTATATAGAGAGAGTAGAGACAATCATACTTGTCACTCCTACAATTACATTTTTAATTACAATCATCGTCACTTTCAATGCAAATGTCACTTAGACCCAAATCTTCATCATAGTCTAGCTCGCACTCTCCCATATTATCACAACGATCGGGATTACCTTCGCACTTGCACATTTCAGTACACCGGAGTCCATTTGACTGACAGGTACATGGAGGAGAGCAACGCCTTTTGGAGCATGAGCAGCGACAAAGTTCCAAGATAAGCTCTGGTGCACAAGGGTTGGTACAAGCAACAGGCTCGTATGCATTCCCTACTTTGTTCCATCCAAAATCTGAGGGTGGTGGGTTATTGGGATGCTGAATTAGGTCCTGATTCCACTCAAAGCACTGAAGGTGAGCCCTTAGCAATGCCAGATCCAGTGCAGATCTTGTTGGAGGAAGGTTCTCTCCTATGTCGGTTAGTGTTGTTTTAGGGATATAAAGCTGACAAATGAACGCTTCCAAGCTAGTCCTGACATCTTCAGTGAGTGATAGTGTAGTTCCCAATTTAGCCAAAGCTTCTAGCAGCGTATCACTTGCGGAATTAAAAGCTTTCCACCACTTTATTTTACCTTTGCCAGCAAATGATCCTGTTACATCAGCTCCTGAAAGTGCGTGTAATCCAGGGAGTGCAGAGACTTTTAGAGGTCCAAGTGCTCTGTAGATTGAACCTAGCTGAACGAACCTTTTTATGCCATGGCCGAGGAAAAATGCAAAATCTTTCGAAAGTTGAGGATATCGCCTTAGTGCTAAAATCAGGACATCAGTATCGGGGGAGAACACATGAGTAGTTTTAATTCCTTTCTGTGCTAAATAAGATGCATGTAATATAATCTTTGTGTCGGCCTCCTCTTGCGTACTTACAAGACTGGATATATCATCGCCATGCGATGAAGCTGCTTTGTCCCTCCAACTGAGTACGAACCTTTTGTTGTTGGTCACGCCAAATTTGAGGATCTGATCGGAAAGGAACTCTGTTAGTTCGTCCTTCGTCTTATCATGGGCCAATAATTTGTGCATTGGTATACTTCCAATTTTCGTTTCTGGTCCGATTTTGTACTGCATTGGATCTGAGCCCTTTTGCCGAATCTCTCGCATCGCTTTCTTCAATGAGTTTTCTTTGTAAGAGTCGAAAACTATATGGACCTCACAGTAATTGCTGAATTTTAGTCCGATCTATTGGCTGAAGCTTACACCGAGGTCACTACATGTCTTCAGTGTGTTAGGTTTGTGGTAGGTATGAAGAAGCGCCATGCCATTTACTATCACAGCTTTTCCCTGTAGCTCTTCGTTTTCTTCTAAAACATCACGTGTGGTGGAAGCATGATCATATTCGTTTTTTTCGGCAGGTATTTCTTGCATTGATTCAAGAGGATCCGTAAGTTTGTACTTAGCTAGACAATGGTGCATACTCCCGTCAACTGCAAACAACGACTTCGGTAGTGCTGAAAACTCGTAGTTGCTCAAATTGTGCCTCAAATCTATATCAGGTCTGCTTCTGGAAGCTATCAACAATCTTGAAATAAGAGATAAGTCTGTCTTTATGGCAATGGTTTTGTATTTGATGGTAATTTTAACCTTTTTCGCTGCCGTTTTACACGTTTTAATGACGTTCTTTTTCATAGGAGCCCAGAACGGAATGTTGTTAGTATGAACTCGTTGATCTAAGAAACTATTATGCAGATCTTGACCAACTTCCGCAACACTGTTTAAAAACACTTTTATTTCCTGTGGAAAGACTCGCTGAGTTAGGATATGAATGAGGTCATCAGTTTTGCATTGGAAGGGATTTGTCGAGTTTTGAAACGCTTCCTTTAGTTTAAGTACATTATAATCCTGGCCCTGTTGAAGTTTAACAGACACTTCATGATGTTTACTTCATTCTGTATTTTGAAATCCTATCAGTTTTTCAGTTTCGCATGCGATTCTAGTTAGTTCCGAATTAGCAAGGAAGAATCGATTTCGAGCATTCTCATTAAGTATTATACCAACAAGTCCCCCATGTACCTTTAGTTTTCGATTTTGGTGTTCCAGAGCTTCATCAGCACCTAGAGCACAAAATGGCACTTTACTTCTGTTCACGACCCAATTGCCTTCCATAAATTGTTTCCAAATCTCTGGATCTGTGGATTCCAGGTTTTCCATCTCTGAAAGATATAGGGTGATCATCCGAGCATAGTTCAATCTATTAAATGTAAAGAAGTATTTTACAAACTCGTGGAGGGATGCTAAATACAGAATCCAATCCGATGTTCTTACAGCTCTTATGAAGTTCATCATTGCTTGGACCATATCCATATATGTGCACGCTAGTTTGAAAACAGGATCTTGAGCGTTCTTGTTGCTGAAAAGTGTTCTATTTCTTCAACAAGTCTTCTTTCTTTTATGGTAGAAACTACTGCGGCATGTACCTTTTCCAGCTCTTTTTTATCACTAGCTGTCAGTTCTTCTACCAGTTCTTGCAGATGAGGCTTCAAACAGTCTAGTTGTCCTGGACATTCTTTCTCAAATTCTTCTAGACGTAGGATAGTTAGCGCAGAGGCAGTAGTAATGTGAGCTTCAATTGCTCTTCTGATGTGGTTACCGTCAAGGATTTGTTTCATTGTTGCAGCAGAATATAATCCACATTCAACTCACACTTCAGGTATACCAGAACCTTCAATGAGCTCTCCCATTGTTCGGAGTTGAGCAATTATAATATGCAGCTCACCAGGCTTCAAAAGCCATTTTCCCTTATAGTCATTGACAGCCATTTCCAGTTGTTTTATTGGTTTGTAAAGAGCCATGTCGTGGCCTCTACATCTGAACTTGTATCATGGACTAAACCATTCAGTTTCTCCAATTGCTTCATAATAATAATAATAATAATAATAATGTCTTTATTGGCAAAACAATATAAATATAACATAACAAATTAACAATTAAATGTTACATGAATGTAATAGTAATAGCCAACCTCAGGGCGAGGTTCAGAATAGTGGCATGCCACATACTGCTCTAACACCTTGATATGAACCGTTAAACAGATCGAATAAAAACAAAGGAAACGTACGCCGCCCGAAAGGCGCCCGAAGAACAAAGAATATTACATCTGTTTAACAAACCGCCGCGATCCTACTCAGAAGTATCTTTCAAAACCCTAAAATCATAAAAATAAGTGTCCTTACAACGAATTTCTAAAGTGCCGCAAGATTGCAACCATAAACTTTATTGGAGCCGGCCGGCCAAGAAAGGTGACAGCCAGCGAAATACGCCTCACGAATGTTTGCAGATTAAATTAAGAATTTTTCACTAAAACGCCCTTAAAACAGAGTGCGCTCTGTTTTAATCACACATAAAGGATACCAGAAGATAGGAAAAATTAACCGCTACCTATTAAAGCAAACCACAGAGCGCTAGCACATATACAGGTGGAGAAAAAGCAATTTTTCCATCAGGCAGCCAAACACGCGCCCGGGAGAGCGGCCGAGAGTTCAGCGGCCCGAGGAAAGGCATATTGTAATGAAGAAATCAGGGGCCACGACCGAGTACAGCGGGCAAAGATGCAGATTACAAATTAAATTTTAATTAACGGAAGGAAGCGTCCCAGAAAAGCGAAATTGGTCTCAAAAATCTTATAAAAATAGCGCGCAACCGATCAAAGCATAATAAACTTTTTAACACACGCCATAAGAATAATACTTAATTAAGCTTTACGCGGAACATTGCATTAAAAATTCCAAGTTGAGCTAATTTTTACTCAAAACATAGCAAATTGGGTGTCGTTAGAATCGGCATTTCATCAACTATTGATTGCGACTCAAACCAAGTCGATAATTGATCACGCCGCTCAATTAAATGCTATAATTTCAAAATATATCGAAATCGGGCAAAACATCCCTTCTACTTCGACCAATGAGCGTCGAGATCGCGTTGGACAAAGGACTGGCTCCTTTAAATAGTCAGACGCTGGCAGTAAGAAATCACTCAGCCAAGGAGAGTCCACCAGCCACCACTTCAGCTTCCAGGACTACCAGCAGCCAATTCAGCTTCCCGGACCACCAGCAGCCACTTCAGCTCCAGGACCAACAGCCGTTTCACTGGACTTAGCTGTCTGCCGCATCTTCGTGGACTTAGAGCCGATCCATTTTACTGGACTTAGCTGTCTGCCGTCTTCGTGGGACTTGGGATTCGAGCCACTTCAGCTTCCAGGACCAGCTAGCAGCTCCAGCCTCTCCAGAGCCTATCACCCTCGTGGACTTAGAACCAATCCTACGCATTGGACTCTGCTGCCTGCCGTCTTTGGAAAGCCACTTTCGCCAGCCGCCGCCTCCGCCAAAGGAGATCCGCCGCTGCCACCGCAGAAGGAAGCCGCCAACCGCCGCCTCCGCCCAGGAGATCCGCACTGCCGCCGACGTTGCCGCCGCCGCTGCTCACAGCCCGCCGCCCCGTCGCCAGTCGCCACCGCCGCCGCTGCCACCGCAGAAGGAAGCCGCCAGCCGCCGCCTCCGCCAAAGGAGATCAGCACTGCCGCCGACGTTGCCGCCGCCGCTGCTCACAGCCCGCCGCCCCGTCGCCAGTCGCCACCGCCGCCGCTGCCACAGTAGAAGGAAGTCGCCAGCCGCCGCCTCCGCCCAGGAGATCAGCACTGCCGCCGACGTTGCCGCCGCCGCTGCTCACAGCCCGCCGCCCCGTCGCCAGTCGCCACCGCCGCCGCTGCCACCGCAGAAGGAAGCCGCCAGCCGCCGCCTCCGCCCAGGAGATCCGCACTGCCGCCGACGTTGCCGCCGCCGCTGCTCACAGCCCGCCGCCCCGTCGCCAGTCGCCACCGCCGCCGCTGCAACCGCCGAAGGAAGCCGCCAGCCGCCGCCTCCGCCAAGGAGATCCGCACTGCCGCCGACGTTGCCGCCGCCGCTGCTCTCAGCTCGCCGCCCCGTCGCCAGTCGCCACCGCCGCCGCTGCAACCGCAGGAGGAAGCCGCCGGCCCCGCCTCCGAAAGACCACACCCGCTTCCAATCGCGGATGCCAATCCGCCATTTTCTTTTCTTTTTCTGTATATAAATGTTACCTAGTTATAAGCTTATTTGTATGTGTAAATATAATAAACTTTGTTCCAATCAAATCCAGTGTCTAGCTGAGGGTAACGCCCAACCACCCCTTCTTACGCCGACGCCATTGCAGTAACCCTACCACTGAGCATAGACGTAGGCTTGTTAATTGTCGCCCGGAACGTGGGGCCAGCCTTTGGTGGATATCAGAGGGAAGCCACGCCACTACAATGGTGAAGTCGACGAAGAAGGATGGACGCAACTCCGCCGAGGACCAACAAGGAACCTCAGCAGACACCGCAACCAAGTGTCAGCCCGCATCACTCGGAAGTCACAGAAGACAGCGCATCCCCGTTTCCATGTGGACAGAGGACACCACCACAGTGTCTCAACCCAGGGAAAAACCAAGATGAATGAAGAGGACCAACACCACTTCTGGGAGTGGTAGTAAACACCCAGTGGCGCCCAAAACAAACATCAACAACATCACCACCAACAACCATGATCCACAACGATTCACAGCAATCTCAAGGATCCCTCATCACCAGCTTTCTGGCCTGCACCGCCAATGTGCTACCAGAAGCTCAGCACCAGCTCTCTGGCCAACACTTCAAATATGCTGCCAGAAGCTCGCCGCCAACTCTCTGCAGAAGCTCCAGCACCTGCACGCAGCACAAACTCACCGAGAAGAGCAACAGGGGAACAGCGCTCGCTGAAAGGCCCAAGCCCACAACTCCACTGGAACACGCACAACAGGTCCCCGAAGCTATGACTTGCCGCCTCCGCCACCGAGGGTCAATCTGTCCGCGCCAAGGATACCCCAAGCCTCCACCCGCACCCACCGCGTGCCGCCGAGGTGTATCCTTCCGCAGATCCACCCAGCGCGTGAGGAATGCCGCAATACCACCATACTTCGCCTGGTCACGTGCGCCCGCTTCCGGAACATCAGGCACAGCCCCTTTTACGACGAGGATCCACCTAGCTTCTTCTCCAGACGTCAACGCGTCCAACTAGCCCAAGCAGCCCCGACCAAAGTGTCTCCCCTCAGCCGCCTCCACGTTAGCAACCCGGGTCGCCTAGGGAAACAGAAACTTCGCGTCAAGTAGAGGACTTCGCCTAAGCACGCACTTCAAGATACCGAAGTCCTGGCATCACGTTTACTTCTCCGCGGAGCGATCTGGTCAAGACTGGACCCTTAAACTTCGCCGGCACCAACCGCGTTCCGCCGAAGCCCGGCCACAGATCCGCCCCAGCACGTGAATAAGCTCACGCCGCCAAGGGACTTCGCTTGGACACGAGCCCAGGTTCCAGGAGTCCTGACCGAAGTTTCCAACACCCCAGGTCGACATCCGCTCCCACGAGTCCCGGCTGACGACACCTTTCATCGGAACGCTTCCATCGCCACCAAGGCCCCAACACCAGCTCTCTGGCCAGCACTTCAAATATGCTACCAGAAGCTCATCACCAGCTCTCTGGCCGGCAGTGCCAATCTGCTGCCAGAAGCTCGCCACCAACTCTCTGCAGGCACTCCAGCACCTGCGCTCAGCGCAAATTCGCCGAGAAGCGCAACAGAGAAGCACGCTCACTAGAAGGCCGAAGCTCACGACTCCGCCGGAACAGGCGCCCCAGGTCCCCGAAGCTAGGACTTGCCACCTCCACCACCGAAGGTCAATCTGTCCGCGCCAAGGATGCCCCAAGCCTCCGCCCGCACCCACCGCGTGCCACCGAGGTGTATCCTTCCGCAGATTGACTCAGCACGTGAGGACTGCCGCAACGCCGCCATACTTCGCCTGGTCACGCGCTCCCACTTCCGGAAGATCAAGCACGGCACCTTCTACGACGAGGATCCACCTGGCTTCTCACCCAAACGTCAACACGTCTGATTAGCCCTAGCAGCCCCCGAACAAGGTGTCCCACCTCAGCCGTCTCCACGTCAGCAAGTCGGGTCACCTAGAAGAAACAGAAACTCCGCGTCAAGGAGAGGACTTCGCCTAAGCACGCACTTCAAGATACCGAAGTCCTGGCATCACGCTTACTTCTCCGCGGAGCGATCTGGTCAAGACTGGACCCTCAAACTTCGCCGGCACCAACCGCGTTCCGCCGAAGCCCGGCCACAGATCCGCCCCAGCACGTGAATAAGCTCACGCCGCCAAGGGACTTCGCTTGGACACGAGCCCAGGTTCCAGGAGTCCTGACCGAAGTTTCCAACACCCCAGGTCGACATCCGCCTCCACGAGTCCCGGCTGACGACACCTTCCATCGGAACGCTTCTCACCGCCGCCAAGGCCCCAACAACGACCTTCAACGGCCCAACATCTCGCTCATCGAGATACCTCCACCAAGCAGCGTATCATTCCATAGGGATTCAGCGACCACTTAGCCCAAAGATGCATGACGGCCAGCGAACCAGCAAAGGAAAGATCCCCTCCGGTTTCAAGAACCTGCTACAAGGGATCATGCGACTCGCAACCAATCATCACCATGTGAGGATTCACAAGGGCATCTACGGATAACCGGCCACTCATATCTCGCAGTACCACCGAGGAATCCGCCGCTAAGCCAGTTAGACGTTGTCGAAGGGAAAAACACACGCAGATTAACTCCACCCCTTCTTCCCAGCTCCTTAGAACTTTATGCCCGGATCGCGGACGCCAAAGGAGGGGGGAATTGATATGAACCGTTAAACAGATCGAATAAAAACAAAGGAAACGTACGCCGCCCGAAAGGCGCCCGAAGAACAAAGAATATTACATCTGTTTAACAAACCGCCGCGATCCTACGCAGAAGTATCTTTCAAAACCCTAAAATCATAAAAATAAGTGTCCTTACAACGAATTTCTAAAGTGCCGCAAGATTGCAACCATAAACTTTATTGGAGCCGGCCGGCCAAGAAAGGTGACAGCCAGCGAAATACGCCTCACGAATGTTTGCAGATTAAATTAAGAATTTTTCACTAAAACGCCCTTAAAACAGAGTGCGCTCTGTTTTAATCACACATAAAGGATACCAGAAGATAGGAAAAATTAACCGCTACCTATTAAAACAAACCACAGAGCGCTAGCACATATACAGGTGGAGAAAAAGCAATTTTTCCATCAGGCAGCCAAACACGCGCCCGGGAGAGCGGCCGAGAGTTCAGCGGCCCGAGGAAAAGCATATTGTAACGAAGAAATCAGGGGCCACGACCGAGTACAGCGGGCAAAGATGCAGATTACAAATTAAATTTTAATTAACGGAAGGAAGCGTCCCAGAAAAGCGAAATTGGTCTCAAAAATCTTATAAAAATAGCGCGCAACCGATCAAAGCATAATAAACTTTTTAACACACGCCATAAGAATAATACTTAATTAAGCTTTACGCGGAACATTGCATTAAAAATTCCAAGTTGAGCTAATTTTTACTCAAAACATAGCAAATTGGGTGTCGTTAGAATCGGCATTTCATCAACTATTGATTGCGACTCAAACCAAGTCGATAATTGATCACGCCGCTCAATTAAATGCTATAATTTCAAAATATATCGAAATCGGGCAAAACGTCCCTTCTACTTCGACCAATGAGCGTCGAGATCGCGTTGGACAAAGGACTGGCTCCTTTAAATAGTCAGACGCTGGCAGTAAGAAATCACTCAGCCAAGGAGAGTCCACCAGCCACCACTTCAGCTTCCAGGACTACCAGCAGCCACTTCAGCTTCCCGGACCACCAGCAGCCACTTCAGCTCCAGGACCAACAGCCGTTTCACTGGACTTAGCTGTCTGCCGCATCTTCGTGGACTTAGAGCCGATCCATTTTACTGGACTTAGCTGTCTGCCGTCTTCGTGGGACTTGGGATTCGAGCCACTTCAGCTTCCAGGACCAGCTAGCAGCTCCAGCCTCTCCAGAGCCTATCACCCTCGTGGACTTAGAACCAATCCTACGCATTGGACTCTGCTGCCTGCCGTCTTTGGAAAGCCACTTTCGCCAGCCGCCGCCTCCGCCAAAGGAGATCCGCCGCTGCCACCGCAGAAGGAAGCCGCCAACCGCCGCCTCCGCCCAGGAGATCCGCACTGCCGCCGACGTTGCCGCCGCCGCTGCTCACAGCCCGCCGCCCCGTCGCCAGTCGCCACCGCCGCCGCTGCCACCGCAGAAGGAAGCCGCCAGCCGCCGCCTCCGCCAAAGGAGATCAGCACTGCCGCCGACGTTGCCGCCGCCGCTGCTCACAGCCCGCCGCCCCGTCGCCAGTCGCCACCGCCGCCGCTGCCACCGTAGAAGGAAGTCGCCAGCCGCCGCCTCCGCCCAGGAGATCAGCACTGCCGCCGACGTTGCCGCCGCCGCTGCTCACAGCCCGCCGCCCCGTCGCCAGTCGCCACCGCCGCCGCTGCCACCGCAGAAGGAAGCCGCCAGCCGCCGCCTCCGCCCAGGAGATCCGCACTGCCGCCGACGTTGCCGCCGCCGCTGCTCACAGCTCGCCGCCCCGTCGCCAGTCGCCACCGCCGCCGCTGCAACCGCCGAAGGAAGCCGCCAGCCGCCGCCTCCGCCAAGGAGATCCGCACTGCCGCCGACGTTGCCGCCGCCGCTGCTCTCAGCTCGCCGCCCCGTCGCCAGTCGCCACCGCCGCCGCTGCAACCGCAGGAGGAAGCCGCCGGCCCCGCCTCCGAAGGACCACACCCGCTTCCAATCGCGGATGCCAATCCGCCATTTTCTTTTCTTTTTCTGTATATAAATGTTACCTAGTTATAAGCTTATTTGTATGTGTAAATATAATAAACTTTGTTCCAATCAAATCCAGTGTCTAGCTGAGGGTAACGCCCAACCTCCTCTTCCGAAACCGACGCCATTGAAGTAACCCTACCGCTGAGCATAGACGTAGGCTTGTTAACCTAACCCTGATACTTATAGAAAATTCAAAGTACAAAACAATAAATAAAAATTCAATTAAATAAAAAGTTTAAGTATTACATTGAAACGTCCTGCTGCAGTTTTTTCAAGGAGGAAGTGAGGCAAGCTTTAAATTTCCAACAGCCGTATTGTTTATATTTACCACAAATAGAATTATATAGTTTAAAAACGTTATAAGAAAAGGATCGTTCAAAAAATGTAGTTTTATGAGTTGGAGGAGTAATTACATTTTTAAATCTGATGTTAATATTGTGGATATCAGTTCTAAACCTGATCTTGTTGTATAAATACGGAGGATTCTTGTTTTTTATCAATTTATGAAAAAAACAGGCTGAGTGAAGAAGACGTCGATTTTTCATATTGAGCCAATTGATCTCCGTTAATTTATGTGAAATTCTTTCAAATTTTCGAATGCCATAAATAAAACGCAAGCAGCTATTCTGAACTAATTGGATTCTGTTGCAATCGCGACTATCAATACAAGGATCATATACTACATCACAAAAATTAAAGTTAGAGAAAACAAGAGCTTCCGATAGAAGTGTTTTCGTTTTTATTGCCATCAATTGTCTGTTGTAATAAAGTTGTCTTAATGCTGCGTAAGCTTTTTGAATGTTTTTGTTAATATGCTCCCTAAATCTTAACCTATGATCAATTGTTAAACCCAGATCACGACCACTTTCCAAAACAGGTAACCTACTGCCAGCGACTCTCACATCTAGTTTGCCAATGACCTCAGATCTGTACTTTTCCGAACCAAATAACAACAATGATGATTTATTGCTATTAATAATAAGTGAATGCCTATTAGCAAACGATACAATATGTTCAATATCAGTATTTAAAATTTTATTGGCTCCTATAGCATTATCCTTGAAGAATGAATGATAGATTTGTGTATCGTCGGCATATAAATGAAAACGACAATTAATGATTTGGTTTCCGAAATCAGATGTATAGATTATATACAGTAAAGGACCAAGTATAGATCCTTGAGGTACACCTGTTGTTAAACCCTGCAGATCAGACATTTTCCCATTCAATGAAACTCTATGTGACCTTGACCGAAGATAATCACCAATAAGACTGACAGCAGAATTTTCAAAACCATAATGATGTAATTTAGCTAGTAACAGTTGGTGATTTATAGTGTCAAATGCTTTAGAGAAATCCAATAATATCAATGCGGTGAATTTATTATTATCAAATGATGAGCAAATGTCATGAACAATGTGCAACATAGCAGTAGCACAACTATGATGTGGACGAAAACCAGATTGTAATTCAGGCAATACGTTATTATTTTTAAGATAGGATCTAATTTGTGAATCAATAATCTTTTCAAATATTTTAGAAAACACTGGTAGTAAGCTAATAGGCCTCAAGTCTTTAAAATCGCACGGTGAATTAGTTTTAGGTAAAGGTAAAACTTTAGCTTCCTTCCATAAATTCGGAAAACGAGCAGATATTATGCAGTGATTAATAATATGAGTTAAGTAGGGTAACACCAATGGGCAACATAAACTGATCATATATATGCTAATATTATCAAGACCTACTGAATTAGTTTTAATATGTCTTATTAAATTTTGGACTGTATCGTCATTAACTTGGGAAAATCTAAAACTGGATTTTTCAGAATTGCATTTGACGTTGTTATTATAATAGTCTACCAAATTTTGATCTGGTTGTTTGATTAAGTGCCGTACAGATTCAATAAAATAATTATTTATTTTATTCACATCAGATATGTTATCTGGAAGATCATTAATTTGTTTTTTGGTATATATATTTAAATGTTGTAATTTTTGCCACAAATGTTTACTATTTTTATTATTAAAATTTAAATAGGCCTTCTTTTCTCTGCGAATAGCACTCGTTACATAATTACGCAGCATTTTATAATAATTGAAATGAGCAGGATTTTTAGAATTCTTAAATCTTTTAAAAGCTTTATTTCTAAGTGCAATCATTGATTTAATAGTATCAGTAAGCCAAGGAGCTGGAGCCTTACTTATACGCACTGCTTTATACGGAGCCTGAATGTCAAACAAGGTTGTTATTAAATATGTTAAAAAGTGAACTTTTTCATCAATGTCATCAATTTCATATATTAATTCCCATGGAGCTTCAATTAAATGAATATTAAATAAATCAATATCAAAATCTTTAAAATTGCGGAAGGATCGAACAATTTGATTGCATTTACTACCATTAACAATTTTTAAAGAACAAAAAATTAATGAATGATCGGTAAAGCCATAGGTATCAACCACATCATAGTGAGCAACAAGGTGTGAGTTCGTAACAATAATTAGATCGATAGCTGTTGAGGTAATAGCCGTGATACGTGTAGGTTTATCAATGATTTGAGTAAAGCCAAGTGCTTCAATTATTTCCAAAAATTTTACATTAATATTATCATCAAGATTTAACATATTCAAATTAAAATCTCCTGCACAAAAAACTTCGTCGTAAGCAGGAGACACTAGCGAAAGACACTCCTCAAACTCACCTAGAAATTTAGAGTTGCTAGTACTAGGTGATTTATAAATTATTCCAAACAATAACTGCTGATTATCAACAGAAATTTTTATCCACAAAGATTCAAATGTTGCATATTTAAGGTTACTTTCAACTACCTCGTATTTTAGATTGGAATAAATATAAATTGCTACCCCTCTTCCTCCAGAAACATCTTTATCAACTCGCAGAAGGTCATATCCTTTAATGTTACATACGTTTCCTGAAACAGAAGTCGTTAGTAAAGTTTCCGATACTCCAAAAATATGAAAATTATTACAAATTAACAATTCTTTAATCTCATTATAATGGGCTTGTAATGACCGTACATTTAAATGTGCAATCACAGTAAGCTGCACTGATTGATTGGTTGGTGACTCTGGGATCATAGGTAGCATGGTTACTCTTGACACAGACTTATGATCTATCATGAGGCTGTTATAGCCAGCCCATGTTGGAGAATGTGTAGTAGGCTTCTTGGTCGTAGTCAGTATGTAGTTTCTCAAAAAAAAAACAGACAGCATCAGCTAGTTCCGCCTCACGAATAATGTCTAGGTGGTTAATTTGAGTGATTGAAACCACAGGAAGGGGACAGCAGGTTTTCCAGTTAGGTGGGGTTGTACATGTTATTATGGTTGGCAGAGCACTGTCAAACGATTTTACTTTACACTCATTTGGTGAAGGTAATGATAGTGGTACAAATGTATCAGAATCTTTCATAACCTGATACACAGTTATGACAGTCCCATGAAGTGTTCTCCTACCATCTGCAGTGTCTTCAGAAAAGTCAAGGTTGTCCGCAGCACAATGTATAAATCTATTTGGTACAATATCTGGTGGCATGTAAACTCCATCATTGTCACGAATTCTTTTCAAAACATTTGCTGCAATTTGTGTTTCCAACTTTAGAACACGACTATAATCAATGCTACATCCAATACTATGCACAAGGTTTACTAGGAACTGACTGCGGGTTGACCCATGAATTGTCAGACCTATACCTGTTTGAAGTGGTAAGTCCCTTGTATGATAAAACTGAATAGACTGCTTGTTTTCAACTTGCCTGCGAGAGAGACAATTTGCCATCATAATTTGTGACATGTGACAAGCTCGCCTTTCACTTTCTTCAAGCTTTTCCTTTTTCTCTGATGAAATGCCCTTCTTTCCTCCAATGCACCACTTAAAGAAGCAATTAATTTCATTTGGAATAATACCACTGAGATCTTCTGGAACAGAGCCATCAAAATTCCACAGCTTTGATTTCAATATAAGATTTCTGATTATGTTTGCAGCCTGAAACAAAACATTAAGTTCTGTCATTTTTTGGTCGCCATAACTTTCAGCCTCTGCTAACAATTCTTCTCTGGTACACTTCATGGAAACTCGCTCTGGTTTGTTACACTGTTTGGGGCGAGAAAATTCAATGTCCTTGTCCGATAGCTCCGTCTCAATAAATACCTTTAACTGCCTACGTGACATGGACGATTCCTGTACATTATTGGAAGCACAAATAGTCTTATATGTTTCTTCAAGAACATCCATTGCAAAAATTTGACCTTCTGACAATTTTTCTTCCAGAATATTGATAAATTCGACTGCTGACGCCATTGACGAAATACTCCTCTGCTCGTGCGGATGATTTTCATCATCTCTCTGATTGTCAGATCGAAGAACATTTGTGACATATTTTGTCCAACATTTTCGATGGTACATGACATCAATTGCATGGGCATCATTAATATTTATTGCTTCATTTAACCTTACTCTGAATTTATTATCATTTGTAAGTTCAATGGATTTACGTAAGTTTTGGCCAGCTTTGTCGGTTGAAACTCTCCTTAGTTTTTCTTTTCTGTCCGCTGCCTGATCACAAAAAAAGCACTTGTCCTTTTCGTAAGCAACGGTTTGTGATCTAGTATACCTAGTAGCCTCCGAGGAAAGTACATTTGTTTGAGTAGGTTGAATACACTCTGTAGATGCCTCTTGATCTGTAGACGTTGACTGCAAACACTCGTATTTGTTTTGAAGCCTATCAATTATTTTTTTGTGGGTTACATTTTTGTAACATGATCGATGCCACTTCAAATTGTTTTGCTTCAATGTCTCTACGCTAAAATCACTTCCGAACTTCTTCAATACGTTTTCACTATTCTTTTCGCCATATTTGGCCCGTTTCTTTAGATACACAACAATTTTCTCATAAGCGTCATTTGAAGGTTGTGAAACCCATTCCTCTGACGATTGAGCACTGCAGATGAAACAGCATAGCTTGTTGTCTGCCTTCCTTTTATTTGTCAAATGAGCATTAAATACAGTACTGCCCAACGTATAACACATATCACAGCCTACCCTAATTGTTTTTTTTTATTGATCTCTCGTTATAATAATAGCTTAATATAATACCGTGAATTTTTTTTATAAATTAATAACAGGTCCTAAAAATAATGTCAAGAATGTAAATAGGCGCTTCAAAACCGTTATACTGAGACATATTCATTTTTATTTTTGAAAAATATAAAAGTACTTTTTATGAGAAAATGGTTGATTCTACATAAAAAGTTATAATACGCTTTTCTGTGGAGAATCTATGTAGCTACATTTTTTGTTTGAAACTTTTTTTTGTAATCCCAACGGTTACTGATATAAATAGGAAAACGTGTTTGCGATGGCGGCCATTTTGTTTTTTGCCCGCAGCATTCAAACGCACCATTTTCAAGAGTGCCACCATCGAAATTATGTTTCTCCAAGGTCAAACGAAGAGATGGAGACTACTTCCACACTTGCATCATCAAGGAGCACACGGATGTACATTTGACAGGGGACTATTGTTTCAGTGGAGTCAATCAGGTTAATTAATTTCAAAACAAACTGCTGTAAACGTCGTTTCTAAGTTAATTTAATTTTACAATTATTCTAAAGACACCATTCTAGGCGGACGTATTTTTGTTAGCTCTCAGAAATAAATGTAAAAATATTTTGAAGCAGTTGAAACTAAGCTACTATGCTGTACCTGTGTTGTTAGCAAATGTTGATAACGATAAATAAAACCATTTTGTATATTTAAAAGTGAATCCTAGTGTTTTAACTTTATTGAATAACAACAACACCTGGAAACGAGACATAAAATATAGTATTTCGCTGATCGGCAGCAGCAAAGGAATTAGAAGGTGTCTGAGTCTGATGGTGTTTGGAGCAAAGAAAGGATGAGAAAGCTGTTTTAATGGAGTCGACAAGTTACCTATATTACAGAGCCATTGCGGATAGCAGCAGCGGTGCTTCTTTCAGCAACAGAAGGGTGAGCAGAGTCCATTTAAAACCGAGCAACCCATCCAGAACATAGTAATCAAACGGCAAAAAAATTTTTCTCTTAGTTTTCACAAAGATAAATGAGAGTTTGATTTCTTTTATTGCCAATAACATAATTATTTAGCAAAAACTAGCGAGGCCACGATAAATCGAGTGAATGCAAACCCTAAGAGAACAGAGGATTGTTTAGTTTCGTTACGACATTCGAATTAAACTTTTCTAGCCTAAGTAAATATCAGTCTCAAATAAATTGTTACGAAAACAAAGGCTGGACAAATTAAATTTGTTTTTACCGAGTCAACGTGTTCATAGGAATATATTACTATGTATAAATATCGACTTATTTTTCATATACTTAAAACTGTTAGATATCTATAAAATATATATCACCTTTTGAAATTCAGTTAATAAATGAGATATATCAAAAAGTAATTTTTTTGTTAGCGACGTAGCCCAGTTTATTTTGAATCTACTTCTGTACTTGTTAATATATTTTTACAGTCATTCATATAAAAAATCATAAGCATCAACTTGCCAACATACACGGTTATGCCTGTTCTGAACTAGTTTTTATTAGTCTTTCCACACTTTATTTACAATTTCGATTAAGCGGTGCTTCTGTATACTATTAATTTGATTACTTATTTAATTCCAGTCTTCTTCTGTCCATCTTTCTGCTGGTCTTGTTTAACATATCTATTTGACTTATCTCAATATACGAGTATCTTACGGTTTCACTAGCTGCATGTCTTAGAATGTTTATTTAGGTAAAGTGCTTTAAAAACCGTTATCAAGTGGCCCTGTGTCAAACAGTAATTTTTTAAAGTCATTTTGTAACTTGTTTTATGGATTGCGTATGCACACACCTCACTTTAACAACTGACAACTCAAGTGACCCAGCGCGTTGAATTCTGGATAGGGCGATGTAATAATTTGCGTATAATCACATAACCTCACTTTGACAACTGACAAGTGACTCAGCGCGCTGAATTCAGGGTAGAGCGATGTAGTAACCACCGAAATAGAGTTGTAAGACAAAATTTACTTCAAAGCCCTCTCGATAACGTTTTTTAAAGTTACGTTAGCATCTGTTTGTCATTTTTTCTTGTTTCTACCGCATAGATCATTATCGGTCTAATATCGGCTTTCTATATCTATATCATTGTTTCTCGCGCTTCATATCGGGACGTTCAAGCATCCCGTCTTTATGTCGGCTTTCATTTTCTTAATAATAACTGAAAGTTCAATTTGCATCTATTACTGTATTGTTTTGAAATTGTCATTGCCATGGTTTTAGTGGTCGAGATTGCTATATCACGCTTTTGAGCTGGCTTAGTGAATTAGAAGAAAAATCTTTGTAGATCAGCTTTTTCTGCTAATATTGTGACATTATCAGTATAGCATGTAAGCATCTCAAATTGTGCAATAAATACCTCCCGAATTATTTCACCATTTTAGACAAAGAAGTAGCCAAAGTCTATTTGACGACTATATTCTGTCAATAGTTCAAAAACGACATTTTAAGATATGTATTTATCTTCCGATATATCACGGAGTATTGCCCAGTAATACTGTTTTTTCAATTTTTTATCTTTAAAAATATTGTCTGGACACACAAACGACGACAACATTAAGAACTTTTCTAAATATATTCAATGTGTTACGGTCTAAAACGACTATAACAACACCGCGCCGGCTCATACAAACGTCACGTAAAAGCTAGACGGCCAGCGCGGACGATATTTCTCAAAATCGGAACAATGACTCACCTAGGACCGCTGCCCTGCCCGTAACAAGATATGCCGGCTAAACATCAGAGGAGCGAGGGGTGGCCCTAAACGAGAATACCTACGGGCAACGGCCTAAGGGACGGTAAATAGTAACAAAATTAAATTGAGCGCCACCCAGTTTCATCAATAAGAACGAAAATGCAAAGATAGACCCACTTTAGCGAAATCCAAAGCTAAACGGGCATAGAATATTTGTGCACAGCTTCATGACTCCGAACACTGCAGCGACAAGCGCCCTAACTTACCTGCGACGCTTGAAAACTCTTTCCAGGCTCTACCGTACATAAATCTGACACAGAGTATAACTTAACCTGAAAATAAGCATGCACAAGCACGTGGGATAATCATAAGGCAACGTTCAGTAAACCGATGTATTGGTCTAATCACATGGTCAAAATAGTGCAAAACAATGAGAACATATCATAAAGAAAAGGCTAAATCTATAAGCCCAGCTGGGGACGCTTTATCTCTAATCGATTACACTACAGGTGGGATAATGAAAGTTAGCACACAACCAAGTTAAATAGTTTACAGCAGGTCTCAAAAAGAATGGCCGTTCAGTAAATATGCACATGAATTATTAGCGAACAAATAGGTTAATTAGATTACAGGCGGCCCCAGAAAGGGTTGCCGTTCAGCAAATAGGCACATAAATGATTAGCAAACAAATGAGTTGATTAGTTCTTACAAGCTACACACACCTTATTGGTTAGTTTTGCCTGGCGTGCGTCGTGTCTGTCGGGGAGCCCGCCACTGCAGCGAGCGGACTTCAACCATAAGCGTGGGTGTCGTGCGGTCCCAATATTCCCTTAATTGGCAAAAACTGATGTGAAATCCTCACGGAAAAGCAACAATAAACGGCCAAGACCGAAATTTAGCCCGTTGTGCAGACTGAATCCCAATGTATTGGAGAGCTAGCCCAAACGGCCCTCGGACACTTGCAAAACGGCGGTCATTCAATAAACCGGACACGCACAACCCAAACAAACAACACACACACCAAGACGGCTCGTGACGAGCTCGACAAGCATAAACTGCCCTCGCGCCCGAGCGCGGGATGGCAACCAAATCACGCTATAACAACTGCCTGCAGTAGCAGCCGGTGACTAACTAACTCAAGCCAATGCTGCTACCGCCAAACACGCTCTCTGGCCTCACCACCTGCAGCCAATCAGGAATCAAACAACCACAAACGGTCTCGCGTGCCCCGACGGGCGATCCAGCTTAAAGACGAAAGACTGCGATGGAATGAAATTATTTAGAAAAATCTCTCGCCTGCTCTTACGGACGTTTCAAATTTGATCAAACAAACACGCTATAGAACGTTGAGACAGTCCAGGTGCAAGCTCGCCGAACTTCTAGAAACTGGATGCGTGCCAAATCTCGAAATTCCAAATAAATCAGAAAAAGTAATTATGGACGACAGAAAATTACAGGGGCCGTTATAGCTGCTTTCACACAAACTGATGAATTATTAGGCGTAAAAATACGACACAAACTTTTCAGAAATTTTGCGAGATAAAACTTCATTTGAGGTCATAATTCCAATATGTTGAAGTGATATTAGCTTTCATTATTAGCCCCACTTAGACTACATGTATATATGTACGATCGATCAATAAGAGGCGTTTTTTAAACATCATTTTCAGGTGTAAAGCTAGTCTTTTTTCGCCCGGTAAATTACGTCAGTGGGAGCAAACCAACTTTATCGCTGGCTGACGTCATCTTAGTTATTATTTACAAACACGTATTAATAAAAAACATACCTAGCTACAAAGGTACTATTCAGCTAAAATAATTGTTTTCATTTCACAACGTGTCATATAATCTGAATCTGCCTTTTTAAAATTTTAATCGTACATAAGAATTGTGTATGCGCCTCAGTCTTAATCACCGTCTTTGGCCCTTGTCATGTTCGGTTCTCCGCACTTCGCGTTATAACTTTCACGCCGCGGGCCAAACACGCCTCTTTTCGTCTTTGATACGTAAATTACTATTATGTAATGATTTGTGTCTGTGCTTTTATACGAATTATCCCAAACTTCTTTTATAATGACATCTTTTTTGTGCACGTAAATTGTTTACTGTGCAAATATATTATGTTTTCTAGCTAACCCAGCTTATTTTACTTAAGATACAATGACTCTTCTATCAGGTGGAGTCATGCATACATTATAATTCTCTATTATTTTAAAATTTAAATTTGACATTTAAATATGGCGTGTCGATAATACAGATCTGCACTTTATCTATTTTAAATTCTAGGCGTTTTAGATGTATTTTATTATCCTTACTTCGGCGAAAACACTTTACTGTACTTTATCAATAATCTGCAAGTAAATGGTATATGTTCTTAGCTTCCTATTAATACTAACTTGTATTGCTATCACATTTTTGTAGGTTTCTTCTCGTTCACATGGACCTCCAGAGTGAGCTGCAGGTAGCCCCTGGCGATGCATGCAGGGCTGAAAACGGGTCGATGGTTGCCCTCGTTGAAGCGGCACTTCCTTCAGGCTCAACACCGCCTAATAATCTCGTAATCTATGGACCTCCTTTGCGTCGACAAACTTGCAGCTCCAAGCGTCGAAACAGAATCTCAGCTACATCTGCGCGGGATTCTCAAGGTCCTATCTTTCAAGGTGTCTCAAAGATTCACCTGTGCTTGGAACTGCAATTGCGTGACCACTGTGCATCGGACGATGTTTTTAGGTATCGCCAAGATTATATTTTTTGAATTTATTTACTGTTTCTGGATTTCTTCAGCTGCGGCCCTTCTGCCACTCATGTGTTCACTCAATAAGACGATAAATTAACACTTGTACTGGTAAAAATTATATTTATTTTTCTCCAATTTGGAAAGCACAGGCGTTTTTATTCCCTCCCGGGACACATTTTTTACATTCTACTCTTTTAAACAACCAACTTATATTTTTTAACAAAACATCTCCAAGTTAGCCAACCCAATTATTTCATATACAAACATTACCTAATTTACATCCTTGATTAACATTATACATACATTCCTATTACGAATTATTTAGTTCCCATTAATTAACAATCAACATGTTGTTATCACAAAATTCTAATTAATATTTTTTTTAATCGGCAGTGAGAACGTCGAAATCGTTATTAAAATATGAGCAATCGGCAGTGAAGTAGAAGTAATCAATTGTTTTATGACTTTTTTAGGTCGCGGGGCGGCAGTTAAATGTCAACTGACCTCAACATAACCTACAAAAGTTGGTTTAAATGTTGGAATTTCACGATTAAAAAAAGTACTCCTCGACATTGAAGTTCCTTTTTATCCCTCATGTGGTTTATTCACATATTCACATTCGTGATGAAAAGCTCAACTTCAGTGCCTTGGTATACAAATTACTATTGTAAGCCATAAATTACTATCATTGCAAAATCAATTTAAAAACAACGGAAAATGTTTTGAAAATTATAGCCTTTTAGAGATTGTTGTGGACGTACCACAGCCTTCAGTTAGCGTCCTGCTCGTATAAAGTGTTGTGGCCCTAAATTATACTGGTTCAACACAATTCTGAGTGCATAGTCGAGCTTGCCTTTTGATGCTGTTGGACACATTTGATAAAAGGTTTGCATGCACAGCACTCAGACAGCACACAAACATTTGTAGATCTTTTTCAGAATATTACGATAGGTGTGCCAGACGACCGACCCGGTTTCGGAGGAGATATCTGCCGAGTTCCAGGCCAACCTCCTGCAAGGAGTGCAGCGCCCTTGACTTTTACCGTTTCTATAAAATAAGTTTTCTCGTAGCGGTACCATTCAAATTTCGATTTACCGGTCACTAGGTGGGTAGTTTCTTGGAGCTTGGGGATTCTCGGTTCAGAGACGTTGTATGTCATCCTAGCTTGTTTAAGTTAGTTGTAGCCTTGGCCATATGTTTTTATGCAATCCGGATGCTAGTGAAACATCTAAATTTTTTAACCGACAGGTAAACGGGGCACTATTGTATTGCACCCAGCATTTTTTGAAAAGTAAGGAGAATACGCTGCAATACCTATCACTTCTGTTTAATGCTTAAATACAAAATAAATAAGTTTGTGATATTGATGCGATCGACAAGGCTAGGAAAGAAGGGTGTATTAAGTCCCAAGCTCGAAAAGTTTAATTGCAACCTGAAATTTTATATTCAGCGTTCAGATTGAACAGGTGTTTGTCGAAACATACCTAGCTTATAACTCATAAAGATTTTTGAATATTTGAAATTACAAAACTATAAGATTTACAATTAAAAGAAGAACAGTTCTTAACAAATAATTTGATTCTTCGGATTAGTTCTAAAGTACAAATCTCATACTTCATATAAAAATTAATTGCAATAATTAATGTGGGAATAGTATCTTCATATAAGATAATACATTTTTTCATAAATTGAGTTTGATTTAGCTCCGATAGTATTAAATATTGCTATAATATGCACCAACAACGTGATTTATTTATTTAATTTTGTGCCCCACAATCACAATGAGCCCCACGTTGTCGGCGTCAATTAATATGCTATGACACCCTGAATGGTATTACTTTAGATTGGAATAAATTGATGTAAGATAAACTTATGTAAAAATATGCCCTTATTTTAAATTGTTTACTATTGAGTTTATTTCTTTTGTTAGCTTCGGTAGAACATTTACTCTTAAATCAGATTAGGTTCACGCTTTATAAAATATGACAAATTATTTTCATTTATTAAACCTTGCTATAGTCTTGATTTTTTTTATTGGTTTAATAGCAAATTAACAATCAGAACTAATTATAAATACAATGTGTTCTATGAGTTAATGTGAGGACATTAATGACGTGACTAGGAATCTATCCAGCGATGTTATCCCGTTTCGTTAGAGCTATCTTCCTTTCAGATCACTGGGCCATTTCTTCTTTTTTAGTCTCCTTGGAGGTGAGTCCTGCTGCAGGTTCAATGCGAAGGTATTTGGGTGGACTTGCAGTCGCAGAAGTGGTTGTTACTTCTGGTTGTTCTCTCTTCTTCGACTGTTGCTATGCCAAGGTCAGTATGCAATGTCAAGTTGCTGACATACCATGGAGCATTTGCTAGCATTCTTAGAGTCTTTGATTGCATACGTTGGATGGTATTGACATTGAACTACTTACAAGAGCAACCACAGAGTTCAATGCCATAAGTTCATATTGGATTAATTACGACTTTATACAGGAGGATCTTGTTTTCAAGAGAGAGGCATGACTTTCTGCCGAGCGACCAATGCATTTTCTTAACTCGCAAATCGATTTCTTTTCTTTTCTTTGTATGTGAGACTTCCATGTGAGTCGTTTGTCTAAATGACATTTGCTGGGGGAATAGGTATATTGTTCATATACACTGATGGATATTCTGTGCGATTTAGAGTAAAATTAACTTGATTATCAAAATTGTTATACTTTATAGTTAATCAGTATTACGAGAATTATTTCAAATGACACTTCTACAACTGTCAATGTTAAATAATGAAAAGTGAAAAGTTAGTAGAACTCATATCTGTTACAATTAATATCATGTCAAATATTGACAACGGCAAGTACTTCTTTTAAGGTGGCGATTTAGTCGCGAAAATCCGACGATCTTAAAATTTACTTAGTAAGTGGTACTCTCTCGTCTTGAAAAGCATGCACCTCAAATGCAGGGTGTTAGGTTTGCAACCAGTCTAAATGAATGGGTCAGTGGCACAATTTTAAACACTTGAGATGGTCAGGTGGCCGCGGGGGGCGGGACGTTGCCGGCTAATCGCACATGTCAAATGTTTTGACTAGCTTCTTATCGATCGATAAAAATTTAAGCGACCACACTCCCGATGTGAATCGTTGTAGTCTGGTGAACTTGGGGTTGGAGTTTATATAATTAGCAAGGATTATAACAGTTTATTCCAAACTAATTTGTTTTACGTTGTTTTAGTATTTTATTAGGGTAGTTGTTATGACATTCATATTATTTTGTACCTATTATAACTTCGTTCTACATTTGGCAGATCAGTAAAATTTGACATTAGTTTCGTTGAGTTATTTCAGTTGTGACTAGGGTGACCACCTTCAAATTTATACAAACCCTGAGATCCTTTGTGAGTAAAAAAAGATTTTCTTCAATTAAAAATACAGAATGTTTATAGAAAACAAAAAGTAAGCACATAAAACAATGTTCTTATTTCTTACTATTAATCGTTAACAAATATAATACAGGGTGTAACCAAATACTTGCCCATATCGTACGTCACAAATTGGCCAAAAAATTTTATACTCGTATAAGCATAGTTTCAATTCTCAACCTTTATGGAGATACTAATGAGGGGGGGGGGGGGGTTAAAATGAGGTTTATATCATTTCACTGTAAATTGGAAAAGGATATTCAAATGAAAATTGGCAAATCTTTTCTACCAGTAGAAGACTTATTTATGAAATGGTTTTTAATTTTTACGTACGCCTTTAAGAGATTAAAATTAGCAACTCGTATAAATGTTTTTATTAAAAATTCTTAACGGGAAAAAAATTGGTTAACAAAATTTATTGGAAAACCTGTTTTACTTAACAATGTTTTAGGTCGTTTTAATTTTTTCTTAAAACTTATAGTTTTTGATAAAACAAACACATTATGAGTTGCCAATTTCAACACCATAAAGCCATATACATTTTTTTAACTTCTATTGGCAGAAAATATCTCCTTGACAAGTGTCAAAATATATGTATACTTACTTTTAATATCCTGAATTGTTATGTTTGAGGTATAGATTTATCTATTTTTTAAATATTTTTCTATTTTGTTTTTTGTTTGTTTAAATACGAGTATTGTTAGTACTTTTGTGATTTAAATTACTAAAAATATAAATAGTATAGGCATTTGCATTTCTTTGTCATTTTTGTAAAATACTCCCTCAATCATTAATGATTTTTTATTTTGTAATAACGAAACTAAGAGATAGAGTAACAAGGTTATCACATCACCATGACACACACCTCACAAAATTGTTGCTGCGCAAGCACAAAAGGCGCGCTCCAACTTTGTATCCCGAATCCGTGGCAAGTTAAGCATTGTACCACCAGATGCAAGCGCATAAAGTACCAGCCTCTACATCGCAAGGTAAAATGAGGTTATCGATAATACATACATACACACATCTTCGTTCAATAGAGACGACGAGTACGACCGAAAGCAAGGTGGCAAGACACATTTCTCCAACCTGGCCCAGAGCTGTGACCTCAATCACACTGTATTTACTATCAATCTTGTATTGTAAATAAAGTAGTATAATAAAAGATATTTTTTGTCAATATTTGAATGTTTTGATATCTGTTTAGGCAAATATAACATTATAAGAAGTACGGAGTGATTTTTTAAAAACTCAATTGCAGCAGGCCCTGGATAGCTTGAATCACTTGGCAATGCTGAAATGTATTGTTGGTGACACTGTAAGTCTATGTTAAATACAAGGTTAGCAGGTTAGGTTTTGCGTCAGTCTGTGTCAAAACTGACGCAACACTTAACCTGTTAACCTTGAATTTGACATAGACTTACAGTGTCACCAACATTACATTTCAGTACTGGCACCTGATTCAGGCTATCCAGGGCCTGCTGCAATTGAGTTTTTAAAAAATCACTCGGAGTAAATTTGGTTGTAAACTGTATAACATTTACCTATATGTAGCAATAAAATTTGTTAACAGTGTCTGCTTTCTTGTAAGGTGTTAATTTAACAAAGCGATCCCGATTTGCAGTTGAATGTCAGTACAAATGATAAATGGCTACAAAATCGTCGAATTTTACAACGCAGACGATTGCCATTTATAAATTAGCAGATGATACCAGCCAATATTTGTCTTTCAAACGCAGTTTTGTTTACAGTTAAAAAACTTTACTTTTCTTTATAATTTTTTGTTTAAAGATGTGATGCTTTCTTAACGATTTTTCGTTTAAAAAAAACACTTTTGTCATCACTATGCAAAAAAATCTGGTGTGATACACGCACACAACTTCCTTTTACAGTGATCTTATAATTAGCCAAAAATTTGATTTTAAATGTTTTAAGCATTTGTCAAAAATTTTCAAAAATTACAAATTCTGCAAAAACGGTACAAAATAGAGCGTTAGTTGAAGAGACAAATTTTCTCTAGAATTTTAAGCTGAATTCAAAAATGTAATAATATACCGGGTGTTCTATTTAAAATAAGAGTTAATAAAAAAAATATACAAAAAAACAAAAGAAACCCATTTTAGAAGTATTCAACTGGAAAATCAACTATCTCACATCAATACACATTAAAAATGTAATAAAAATGTAAAGTACTTCCGGTTATGCGATTTTCTTCAAAAGCTTGCTGTCGCATCTACATAGTACACAAAACTTATATATGAAGTTTCAACGCCATACCTCTTTCCGTTTTTGAGATATTCTGTTCACAGGCAGACAGACACACAGACAGACAGACAGACACACACACAGACAGACAGACAGACCAATAAAAAAAAATATGTTTTTTTGGGTTCAGGGGACTCTGAAACGTGAAGATCTGTTGAAAACTCAACTTCGAATTTTTGGGGTGAAAAACAATACTTCCTTTATAGTAAAAGGAAGTAAAACTAAATCTGTTACATTATTTGCATTAAGTGTAAAGATATAAACTACAATTAAATAAAGAATACTATATTTCATTACGAGTCAATTCAAAACCTCCAAGCTGCCTAAATATAGGGAATTCCATAAAAAAGTAGGTAAGTTTTATTTGCCGCGCTTTTTTGAGGCACCCTGTATAATCAAAAGTATTTCAGTAATGTGCACCACCTTTGCACCTACAACTAAGGTTACCTACATTCCGCCGATGCTGACACGAAGAAAAATAATTTGACTGGGGGGATAAAATCAATGAATATCAACCTGAAATAGTTTGTTACATTATAAATACGATTCCAAAAATTATTTTATATTTTTGAAATCGCATAAAATAATTCCGGCCTCATCAATAGTCATATGTCAAAACTTTCTTTGGAACACTGGTACATGGCATGCTATTAATAATTAATATGTATTGCTTAACACTAATTATGTAAAATAAAATCTTAGCAGCTCTCAGTATTTATAATTGGGTAGACTATACAAATCCAATCCAATGTATCTGAGAAGTAAACGGCGAAGAAACTAAATTTTTGTGGAGAAAATTTAAAATAATTTCTAAAATTATATTTTGGCACTTTACCCACTTTCTACTAGCGACTTTTGCTCTGGAACTTTTAAATATGAACCTCTCGTTAACCCGAAGAATTTTGTTGATAACCCGAAGTCTTCGGGTCAAAATGTCAATATTGGTCACCCTTACCTACAACTTTTATATAAGTGATATTTATATGTAACTCTCAGGGCCGGTTGCAGAAAGCAACGTTAAGGGCCGGTTGCAGAAAGCAATGTTAAGTCTGGTGTTAGCTAACGCGACGTCAAAGTGAACAAAAACGAATCAAATCTCAAATGCTTATGGTAACTAATACATTAGTAAACAAAATTTGATGCGATTTTGTTCACTTTGACGCGACGTTAGCTAACACCAGGCTTAACATTGCTTTCTGCAACCGGCCCTAAGTCTGGTGTTAGCTAACGCGACGTCAAGTGAACAAAAACTAATCACATCTCAAATGTTTATGGCAACTAATACATTAGTAAACAAAATTTGATGCGATTTTGTTCACTTTGACGCGACGTTAGCTAACACCAGACTACGCGACGTTAGCTAACACCAGACTTAACATTGCTTTCTGCAACCGGCTCTCATAGTTTTACAACTATTTTCCACCCCGTTGCTGTTATCGGGCCCAGGATTGTGGTCTTCTAAAAATATTCAAGTTGCATGTTTATGCCTATCCCAATTCGAGTTTGAATTACGTCATTAGTAGTAGCGCCACCTACCTTACAGAAGCTGAACTATTTTTAGCAGAGAAACACGTATCAAAGCTCAAACTGCCAACACGAAATTACTCACGATGAGCTATTACAAGTATGTGTTGCTTCTCGGTCATCTGCTAAACTTCTGGTTCAAATTATTTGAATTTTTAGTATGTTATAGTTAAAACTCTAGAGAATATGGCCCCCCATTTTGTTTTACTGTTTGAAGAGTATTTCTTACAGAAATAAATCATCGAATTTCACGTTCAAAAATGCACTTTATTTATATTTTTTAGTCAAAGCCGTGATTTATAAACTAAATTTTAAATACGGAGGCCACCTTCCTTGAATCTTTCTGCTTATTTACGTATATTGTAGATTCAATTTGGTTCAGTATTAATCGCACCGCCTGCTCTCGAGTGAAGTCATGATAACCGCAATTTTAAGTTAAATTTCGTAAGAGTAAATCGCCATCTTAAATATCTTATTCATTCAATAATATGACATTTAAAATGCCTTTTTAAAATATTTGTTCAACTTAATCCTTTCAAATCTCCTCAAACTATCTTATAGTCTGTGCTAATTGTTATTTAATATGAATTATTAATCATTCTCTGATACTACCAAATAACCCTCTTTATTACTTCAAATATAATTTTAAATTTATATGTTAGAACCTTTTCTAAGAATATTAAATGCTTTACCGAATTTGAATTAAATCTGTAAATTATCAAATAAATTTCAAATAGCTATTCTGCTCTTTTAATATTTAAATTTGCCTTTTATAAATATAATGTTTTAACAATTAGGTACTTTTATTATTACATCATTAATCTTTAGGTATGATTAACTTTTGTAAAATTATTAGTCTTGAGGTACGATATGATAAACAATATATAGCTTGATCAAAAATTATTTTCAATTAATATGGCCATGGAATACTTCCTAATTTATGAATGCAACTATAACTTACTTAAAAAGCAAATATCAAGTTTGATATTTAAGTATAAATGTAGTTGCATTCAGAAATTCGAAAGTATTCCACGGCCATACTGAGATGAAAATGATTTTTGATCATACTTTATAATATTAAAAGATAACTTTTTCTATCTTTCAGGATATTTGAAATATGTTTAAAATTTATGAAAAATCACAAGATATTAATCTATTAAATAAAAATATAAGAATTATAAAATATGTTGATTGACAGAAGCGCAATTTTAAAATAACGCTTCCAAGAATTTTACAACTAAATATTTAAAAACGGTTTTTATTGCTGCTTAAATTAGAAAAATGTGATTGATCATTTCCTTGCAGTTTAGCAGAGGCCATGAGCATCGAGGCAAAAAGTAAAAGCCAATAACAGAGAATACTTTGAAACACGAAGCGAGTATGAGATTCGAGTAATCGAGGAAACATTTTTGTAATGGACACCGCCACTTTCGCTAAGAAGCTTCAACGAACTCGGAGCTTATTTTTCCAGAGTTCATTTGTATTTTCCGCCTATTGTCATTAAAATCGGCAGTCATCTAAGGTGAAAGTCTAGACTTGTTTTTCGCGTGACAGCTCGAAGACAGGAGATAATTCCGACAGGAAAGTAATATCAGTACTTGATTTTGATGTTTTTCTGGTTGAACTGGATTCGATCCCGATCCATACTATATTCCAGCGAAGCGGTCTTTGTCCGAGCGGCCGGTAATATCGTTGTCTTTTGTTATTGGATCATGAATTGGGTTTCAGCGCGCTGGTAAAAGCTCCGGAAAGCTCTATTAGCAGTCTTTCTTCCCTAACCCCAGCTTAGGAGCTTTGCGCTGTCATGGCCGTTCTCGCTAAAGGTTTTTACATTGAAATGTGCTTATTCTCTTTGTAGCTTTGTATCACTGCTTTATTTCACATATGACTTACTTGCTTACACGAGACAATGATCTGCTTAACGCTGCAACTTCTCGGCTGAATACCGTGTCACATTTTGGATTTTCCTCTGAAATATTCATCCGAGCTGTTACTCTATTTCCACAGCGCTTCTAAACAGTTTCTACTTTTCCCACATTTATTGTCAACTGTACTGAAAATTCCTTAATTTTTAAAATGACAACTTGCACAGATAACGTATCTTAGTTTAATGAAATTGTGAAAACTCTATGGATTTTATTCAAATAAAGAAGTAAGAAGGTTAAGAAAACGAAATACAAGAGATCAAAAAATCACGTCCTTATTATTAAGATTTCTAATTAAAGTACTTGTTTGTTTAGGAAAGAGAAAATTGCTAACTTACAAATTTAAAATTAAATA
This sequence comes from Agriotes lineatus, assembly GCA_940337035.1. Taxonomy (NCBI): domain Eukaryota; kingdom Metazoa; phylum Arthropoda; class Insecta; order Coleoptera; family Elateridae; genus Agriotes; species Agriotes lineatus. The sequence goes on along the minus strand of OW679196.1, from coordinate 117,278,250 downwards.
TGTTTCGACAAGCAAATGATCGCTGAATGTAAAATTTGAGCTGACATAAAGCCTTCTGAACTACCGATTTGTACACCACACTTTCTAGCGTTTTCGATCACGTCGATATTCGTTATTTATTTATTTAATTCAGCACATCAAAAGAAATGGTATTGATTGTATCAGCAGTTCAATCTTGTTATATTTTTATTGTATGACTACAGGCTTGTTCAACGATCAAGTAATTTTTATTTTGCTTACATTTCAAAGAATGTTTCAGAACACAACTAATTTACCGCATTAATAAAGTGCATTTCTTAAAATTTAGCTAAGTTTTACACAGAAAGCACCACGTCATTGCTTAAACATTTAACGTAACTTTGGTTGTCGTTCACATGGGTTCAGTTTGTTATAAGTTTTAGAATTATAAGAATTGTCTAAATATGATATTTATAGCAAATTTTCATGAGTTCGAGTGATCAAATACAATAGGAACCTTTAGTGGAATAGGTAGAGTTGTGTAAGCTCGGTAGTCGTCTTTATAGGGTTAAGTATTAGGGAAATTGTTTCAAATGCACCACATGTAAGATGTCTTCATTTCACCTATCGTAATGTTATGAAAAAAAAAATAGTTGTGTACCGTCTGAGTGTTGTGAATGCAACCTTTTAAGCAATGCATCCAACAGCACTAAAAGAAAGCTCGGTTATGCGCTTAGGGTTGTGATGGACACTTTAATTTTCTTATTTGTATTTGTACATTGGTTAGGCATGAGTGCGTGAATTATGTGGCAACGTATTGTTGCCACAAAAATAAATTAAAAACTAGGAATTAGGGCAACTTTTTTTTAGAAGGAAGAATAGAATAGAGACTAGGATTATATCTCACCTTTATAGACATAAGACCATTATTTGACCTAACACGAAGAGAATGGTTATAGAACAATTGGAAGTCACAAAATAAAACGTATAAGAGTTATGACGTAAGGGAATTATCCAAATAAGTGGGCAACGGTCAGGAGAATTTGCAGTGACGACGGGCGTGAAACAAGGGGATAACTTAAGCCATTTACTATTTATAATTGTGATGGACAGAATCTTTAAAAAACACACGAACAAATACCTCAAAAACAACAGTAGGATACCGGAACTTGAGACCTGTAAGCATAGACTGCCCAATATATGTAGACGACATTGTTCGCATTACAGGTACACAAACTAAAATGCAAAAACGAGTAGAAGTATGGAAAGAGGAGAATAAAAACATTAAAATAGAATTGAATACAGAAAAAAGTAACAATGAAAATAAATAAACGACATTTCTTCATGTGAGCATTCTTTAGGCGTCAGCATCGGCATGGCTATATATACTTAGTTTCTAGTTTGTTCGTGGTTTTACACGAACACGCTGAATGTGACAAACGACTCGAAGAACTCAACGTTTCGCCCACTTTCGTAAGAGGCTTCATCAGGAAGAAAAAAGCAAAAGAGCATGGTAACTCAACGTGTTAACCACGACAGAGGCGAAACTCTTTACAAAGGGAAGGGACAGAAGAGCACGGTAACTCAACGTGTGAACCACGTCAAAGGCGAAACTCGACTGACTATCGGAAGAAGAAAAGCAAGAATTTATAGGCAAGCGCCGTGGCGATTCAACAAATGCCGTCGCGGTTCAGTGGCGGAGGGCGGGGCTTAGGAATTAGCACTTTCCACATAGAAGGAAGGGGAAAGCCTTCGTTCCGATTGAGATTATTAGGGTGTTTGCAAATTTCAATGGCTTCGCGAATCTTTCTGCTAAAGAAATGAGGATTTGCAGATGATGGAAGTTTCATCAAAAAGGATTTTATCCTATACAAAAACTTTCCGTTATCAATTCGCTTGTACACCGGGCTGTTTCCATATCCCAACCCGATAATATCCACGCTGAATTAAATCACATTCGGAAAGCTCTTAGGAATAACGGTTGCTGTGCTAGGGATATACAGTCTGTCATCAATCGCCATCTTCACCCACGGCCACCCAAACCTCCAAAACCCGATCCTCCTGCAGCAATAGTCTTTCTTCCCTATATCCACCAAGTCACGGACCGCATAGGAAAGTTTCTTCGAAAACAAACATTAAAACAGTATTTAAACCCCCGAGCAAAATCTCACAGGTTCTTCCTTCATCTAAAGATAAATTAAACACTATGTCATCTAAAGGTGTGTGTTTATCGAGTCCCTTGCTCTTGTAATGCTATATACATTGGTGAAACAGGTCGTTCAGTGAAAACTCGCATCTCTGAGCACCAGCGCTGTCTCAAGTCAGGTTTCGTTTCATCATCGGCCATCGCCGAACACCAACGCGATACTGGTCATAAGATCCTTTTTGATGAAACTTCCATCATCTGCAAATCCCCATTCTTCTTTAGCAGAAAGATTCGCGAAGCCATTGAGATTTGCAAACACCCTAATAATCTCAATCGAGACGAAGGCTTTCCCCTTCCTTCTATGTGGAAAGTGCTAATTCCTAAGCCCCGCCCTCCGCCACTGAACCGCGACGGCATTTGTTGAATCGCCACGGCGCTTGCCTATAAATTCTCGCTTTTCTTCTTCCGATAGTCAGTCGAGTTTCGCCTCTGACGTGGTTAACACGTTGAGTTACCGTGCTCTTTTGCTTTTTTCCTCCTGATGAAGCCCCTTACAAAAGTGGGCGAAACGTTGAGTTCTTCGATCTCAATCATGACACGGTCCAATCCCGGAAGTCGTTTGTTACTTAAGGAAAATGGCCGTGAAAGCCTCAAAAATCACGTTGAATGTGGACCTTTTAACCATCGCCAAATAATCAAGTATCTGTACGAATTTCTAATTTGTTTTCAAGATGTGGTTAATAAATAAATTATTATTATTATTATTATAACGGATGGAAAAATAGATTTAGAGGTGACAAACAGAAAAATGTACTACGCACTAACAAAATATTGGGAAAACAGAAATAGAAGATCACATAAAACTCAGCAATACAACCAAATAGTCATACCAACAAGTCTGTATCTCTCTGTGATACATGGGTAATAAGCAAAAAACATGAAAGTAAAATAAAAGCCATGGAAATGAGATACCTAAGGAAAATCAGTGAAAAACAATATATGATAGAGTGAGAAATTAACAAATAATGACAGGGGCTGAAAGAAGAAGTAACTATAAGATAAGATATAGATAACATATAGTTAAAATTTATCCAGAAAGACTTGTCAAAAGATTAATAGATGGGATAACGTTGGAAAACAGAAGAAGAGAAAGACAGCGAAAACCAGAGTAAGAAATTGAAGAACTAGATGCTAGCAGAGGGACAACAATCAATGAAATGAAAAGACTGACTGATAAATAAAAGAGAATGGAAGAGATGAGCGGAAAATGTGGAAGATCTGACTCCGTAACTGGCATAATGAAACGAGAAGAAGATGAAGAAAACAATTATTGTTTTACATTGTTACTTTCGATATTAAAATTTGAAAGATTTCATTCGTCGAGTTTCCAAAAGATAAAAAACTAGCAATTTAACATATCTAGAAACTTCAGAACCTCGTTTTTGTTATCTGTATTTACTGTCCCGATAATAATATTTTAAAAGTTGATATCTTTAAAAACAGTATTACTGTGCTAATACGACATTGTACATCTGAACATACTTGCACGTGTTTAAATTGCAACACAAAAACACAGGTTTATAAAACTGAACATGGCAAAAAAAAGAATGTGGCAAAAAAAACCGAAGACGCATAGGTAACAAAATATTAAAAGAATATATTCCAAATATTAACGTGAGACAAACATGTCAAACAACAACTGCAGTAGTTTGAATCGACAAAAGAAGATCGGAATTAAGCAACCACATTAATGGAACATACCAGCACTACCTAGTCAAAGCTGCAAAAGACAAAATCTCAGTAGGGTAGGTAGAAAAGTGTGGGGAAACCAACAAAGTGATGATAAAATTGGCTGTGAAGAAAACTTCTGTAAACACGTTTATAGCCTATTAAAAAGAATTAAGAAGGGGACGGAGAAAAAACCACGATTTCACACTCCAAGCGCTTGACAAGCAAACGCCAATTCAAGAAAATTGTCGTAGACAATGACATATTCATGATTTTTTATTCGATTTTGAAAATTTTAAGGTTGAAAGATAGATTAAGAGTCACCGAACTAGATTTGAAATAAGCTGCACGACGCCGCTAACCAAAAAGTATATCTTAGTGATATATTGTTTCTTGAGTAAGCCTTTTGGAAGTGAAGTATTTCATGGATATTCAACATCTTCAAGGATATGGAAAGAGAAGCGTTTCAGTACTTACAGAAACACAATTATAATAACATTGCGGTTTATATGTTGGTCTCCTAGGCGACAAGAAAATGTTAAGCTGACATAACAGTAAAACTTAGTGCCTCAGATATCATATTAAATACATATCGACCAAAACGGCGTTTTTCTAAAATACAGCGTCTTCCAGTCACGGTTTTCATGAGGAATGAGAAATATACAATTTAATTGCAAATTTATTGAAACAAGGAAGATCATAAAGTAATCACAATGTGAAAACATAAACACGCTGTATTGCGAAAACTAAGCCAAGAAGTCTGTAAAAATACGTTTAGTAGTGCCTCCGTCGGAACATTTCTTGCATCTTAGTAGTTTTATTATAGATTAATTTGCTCTGTTTGTTATCTAGCTAGCTCAGTATATAGGAAACCCTTTTAAATACCCCATCCATGATTACGAAAGATAACTACCTGCCAAAAAACAGACAGCTGATCTGCACCTTGGGCTGAAACTGACTTCAAGCATATGCACCTCCTCCTCCTTAGTCCATTGCTTCTTGTCCGATGAATGACGATGCATATTCCAATTTAGAATTATTTTATAACCATATTACGCCATCTTACCCTATTGTTTGTTGTTCTGACAGTTCCCTCAATATTGGCCCAATAGCTTAGTAGCGTCCATTCATTTCTGTGGCGATCTTACTCTTCTTCTTTTGTCTTCCACTTTGACTTGTATTACAAGTTTTTCCATACTGTTATAATTACATGTTATATGTCCAAAGAATTGCAGTAGTTTGTAGTGGTTGTATTTCTTGTAATACGGATGCGTTTGTTCTTCTCTTAGTTCAAGACACTCGAAGCATTCGTCTGCAAATCTACATTTCGACGGCGTCTATTCTTTTTCGGTCCGTCGCTAGCAGTTTTCACGTTTTCGAAGCATACATAAAATAGAAAACACTAGTGTATTGACAATCATGATTTTTGTATGTGTTGTTATGCTGTTGTCTTTCCACAAGGTAGTTAGCTGTGTCATTGCAACCTTTGCCATTTGTATGCGTCGCTTTATTTCTTGTTCGCAATTCATGTTGTTGTTAATACTGGCTCCAAGATATAAAAACTTGTCTATTACTTCACATCTTCCACTTTGTTGTAGTAGAATATCATCCGCGAAATATTAAATCTACAGGTTTTACGCCTATTAATATTGGCGCCACCATTCCAGTTTTCTAGAACTAAACGCATGGTATGTTTGCTATATATATTATATACCCAGTAATGGAGACAATACACTGCCCTCTTCGAATTTTGCACTTTCTTGAAAGATATTGATCAATTACTTCCCTCGTCTGAAAGGCGAAGGAAGTATCGTAATTATTGTAATTCCCAGATTTCTTCCGATCTTCACGTTTCAGGGTCCCTAGATGACCAAAACGAGTTTTCTCAATGCCGTCTGTATGTCTGTCTGTCTGTCTGTATGTCTGTCTGTCTGTCTGTTTGTCTGTCTGTCTCTTGGCGGTACAACTCAAAAAATATTTGTCGGAGAAAGACGATATTTTGCATACACATTATATATATATATTGCAATAATCTTTGCTAAAAGATGATGGTATGTAATTTTTATAATAATTAAATAAATCAGTCAAAGATATCACACCTAACTTTGTAGTTTTTAATTATCAAATGTGTCCTGATTAAAATTTCTGGGTTCGTGTTTACGTTACTATAATAAAACAGTAGTACGCCCTTTTATCTAATAAACCACTGATCTTTTAGATTAGAATTGGCTAGCTCAAATTAAAATCGCAGGAAACTCGAAATCTCAAGGCTTTAGGTTCGTATTTACGTTAAAATTTAAAACTGGCTGTAACGTCACTGGAATTGAATGCATACGAAACACAGCGATGGTGCTGCGCAATCTGTCAAAAATCTACTAGCCCAAACAACTTCAAAATGTGCCACGCTGGCGTGTGATTACGTTAAAACTATAATTAATTGAGCAGATTAGATGGTAAGATTTGAATTACTCGCCTATCAACGGCTTATTTGAATTCCTTTGTTTTACAGCCAAAAACAACGCTTTGCTTGTTTGTTAAGCGTCGGTCGATTCGAGTTTGTTTATCTTAACCTCCAAATATTATTTTGGTAATTTCTGGATCCAATATTCCTACTAGACGATATTTAAAACTTTAGGCGCCTTCCTCAGGTCTTTCTTGTTCCGCACGGTAAGTTTTGTAGCTCTAACACGGATAATAACTTAACAAGTCTAATCTAACCTCAATTCTTAGGATCGGAGAGCTCCTCCACTGCCTGGCGTTGAAACCAGGGCCCCCTTTGGTGCTGATACCGCTGTAATCGCTGCTGCCGGTCCGCTTGGTACTCTGCAACGTCCTCTCATTGCTGTAGCCCTCTCGTTTGCTGCTATCGGAGCCTCGTGGACCTCCTTCGATGAACGCTTGAAGATCGGAAGTCACCACCTCGGTGAGAAAATTAATTTCGAGGAAAAACGCTACCCACACTTCCACAGATACTTTAAATTGTGCTGAACACAATATTGCAGTATAAGATTTCTTGTAATAAAGTTGAAGCCAAATTTAATCAAACTTTCAATAATTTATTCATTTGTTTTCCCTATATCTTATTTTATCTCTGTGAGATCTGGTCGGATTCGAACCGCCTACCTCTATATTAACAACCAGAGATTTAGCCATCTGAGCTACCTTCTGTGCCAGCATTATTTTAAATGACTTAGGCTTTTACTTTGCCCAAACTGTTTTATAATTAGCTACGTTCATTAAAGATATCAAACTATAAAATTTGAGCCTGCTAATACAATTCATACCGATGCTAATGGTTATTTTTGCCAATGTGAGTTCGGATTGACAATTTACGTTAAAATTTACAGATGTGTGATTTACTTCAACTCTGTGCTTTTTGTGATTTGTTTTTTAAATATTCCTGCTTAGCTAGCAGAGCCGAATGTAGGGCTAAATACCATTTCATATATATATATATATATACCTGAAATGAAACCGGTAAAATTTCAGACAAATATATATATAAGGTAAGTACCTTAAAAAATAAAATTTTGTTTATTTTTTATTCAACTTGGTAATAGATACAAGTAATAATTTGTACATAGTTCAGGCTTTATTCTTACCAAAAATGGAAACCAATAGATACAGAACATTTTTTTTACAATACAAAAGCGAGGCACAAATTAGCGTGTTACTAAATATAGCTGCGAAGCAGGAATACGAGAAGTTGATGCTTCGTGGCGCAGGTAGAAATTGCCCAGTTCCTTAAAATCCCAGAAAACGTTGGAACTACACACGCGGTTTGCATGACGTTCGAATTCGATCACCGATAACTTTTTTTTTATTTGAAAATTTATTATATTATTAGAAACGTGAAGATATTTTGACTCCTAACTTATTTTTATTTTTAGGCCAGGAGCCGCATAGAGCGCAAATCTTTTCGCGAGGCTGTGAAGCTGAAAATAAAGGAATTTTGTGCATACATTTACAAGCTTAGTTTTGAATATTTCTCGATGATTCTTAAACTAGTGGAAATATTATTCTTTCTACATTCAGATGATATTAAATTACTCTTAAAATTACTTTTAAGAACTGCTACAGAAATTGTTTAAGTAAAGTGTACTGGAATTTGCAGTGTAAACTTTAGATTCGACGTATTTTGGAAACGATTACAGATAAGTGTATACATCCAGCGTATGAAATGTGTCAGAAAGAATCAAGGAATTTTTAGTGAAAGAATTATCTGCATTGGTTTATTGATGTAAAAAATATAATTCATTTTTCATTGCCTGATTTAGTTGAAACGCACCTCGCCCTAGAAACGCCCGGCGCGAAGGTTAAGCCTGCTGAAACGCAACGATATGAACAGGGCTCCATAGCGTTGTTCGCAGTCGCAAGCGCCGCGGTTCAAATCCCTCCAGTAACGGATTTTTTTTTATTTAAATATGTAGTTAATTTATTAGAAACGTGAAAATATTTTTACTCCTAACTTAATTTTATTTTTAAAATTATTAAGTGTCACAATGTCGACGAGGGAAGTTCTGGGTAAAGCCTTTTACAGATTTTTTTACTGTTGCTGAACTGTTTGTGTAAAGTTGGTGAATGATGTGTGCATTATTGGCCCCATTTAATATTAGCGAACGCTTTAGCGTAATCGACAAAGCGGCAAGTAGTACTAACTCCCTCGACTTTTCTATTAGTTGTCGTACATTTAAGGTCTGTTCTCCAGCATGACGGCCTTTTACAAATCCGAAATTCTGGGACAATTTGACATGAGACGTATGCAATGATTCTTGCTTGGAAATGTATATCAGAATTAGTACTATTAGGCGAACATTATCGCACTTAGTTGTACTCTCTTTCTTGTGGAGTAATATTTTTATGTCCATTCTTTCGGACATTTTCTCGTATTCCAAATTTGTTGTATGATTTTAGAATTTCGGCTGTCACAGTCGATGCTTGCCGCTTTACTGGTTCTCACATATTGGGTTCCTCATCATAGTCTTGTTTTCGGTGGGTAGGATTATCTTTATAAAGCATCTTACAGTGTTCCCTTCATATTATCGTCACACAATCAATTTCAGATACGATGTTACCATTTATGTTTGCAATTGACCAAGTGCGTGGTTTGATATTTCTGGTAATTTGCCGTATTTAGAAATAAGATCTTTCGAGTTATATTTTTCTGCGATACCATAACATATGCACAAGAATAGTCAATTTGCTTACACAAATATATTGATTTCGAAGAAAATGGGCCCTATAATAATAATTGGTCATTCCTAAACACAAATTCACAATTAGAATAAGTATTCTATGGCGATATAGTTTGGGGCTACTCGAATTTCATTTAAACACACATAAAACAATCTTAAAATAGAACACCAAAATAACCGCGAATTAAAGTACATTGAAAGTATGGTCCTGTACGCGATGACATGCATAAAAACCAGGTGCAATTCACATTCGTAAGGGCATTACTTTAAGCTAACGTGATTCTAACACAGATGTAGTGCCGTGTTATCGCTGAGACTACAATCACTTCCTGTAGATATTGAGGTACGAAATCGTGGTTTGTAAACTGCCACGTATCCCGAATTGGGCTAACTATGGATTACGTTACTAAATCTTGAACGGTGTGACGCGTACATACGGGGAATACCCTGACTATTAACTCTGGTTCCGTTATGACGGCTGACGTCATTAAACCCTCAAAACACCTTTGGTTTGTTGCAATGTGTACTTATTCTGTACACAATAAAAATAGCATTCACTTGAAACTATTGTGAATTTGCCTAATTCTGGTAATTCCTGTGGCAACATTTCTAAACAATTGCAATTATCGTATTATAGTGTATGAAATATAGTGAAACGACAAAACAACATGATCCATAGCAGAAAATCCAAATTTGGGACTAACTCCAAATATTACTCCAGCAAATATAAGAGCTATACGTATCTGGGCCAAATGATATGATTCTGGGCTGGTATGTAAACATGAAAATAAGCAATTCAGGCAAGAAGCCAGATTCCCGTTTCAACTGTTTCAACATTTAAGTAGCATCTTTACGGAACGTAACCGGTCTAGGTAGCCCAGTGGCTAAACATTTTCACTACTGATCTAAGGGTGGCGAGTTCGACTCCTGGCACCGGTGAGGTTTTTAAAAATAAAAAAAATTAAAGGGCTTTACTAGCAATTTGCCTTACAAGTCAAAGTTTTAAAACTAAACATTTTGAAAATATCAAAGCAATACAAAAGTGTTTTGAATTATATACAAAATAAGCACAAATAGCGTAACGCTGCTCATAATACTGAATATTGAGAAACACGAAACGCATTTATTGACAAAATTTCTCTGTCGATTCTTAAAAATCAGATCATGTAGGTGTCAGTGTCAAGCAATTCATTGGAGGTTGGTCGTTTTTCAGTCCCAGTAGAAAGCTAAGTTTTCCTTATCTATTTTTAGTTTTAATTGCTAATCGTTGATAACAAGGGCAGATTGTTCCTTGTAACGTTCGAAATTTAATATTTTTTATTTTGCAGAGTGGCGAAATCTTGTACCGTATAAATAAAAATGGTTTCCATTTACTTATAATTTTATTATTAAAATACCTACTGTTCCCGTTTGACAATAATATTGATGTTCACTTACCAATTCTAAAATAAAATCAACAATCTTATTTAATTTTCTGCATCTTTGGTTATCTTTACCTAAACAAATTATGTGTGTTCTTGTTTGCAGGTTTTTAAACAGTTTTGATGCTTTATTATAAAATTAACTCAATTATTAGCAAATTAACAGCAAATCTTTGAGAATATAATAGCTAGTTAACTCACAAAACCTGTGAATGTGGGAATAGTCACATAAACTGATGGAATAGTTGTCTAATTAATTATATCCTACTAGGAGGGTCTTTTAACACCAAATTAATCATAGATTTGTCTCCTTATTAAATCCACGGAGCCGTTTTCTTGATAGGCGAGCTCCTCGGCTTTCAAGTTAAACTGAAATGAAATTAAATCCTTTGGCGGAGGGCAAATAAGTATAACTAAATAAATGAAAAGGCTTGATTTTAGAGATATCTTTTGAGTTGCCGAACAAGTTTCTAAGTACGGAGACATCAAAAGTAAAATTAGTGGAATCGCTTTCCATTTATATCTTTGATCATGTCTCAATGGTCGCGCTTACAAGAAACAGAATAATTTAATGAATGTCCCGCTGATCCCGACAAATTACCGAGATTAAGGAGCTCGCGACGTCGAGCTTAAATTAAAAATGTTTATTTTGGGCTGCTTCTGGGCCATTCAGCAGGAATTAATCACTTCAAACGCACCGATATAAAAGTTTTTCTTTTGTAAGCACCAGATAAGCAGTGGAAATGTCGGACGTTCAGCTCTGGCTTAAGACGGTTCGATTTCTGGCCAAATGATTATGTGGACATTATAAAAAATGCAGCTAGTTTGCGAAAGCCCCGGTGCCTAGGCTGCGATGTGGCGAAATCAATGACCAGACGCTTTTAGGGTAAAATATTTGGGGATTCCTCACAAAGCCCGAATTTTGAAAGCTTTGAACTCATATTCGGTGAATAAAAGCTAAGTTGCTCTCCTATGTGAAAACTTCCGTGCTTTGATGTAGGCATTGACATAACTGCGTATTTTTGCGAGCCCGGATTTAATAACCCCGGGGATAGTGGCTTTTTTATCCTAAGCGGATCCGCTGCACCGCACGTCCGAAGAGATAATTAGCGAAGTGTTAAAAGGTAAATTCCCCCGATAAATTCGAATATTCAAATTGCTCCTGCAGATAATCAAAACTTCTAATTTCCCCAAAGAAATCACGTCTGCTTTGTGGACGCAATCTGATGTAACTTGTGGAGATGTCTATTAAAAGCATTAAACGTGCTGTGAATGCGTCGCGACGCCGCGTTTACGATTGCTGCTACAGCGGTGTATAATAAAACTAGAGAACTATTTTCATAATAAAAAGGTATAGCTCTAGTTTTTTGTTTGTTTCCGAGGACTAGTACTAATTATGCAGAGCTTTGTAGGTATTGACTCAGCCATTTTTTAAATTTATTAGGCTTTGTTTGCAAAAACAAAAAATATTAAAGGTAGAAGAAATTAGAAAAGTTAAATTTAAAATACATTTAAAAAATTACAGAACAAGCAAACCTGGACTGAAATCAACAAATTACTTGTATATCAAAGAAACGCAGCTTTAATGGCAATCTAATAATTTATTTCGTAAAGTTATCAAGTTAGAAATATTACAATACAATTCCATAAAACAATGTCAATTACAATTGACAAAAGAGTTAGAAGACATTGTGAGAGAAAAGAAGATGGCGTATCAAAAGTGGCTGGCCACTGGACACCGTGAAGATAGAAGGCAATACATGCAAATGAATTACGGAACAAGAAATCTGTAAAGTCCTTTACTCAGAGCTTCTCTCATAAGTGGATGTTGTGACCCTAAACAATTTTAAAAATCAAAGGAAACTTGGGGTAAAATTATCTTAACGGTCCTAATGATACGGAAACAATAAACGGAAACACCTGGCAATGCGAATTACATTAATTTTCAAATAAAAAACATTACTGGCAGCGGAATTCGAACTTTATCGCCTTCAAATGCGATTTTAACGCTGGGCCCACGCTGTCAAGCGGGACCGTTCGGATCTATGCGATGCAACTCCATTAAAGGCAACGCACTTATTCGTTTTCCATTTTTGCCTCTTATAACATTTATCCTGTATTTGTTGGGCCCTATTTTCGTCAAGGGTAAAGCCTGTACTATGTGCAAATTTTATCTATTTTTTAGTTAAAGCAAAAATAAACAAACTATTACTTTCTAATGTGCTCACCCTGTATATATTGAGTCCAAAATATGCCATTTTTCGTTACGAGTAAAAACCTGAGCCATGTGCAAAATGTTACTTTCATTTAAGTAATAGTTCTTGAGTTAAAGCAAAAATAAGTCGAATTTTGTTTTTTAAGATGCTCACCTTGTATACACTGTGATTTTTTTATCGCGTTACAACACATATTACGTCCAAGCGTTTTTTCATGAGTATTTAACATTTAGAACAAAAAAAAGTATTAAGGACATTTTCAGAGAAATCGGACTACTTTGAATTTTTATTTTTTTTTAAATTTTTTATACCAACATACCTTTTATAGTGGCTGTAGCAGATACTGTTACTGGTTCACAAACTAAGATGTTTAAAAAACAATAGAGTGCCTCCTGCGGCCACGATAAAAGGTATGATGGTATAAAAAATTTAAAAAAATAAGATGTGAATCCATAAAATGGTTAAATCTGCATTTTTTTATATTTTTTTCACGAAGGGGTAGTTTCACCTCTTAAAAACCAAAAGCGCAAGTCGGACATATATCACTTTTGAAGTTAAGGGCAAGACGAGCTTAATTCCAAATTTTCATAGAAATTGATGGAGGTTCAAAGAATTCTGAGGTAATAGCATATTTTTACCTTTAACGACTGGGACTACAAGTCCCTCTTGTACGGACAATCTGTTATGTATCAAACAAATAAAATACTATATTGCATAATAAAGAATTGCATCTACTTAGTATTTGTCGACCTCCGTAAAGCATACGATGGCGTACCAATCAACTAATTATGAAAAGCAATGACCACAATCCTGTAGTTGTCCAGACTAGATTTTGCCTTAAAAAATCAAAATAAAAATAAATATCAGACCAAATATGGCAATACTAGACGATCAAGTCCAAAAGGAACAAATGAGAGAAATTACGACAAACGGATGTAGGGACAGATAAAGAACTCGTAGAAAACCTTTGGAAACAGTTCAAAAGCACCATTAATGACAAACAAGCCCAAACCTGATTATCAGATTTGGCTTCGAATTTAGAAATATCTCAACGTTAATTTTATTCTACCAATCTATAGTGAGGTCCAAATTAGAATACGCATCATTGATATGGAATCCATCACACAATAATTATCTCAATGATCTAATAGAATGAATTCAGAAAAGAATTGTACTATTTTGATACCATATTTTGAATTGTCGCCGCTATATGAATTTAAATCTTTAAAAAGCAGACATTGAAATGGTCTAGTGTACCGGGTGGCCAATTAAGAAGGGCACTCGGCCATATCTCGAAAAGAAATTGCCGTAAAGACTTGGGGTAAAAAAATGTGTGACTAAAGCGGCCAAGAGAAAATGCTGGAAATTATTTTTAAGTTTCTAGAATGGCCGCCAGAGGGCGTAATCGCATTCTTGAATTTTAAATCTCGTTTTTTAAAAAATATTCTAATATTACAGATAGCTAGAATGGACACCGTTTTAAAGCTGAGATAAATTCGATTCCTTTTTGTTCAATGCTTTTTGCTCTATCTTTTAAGGGAAAGTGGTGGGGGGTGTCCGAACATTTTCGGAAAGAAATGTCAATAACTTCAAAATGGCTGAACGGATTTTGTCAAACTTGGAGTCATTGAAAAGGGCTTTTCTGAGGCTATCAACGTTGCTTTGAGTGGATTGATTTAGATTGCTTGTGTCGCCGCTAAAGGGCGTTTTGCGACAACACTACAAATGAAATAGATTTTCTCAAAAAAATTAAATGCAACGATATCACCTTTATTGCAACAAAAGGTAGCCAAATAAGAGTCTAACACGGTAGTGAAAACCGCATTTCGATATTTGTTTCCTAACCTAAAATATCAGTAAAAGAAATTAAAACTCGAAATAATGTCGCATCTTTGGGAATATTTTCAGTATACCTGCCATTATTAAATCCTAATTATCGTTCTTTTGGTAAAATATATATAAATTTACTGTTAAAATACCAACATTATATTTAAAATGTCAATAATAATTAATACTCATTCACTATGATTGAATATTGCCCTTCTGTCCACATGAAATTCGAAATTTTGAAAATGCAAGTGTGCTTTGGAAAACAAAATAGCAAAAATTATAATGGTGGTGTTTAAGTGTCAATCATATTAAGATTGCAGCTATTTATAGTGCATTTTGGTGGCCTTATTTGTAAAAAATGCCTTTTCCATCTGTAGAAGTGTTTGATATGTTTTGTGTTTATTTTCAAAACAATGAAAACGCAACGGTTTCTGTTAGAATCTATGCGATGGAGTATCCTGATATGCGCCATTCAACTGTCAAAGTTTTTCGTGTGGACGGAAAGGCAATATTCAATCATATTGAATGAGTATTAATTATTATTGACATTTTAAATATAATGTTCGTATTTTAACTGTAAATTTATATATATTTTGCTAAAAGAACGATATACATAATTAAAATTTAATAATGGCAGGTATACTGAAAATATTCCCAAAGATGCGACATTATTTCGAGTTTTAATTTCTTTTACTGATATTTAGGTTAGGAAAGAAATATAGAAATGCGGTTTTCACTAGCGTGTTAGACCCTTATTTGGCTATCTTCTGTTGCAATAAAAGTGATATCGATGCATTTAATTTTTTTTAGAAAATCCATTTCATTTGTAGTGTTGTCGCAAAACGCCCTCTAGCGGCGACACAAGCAATCTAAATCAATCCGCTTAAGGCAGCGTTGATATCCTAAGAAAAGCCCTTTTCAACGACTACAAGTTTGACAAAATCCATTCAGCCATTTTGAAGTTATTGACATTTCTTTCCGAAGATGTTCGGACACCACCCACCACTTTCCCTTAAGATATAGAACAAAAAGCATTTAACAAAAAAGAATCCAATTTATCTCAGCTTTAAAACGGTGACCATTTTAGCTATCTGTAATATAAAAATATTTTTCAAAAAACGGGATTTAAAATTCAAGAATGCGATTACGCCCCCTGGCGGGCATTCTATAAACTTAAAAATAATTTCCAGCGTTTTCTCTTGGCCGCTTTAGTAATACATTTTTTTACCCCAAGTCTTTACGACAATTACTTTTCGAGATAGGGCCGAGTTATATCATTTTTGATTTTATTGATGCCCCGTGTCCAGAGCAATATCGGGCATCTAAATACAAGAGGATATAAGTCTACATACCATAACCGCATTGTTACAGCAGGTTTTCTAAATGGGATATGTAGACTTATTCCCTGAAAATTCATTAAAAATTGAAAAAAAATTAGTCAATGGCAAATACGTACATGTGTACTAACACCCCGAGTCAAAGCTTTTCGTAAAGTTATCTGCAACGCCAGAACAGCATATGTTAACTTATACCCTTTTGCCATTTCATAACTTTCCGTTTTTGTTGGAAACAAATAACTTATGTACACTTATACTACGACTGCATTTCCATGCAGGTGAAATAGCGTGTTTTAGTGGTCCAGTTTTCCAGTGTTAGTGTAGTGTAGTTTAACGAATAAGTGCCAAAATGGACACACTCTCGTGCGTAGAAAGTTTTACTGAAGTGCTGTAACAAGAACTTAACCGGTAAGTTTACACATAACCCCACATTATTGGAACTCGAAAACAGAGATTCTTGTTTAGTTTATGTCTACATATGCTGTTTTGTCATAGTAATTATTTATCAGAAAATACATATTCCTGGAAATTGCAAAAAGCTATATTTCAACTTATACCCTTTTGTTTTTTCATAAAATGAATAAAAGGAAATGCGATAAGGTATAAGTTTCGTATTTATTTATTTTCTAGTAGAAATAGTTTTAGAATCAACAGCAAAGCAAACTGTAGTCAATAAATCGACTTGATTCTTTTGATTACCAGCGAAAAGAATTAAATGTTGTTCTCAAATCTCCAGCAAAATAGTTTTTTGATGTAAAATGATCATTTTTGACTTATACCCTTTAGCCATTTCACCACAAAAATAATATGGTAGATGACTCCAATAGTTTATCTAAAATTTGTTTTTACATTCCACCGGTTCACATTAGAACTCGTACACTGTTTCATCAAAACTTTGCTCGTACATCTCATTATTATAATTCACCTATAAATCGGATACTTCGACTATATAACGCGAAGGCTAACACTGTTGATATATTCTGCACATGTGGTTTAGCTAACTTCACATTATGCTACTCTGAATTAGATATTCGATTCTCAGTTGTGGCTCCCTGTTTTTTCACCTAATAATATTAGTTATAATTATAAAAACTAAAGTGTGATCGGAGATTATTTTCCTCTAGTGTGGCCGAGGGCTGCTTCCTGGTTTATGAGTGCAACTGCATTTATACTTAAATGTCAAACTTGACATTTGCTTTTTGAGTAAGTTATGGTTGCTTTCATGAATTGGGAAGTGTTCCGTGGCCGTGCTGCATGGGAGTAATTTTTGATCATACTATATAACTGTATGCCATTTTAATAAATTTTTTAATTTTAATTACTTCAAGCTACAATGTAATGGGTCTCTTCAGCCTATTTTGTAGCCGCATATATAAATAAATAAATAAATAAATAAATAAATAGATAAAACCATAAAGACACCAAAATATGACCGCAGAAAGGAATGGATGACACCGGAAATCTTAGAACTAATGTACAAAAGACGAATCCACAAAAACGCGAATCAAGAGAGGTATAATAAAGTTCAAACAACAATGAACGACAGATTACAAGAACTTGAAGAGCTACAGAACAAGCATGCTCTCTTCAACTTACATAAAAACGTATGAGAATTTACCGGAAATTTGAGAAAACACCCTCCTGCAAGATTAATAGAAGATAGTAATCAACTGATATCAACCAACGAAGAAATAAGTAATGAATGAACGAAATACATTCAAATACTATTTGATGATTAGTATAACCTTCGGATCACCAATGAAGGCGTTGCAGGTCCAAAATTCTTAAAGTCGGAAGTTATCGAAGTGGTAAACACAACTAAAAAGGTAAAGCTGCAGGACCAGATGATGTTTACACAGAATATTTAAAACTAATAAACGAAGCCAATATCGATATATTGATGAAACTGTTCAACAAAATATATTAATCCGGAAATATACCACATGGCTGGCTAAAGTCAACGTTCATCCCTGACCCAAAGAAACCCAATGGGAGTAAGTGTGATCAGTTCCGACTAATAACTTAATGAGTCAAGTATTAAAATTATTGTTAAAATTCCTACATAACCGAATACGCTGAAAATGCGAACTAGATATAGGTGAGGAACAATTTAACTTTCGTGATGGCCTTGGTATGGGAGAGGCTGTATTTAGCTTATCGGTCTTGCTACAAAAATGCAGAGATCAACGAAAAGAATAAATATCTATTTGCTTTATTGACTAGGCCAAAACGTTTGACTGCATAAAACAAAAAAACTTATAAATATCCTACACGCTTAAGCAACTTGCAACAGTAAGACTTGAAAATGCAATCACAAATGAAAGGCCTATTATTTATTTATTGATTTATTTATTTCGCACTCAGCCAACAGCCGTTAGACCAATTATAGGCGTCGCTGTGCATTTATGGGGACTTCCAACCCCACTAACGACAGTCATGATGTTGTTATGACCGCCGGGACCAACTATTTCCGTGACAGCCGTATCACGAGGCGCCGAGAGATACAGCCGTGGAACTCCCATCCAAGTTCTGACCAGAGAGAGCGTTGCTTAACTCTGCTGATCGAACGTGCACGCTTGTTCAAGCTACACCACCCGGGGTGTCTGACAGGGATGTTTTTTATCTCCACTATTATTTAATCTGTATTCCGAACAAATATTACAAAATGCTTCAGAAAACTCGGAAGATGAAATCAGAGTGAATAACAGACTGCTCAACAACTTAAAAGATATACAGATGTTACTGTAATTATCGCCGATAGTTCAGAGAGCTTACAACATCCAATGGACCGTATTACAGTCGAAGGCGATAGTGTCGGACTAAAAATTAATATAACAAAAACTAAAACAATGCTAATCAGTAGACTGTCAAATACACAAGTCAATATAAGAGTGTAAAATAAACTTATTAAACCAATAGATAAATCTAATACCTTGACTGCTGGATAAACAAAGACTTGGATCCAGGTCTGGAGATAAAAATAAGAAAAGAGTCAGCTAGAACCACTTTCTTGAAAATGAGTAGTAAATCAATACTATGAATAAGTGGGAAGCTTTCAAAATGTGGATATTTCGAAAAAGGCACACAAAGTTCTCAGATACATGAATAGAGACAGATAATTTTTAAATGCAATTAAAAAGAAAAACTTGCAATCTTGTAGATGTCACTCGGAACAATAAATATCACTTACTAAAACTGGTTATGGAAGAAAAAATAGAAGGTCGACGAGGCGCAGGCCGTAGAACGTCTTGGATAGTTTTTTTATAAGATATGTCACTATGACCGTCCCATTTGAGATTGTAATCAAATATGACACCTAAAAATTCTGTTCCTGTATTGCTATTGTCAAGTGTTAAATAGATATGTACATATTTTTTTATGCTGTAGTGCATATATTCAGTTTTCAATGCATTAATCGTGAGCATTTTTTTCACACCACCAAGTAAATACATTATAGACGATATCTATTGATGTATCGTCAGCATTGTCTTCTTTCATGTAGATTGATTTATTATTCACAAATAAAATAGAAACTATTGGTACCAGTACCTATTCCTGTGGACTTGCTAATGCACGGTTTACTTTTACCATAAAATTGCGATCGGTAATAAACACAATCCAATTTAAAGCAAATCCATATATACCAAATTATATCATTTATCTTGAACAAATGAACGCTGTGTGAAGTGTCACATGCCCACGTTAGTTAAAAAAATCTGTAAAGGGGTTTACACGGAACTTCCCTCGCGTGAATTTGATCAATTTGCAAATAAACTCCTAATTTCCATGCCTGGCGGTCATAAGCCATGTCCTCCTCTAAAAAAAGGGTAGACCTCGTAAATCATGGAATGAGGGTGTTAGAAATGCCACGAAGGAACAAAATTTAAATAAAAAGTTATGTGCAAATTAATTTTTATCCTTTACAAATGAAACATTCCGTCGTCATTTAAACGAGGGAAGTAGTAGTAGTAGTAGTAAAAATGTAGTCGGTTGGGATTCACACTCCGCCTTTCCTCGCTAAAATAACTGAGCCACAGGCGCACTCGAAGCGGACGAGCTTCTGCTGCTTTATAAAGCATCATGCTATTCTGTCCAATTTATGACGGTTACCCTGTATCTGTTAGGTCTATTTTTGCTTTAACCCAAAAAGTGTTACTTAAATTAAAGTAATATTTTACAAGTAGCTCATGTTTTTTACCCTTGACGAAAAATGCATATTTTGGACCCAATATGTGGTGAGCACCTTAAAAGAACTTTTGTTTACTTTTGCTTGAACTAAGGGATAGCTAGAAATTACCTGTACATTTTTTTATGTGTTATTGCGATTTTTTAAAAATGTATACTACATTAGATGTTTAATTTTACACATATTTTTTCAGTGTAATACACGTGGCAACACATTTTTAAGTTTTACAATATTTTTTAAAGGATTTAATTATGATATTTCAATTTATTTTTTGTAGTCCCCACTTTTATTCCAATGTTTACAAAGACATATTATGCTGACCGTCTCATGTTTTTTCGCTTATGTAATTAGTTTTAAAAAATTACAAAATTTTTAAATTAGAGAGATGTCTATATGACACAAAATAATAGAAAATAATAAACAATAAAAAGAAAAACTACAAAAACTCAAATATTGTTCTATTTGAAAAATGCAGTTTTCTTATATACATATTAACTATGTAACATTAATAGGGCTAACTATAAAATATGAATATAGCAGTTATATCAATTAATCTAGAGTGTGTCTGACTCGAATTGTAAATTTAGCTAAGGAGCAACGTTGCCTCTGTCTGGCTTGTCTTGTACAGCATGCATTCATTGAATCTATCTCTTCGATATCTACACAAAATATTTTATAAGTAATCGTAAAGTCTTTAAATGTAGATTACAAAAATAAAAATATAAAGATTAAGTTAAAACTGTTTTAGTAAAATGTTGCTAGTATTAAAACAGAGTGTTAGAGCTAAAATTAATTTGAATTCCCTTTGTAATAAAGTGACATCTGTTAGGGTAGCTTTGTGAAGGTGAAAAAATAGTTAGATGACGCAACAGAGATAAACACTGAGCTTAGATTTTTTAAGTTAATCGTATAGCCATCTGTCTATAAAAATAATTTCTAAATTAAAAAAAAATTTGCATGATAAAGGGTTCTAAAGTAAACTACTTTTGAGAAATCTGATGTGTTTTGTGAACACAAGTATAAACCTATTTTAAGTTAATTATTTTCGATTCAATATGTTTTTTAAAACTGTTCTGTTCTCAGATAGATTGTAGTAACACCTGGAACTGAGAATCTGCTGGTTTCTTCAAACCCGCTAACTTTATCGACTTCTGTGTACTATATAAATGTTGATAGCTATTGTATCGTATGCAATATGTAAGCTTTCTAAAAATATGTAATACATATTTTGTCTCGTCCTCGAAAACATTCTTCACTGATCATATGACAAACATCTAAAATAATTATTGTTCTATTACACAAATTATTAAAAATGTAGTAAATTCAATGCCCTGTATCTCATTAACTAGCAACATTTTATTACTAGAATTATCTCTAGAATGTACAGTTCAATCCTACAGTTACAACACCCTGTACTTTTAGAACGTGCAGTTTACGCTTGAACCATTATCTATGAAAAACCTTATTATATTCTAGTTATGGTATTGACATTTTTAAGATTGCAATGACATATAAACTAGAAAATACCTTTATCTTGAAATGCCTGTTATTTAAGTTATACATATACATTTTTGGGATATCAAATCCAAAAACATCTTTTTCTTTCCAACCAACCGAGCTCCCCAAATGTAACCTGTATAAAAGCAATCGAAGTTGCTTTCCGTAGGGTGATCAGCGAGGTAGTTGGGAGTTAATAGGACCCCACTGTATTTACAGCCTTCGTC
Organism: Agriotes lineatus; assembly: GCA_940337035.1. NCBI lineage: Eukaryota > Metazoa > Arthropoda > Insecta > Coleoptera > Elateridae > Agriotes > Agriotes lineatus. The sequence continues at coordinate 117,256,509 of OW679196.1, read as the reverse complement.
CTAATAGTCACGACGCAGAGGGCCAGTGGAATCCTGCAGGGGTTGCGAATTCCTGCCGCAAACTCCTGCTATTAAATACCGGCAGGAATTACCAGCTCTGCTGCACATAAAAACCCCTAATAGACTTTTGATGCCTGATTTCGGCGGTCCAAATCGGCTGATTCGGAATGACAAAGTAAATAAAAGGTCAGTTTTGCACTTTCAGATGCTCTTAGATACCCTTGTTACGTGGTTAACCTAACTTTAATTTAAATTTACTAATTTGTTGCCAGGTAGTACTTTGAAAGACATTTTGAAAAATGATTCGTTTTGAGGTGAATTGAGGAAACTAATTAAAATTAATACCCAAATAAATAACAGCTTTAGTTTTGATTAAACACTCAATATCAAAAGAGCTTTAGCGGGAGGCGCTGAGATTTTCCGAAAAATAACGACGATAAGCGAATCAGTTTAGCCCCAGCGTGCTTCCCTTAAGAAGGGGGAAGTTATTATCTGCTTTATTAACCCGGGCAGTGTCAGCGCGAATCTAATGTCATAATACAGTTATGTGGCACATAAACAGCCACTGAGGGTTTATTGCTACCTATTTAGAGGCAGGTCGCCATCTTGATTCTCCTCTTTTAATAATAGGGCACGTTTAGATACAATGTTTTGCTTTACGACCCCTTCGGTTCCTTAAATGATGTTTATTACGTTATGTTATATTTTATGAATAGATTATCTGGGATGACATTAATGCATTTTGAAAGGGTAAATTATTCATATTTCAAGGGGTTGAATTGGGACATATTGCAAGCCCCTGCATATTTTAATAGACAATGAATGGGCTAGGATTTTGTAGATCAAGCATAATCGTTCAAACTCGTTTTGATTAAATAAAAACAAATCGATTGTACACAAATTACATTGATAAATATAACTATATACGTGGCTATAAAAATGATGCTGAATCATCAGTTTTGGACATAATAATTATAAAAATTGTAATTAGTGAACGTTTTAAAATAAATTAAATTCAATGACAACTACTGACTTTAATATCAACATTTAGTAAATAAACTAACTGCATTAGTTCAGATTTCATGTATTATAAGCCTTAATTACTAATTTATAAATTGTTCTAATCGGCCCACTTTGGGTAATCCTACTAATTTAAAATCATAGACCATAAACGAAAATCTAGTATGGTCTTCATAATATAAACGAACTCGGTGGTGACGTCAATTAATTAGAAACTGTGAAATACTTTTTTAAGCTTAAACGCGACAGAACGAGTACTTTGTATGTACTATTGGGACGAACTAACTTACTTTAGTTCGCCAATAAATTGATATTAAAACACCAGCATCGCTTAGGGCAATTAGAATTGGAGGAAATTGTGATTTTCACATTGTTGTAAAATACGTTTCAGTTTTAAAAAACATTTTTTTTTAATATTCTGGCGTTTATGAAACAGTTACTGAATATTGTTAGAGATTGGATAGTTTAAAGTTAAACGATTGAGATTAAAAATACATGTCTTGCAAGCAGGATATGTAACATTAGATAAAACTTGTAATCTTCAAGTGTCAGTTAGATTTTTTCCAGCATTATTTGAAGAAGAGCTCATATTTTGTATATTGTTGCAGTAACGTTAGATCTTATGATAATGTAGTATTACAATCACACGAAATGTTGAAGAGTCTAATTTTGTTCCGTCCTATACAACTTCTTGAATGTTTACTGCTCGGGCTAACTCGAATCCTCATCGCTTATACGATGACGAGTCAGAAATATCAGAAGTAAAATTTAATTAGGCTTTAATGCATTTAAGCTGCAAATAGGTAAAGCAAAATGGATTAAATAATGATTAAAAGTCGTTGCTAATGTTTCAAATTAAGGATAATAATACACACATGATACATGTATATAAATGTTAAAAGAAACACATAAGTATACGTTGATATAACACGAAAACTCAAAAATTGAAATTTATAACTATTAATAATAAAACAGTGTAGTCAATAAAAAATTATGAAGTGAAGTAGTAAGCGCATTGAATAAACCAATAAAAAAGTTGAATTAATTGTTCACCTGAATGCAAAAATTATCGATGGCCCTAATTAAAGGATTCCCTTCGAGCACTCTAAAAAGCTAGGTCCTTAAACGTAATTGGCAAACGTTACGCTTATCATCAAAGCCTTTGAAGAACGAAGCACATAATACATAAAATGAACGCTTCATACAAAAACCAATGTCTGCTCAATGCCATGAGCGTGAAGAACAAATTAGTTCCGTATTGCTAAGTTAAAAAACAATCGTACAAGTCGAATACATTCTAAAATTACTTATAGCGTGCCGGTAAAAATGTCTCGAAAGAGGCAGCTTCCTACCCATAAGACAAATATGGAGCATTTAGGAGGTTACCGAAAATAATGGCTTGATTACTGAAAAAGTCACAAAGCCAGTAGCACAGAAAAAAGCTTGCAATGTTCTTGCAAGCAGACAAAAAATTGAAAATCAAACCTGCAGGTGAAAAACGGCCGTTGACAAATGCGTGTAACCCAGGGAAATCATCCCGCCGCTTAGAAATTTAGGAGAATTCACTCTTAGATTAACGTAAATATGCCATAAAGTTGCTGTCAAAGGCATGATGGCGACGGATTAAAGGGTAAATCCTATTTAAGTTCCTGTCGCAGCAGAGAAGAAGACAAGTTCTCAATACTCGGAAAAATCGGAAGATAACCAATATTCTATAAAGTACCAAATTAACGTTTGCCAAGTTTCCCAAAAATAAATCTACAATAGCTATATTTGGAAGAAATTGAAAGAAAAATCTACCAAGAGACAACATGTGAAGGCGTTAAAAAGATCCACATCGTAGCGAAAAACTTGTGTCGTTACAATATTTTATTGATAACTTATTTCAACTGTAATATCACACTATTAAAGTAGTAATTAAATAGATAACTTATTTTAAAGTTGACATTTTATGCCGTTCAGTTCATTACATAATTTAATTTAATTTAATTCGCACTCAGCCAACAGCCGTTAGGCCAATTATAGGCGTCCTGTGCAGTTATGAGGACTTCCAACCCCACTAACGACTGTCATGATGTTGTATGACCGCCGGGACCACGTTTTTCCGTGATAGCCGTACCACGAGGCGCCGAGAAATGCAGCTGTGGAACTCCCATCCAAGTTCTGACCAGAGACAGCGTTGCTTAACTCTGCTGATCGAACGTGGACGCTTGTTCAAGCTACACCACTCGGGATAATATCGTATATTATACTATTTTTTAATATTAAAATTGAACATATGTTTGAAAAGAGAAAATTTACATTTTTATTTAAAAAAAAACTGTTGTCAAATCTCTGTTTTTAGATATTCTACATTGCAGCGTCTTTCCTTCACCTTGTCATTACACTGTATCTTGTTAAGGACTTTTAGGTACCAAAATGATTGATATTGAAGCTAGGATCCAGTATTTCTGCTTCCTGTGATGTAGAATCAGAGACAACTTACTACATTTCCTTATTTTCAAATTGTTTGGTTATTGTTTTTTAATAAAACTACTCTAGAATAGCATAATCAATAGCTGTATATTATATAATTTCCATTACATTCTCAATGTTAATACATATAATAAGTAGTGCGCTTATTATCGATGATTTTTTATTATTATTATGAGTTATAATACCATAGCTGTGGGATTATAACAGCTTTGAGATTATAACTCATAATATTCTTAAAAAATTATATAGTATGAGCAACAATCATTTTCATCTGATATGGCTATGGAATAGTTCCTAATTTATGAATACAGCTATAACTCACTTAAAAATCAAATGTCAAGTTTGTCATTTAAGTATAAATCTAGTTACATTCATATATTAGGAACTATTTCATAGCCATACTAGATGAAAATAATTTTTGATCATACTATAGACTATTACAGAATATTACAAATTATATTTAGGAAAAGAATATAATAATTTAAAATTTTGTATTTTGTATACCAGGGAGAGGGTAATGCTATTTTATAACGTGAGTATCAACGCTAACGATCAATGTTTGTCCAAAACACACTTTTTGTTGCTGCGTCTGTGCGAAGATCTTGTGTTGTCTTGAAAGTGACGTAACTTTATGCGTGAGAACAACCATATTTGGAAGCCGACGCAAGTGACCTACTTTGAGAGTGAACTATCCCTGTTGTTGCGTTATTACATACGAAATTTTTGTGCGGTTTGTTTACCACTGTTGTTTCAATGTAACCAATGTAGTTTTATGTCATACCTATCGTTGTTAAGTAGATTTTAGAGTTACTAACCATCCTTTGCGACTTGGCTTTTATCTTCTTGGACTTTTATTTATTATACTTACAGGTATTGATGTATATGTGGTATGCTTTGTTATGTTTATTAATTGTGAGATGACCGGCGAAGCTAACAGGTAGGTTTCAAGCACTCGGACGTCCCAGTTTTCCGTGGAAGTGGAACGTCGGTCCCCTGACTTATAATTTCTACGAGAGCCGGACGGAAAGTTTCTTCCCAATTGTATCAATAAAATTCGTGTCGCTCAATTTCCCTTTTATTTTGATTACAATCAACCCCTATTGTAACAGCACCTCGCTCTAAATTATGTCGTGTTGATCCAAACCGCCCTTCTCCCTGAGCAAATAGCCGGACAACCGACTGTTACAGCAAGTTGTGACGTGATTAGCGTGAGCTCATTTTTTAAGATTAACTTATTCTAGCTACCCATTTAGATTATCTCCGAAGTGTTTTAAGGTCGTAAAAGTCGTTTTGTGCTGTAATACGTCAGTAAAAACTAATTCTGGTATGTATTGTTTTATAAGTAAATGGGATGATATAATCTGATGGAATAGCACTCGACTATCTTCATATATTCATTTTTTTAGCAAATTTTGAATTGCTTTTAGGAATACTCATTTGTTCTCAAGTGGAAAAAGTACTAAAAGAATCTTGTGGCAGATATAATTACTAAAAACGTCTTTCCAAAGCACTTGCATATCAGTGTAAGAATGTAAAAAGTTAAAAATGAAATTTTAGCAATAAGATAGTAACTGTAAAAAACTATTAGGCAGTGAGCAATAATGTTCTAGAATGTCAGCATGAAAAGATGCATCATGCTTGAATTTTAGAGCAGGAAATACCCAAGAAGGTGCATGTCTTAGTAGTTGACCAGCATCGTCACAAAAATCAAATAAATAGCTACTCACATGAGTGAAAATAAATTTAGTACATTACATTTGTTCATGTTTGTTATCTGATTATTAATTTAAAAGTATTAATTAATTGGACACAAAATATAAACATTTTTTGTTATTGTCCATAATTCAGTTAGGTACTATTGAAGATGACGTAAATAGATACGACATTATTTAGAAATCGATTATACCAATTAACCTCCGTTTTAAGCATATAAGAATTGAGGTAACCATATTATTTTTGTTGTTTCATGTAAGCGATGAAGACAGAGTTATATTTCCATTTTAAATTTGATAAGCTACGATGGGTTTAATTTTACGAATAATAGACTTTTAAGGGCATTTAACCAAATATGTAGTCAGAGAAGACATACTCGTAAATACTAATGAAAAGCAAATGCCGAAAACTAATTTATACTAGTAAATAAAACAAAGTAATTGTTTTAAATGCATGATGTATTAATTAAAAATGCAGGCTCAAAGGTATTGAAAGTTTGAAAAGAATTAATGAAGACAATCAATTTTATTTCAAAGAAACAAAAACGGTCAATCACTATTTTGAGGTAACGATATTTACGCGATTGTACGTTAATAGCGTGATTAAAAACTACGGCATTTTGTTTTGTCATTCGTAAAGTAGATCTATCAAGTTCTACATCACTAAAAATAGAAAACGGCCTAATTTAAAAATAGAATGTAATATAACTATCTTGAAACTATAAAAAATATGACATTTGACTCCAGTTTCGAAATCTGCATAAAATATATCGTAATAATGCTAAGATTATAATGGTTCAATGTTGATCATTAATCTTACTTGTTTTGAGGCCTTTTTGTCATATGACATTAGAACAAAAAGATAATCTCTGAAACTTCTTTGTGGCGTGAATTCATAATTCATTTTCTTATATGGGTATTTCGCCACTCTGCAAATTAAAATATTAAATAACGAAAATATTAACAACGAACGTTTCGAGGGACAATCTGCCCTCGTTATCAACGAATAACAATTAAAACTAACAAGAACTTATCTTTTTTTCACTGGAAGAAAAAACGACCAACCTCCAATGGTCGTTTTTTCTTCCAGTGAAAAAAAGATAAGTTCTTGTTAGTTTTAATTGTTATTCGTTGATAACGAGGGCAGATTGTCCCTCGAAACGTTCGTTGTTAATATTTTCGTTATTTAATATTTTAATTTGCAGAGTGGCGAAATACCCATATAAGAAAATGAATTAGAACAAACATTGCATCTAATAATGCACCGCTTTCTTATCATGAACTAACTGAATTCATTTCAACTCGTGTAACGTCATTTTATAAATATTAACACATAGAACCTATCGCAAGCCATGAAAATTTAAATTTACACCAATAGGAATCGTTTTACGGTGAATCACCAAGTTGATGTTTATTCAGTGTAAAACACCAAGTTGGTATTTTGTTCAGCCCATGTTTGACACCAATATATTAATTTGTCAGTGTCAGCAGTCAATATGATTGGTTTTACCATTGATCCTCAGTATACTATTCGAACTATTCATTTAGTCGATTAAATTTGCAGGGTTGGTCCTCAAACGTGTTGCTTCAGAAAATATCCCTCTCAGAAACACTCCCACTTAGTGTCGGTGTTTGCGCTCTTAATATTTTCCTATGCAACATGCTTTTAGGTAACCGTTTAATTTAATCGACTAAATGAATAGACCGTATGGTATTATATATGAATAAAACAAACCAAAATCGTTAAATTATCTTTTAAAATTACGCCCGAGTCTATTTCTTAATCCAGAATATAGTTTGCTGTAGGCAACTTGCCGTTACAAACCTTCAGATAAAGTAGACGGTTTGCTGAGCTCAGTAGCTTAGTGGTTAAGCATTCTTGCTACTCATTTAAAGGTCACGAGTTAGAGTCCCGATTCTGGTAAGATTTTTAAAAATTAAAAAACTGTGGATGAAAACCTCTACAGAATGCCATCATTCGGATGTGATGTAAAGCCGTGGGTTCCATGTTACTACGACGTGTAACATGCAAAAGGTTCCTTACTAGGGTTGACACTCCTTAATCTCGGCAAAATTCTAAGTAGAACTTTGACTATACGACCGCAGCAGTGGGCGTCTAAAATACCTGGTACTCCGCATGCCTAGGCCTTGTCCATAACAAACAAAATAGACGTGTTACGTGTTAAAAACCTACTGTAATAGCGTTATTAGTTTACGTTATATATGGCCATGAATAGACGATCAATTAGGAAAACGCAGTTCAAGCTTATAAAAATTAATATCTGAGTTACAAGGGTTTTTAAAAAAGAAAAAAGGGTAAGAAAATAATAACAGGTTTTTATTATCCAATCGGTGACATGAGAAACACAATTATACATACCCTGTAACAACAGGCAAAAACTATGCAACGATTCCAGTGGTTACTTAATTAGTCAACATGACTTGGAGCTAATTCCTTTGGAAAATGGTACACGTTCTCAAAATCTACCTCAAGTGCGCCTCGTTAGTATCAACATACCATTAACGAAGACCTGTTATTATTTTCTTACCCTCTTTTCTTTTTTAAAAACACCTGCAACTAACTCGGATATTAATTTTTATACGCTTCGATTGCGTTTTCCTAATTGATCGTCTATTCATGGCCATATATAAGGTAAACTAGTAACGCTAATACAATAGACTTTTAATACGTAACAACGGTTTGTATCGTCAGGTTTCCTGTCGATCTAATTTTAGTGAGAAAGGCAACTACATCCTGATAGAAAATACTACTTCAATAAGAGACCCGACCGTAGCACGAGTGGGTTTGAGTTATTACAAGCGCAGCGGAGAGTCCTCTATTGGAACTATTACACAATACACTATATATTATATACTATTTTATCTACTTGCTAATAAAATAATCAAAAACTTTGACATTTTGACATTTCAGAGAATCAGTCGACTGAAAGGAAGGTAGACTGTTTCAACGTTTTTTATATAAAAAAATAATTAAATAACGTAGCTGTAATAGACTCTATTATAGCACTGTTCTCAGTGTTGTAATAATGATATTAAAACATTCATGTCCCCTTTTTTTTACCATTGTAGAAAAAATGTTTTCTCTACAATCGTGTCAAAATGACAACGTTTTGCATAGTTTCTAGTGTCAAAAGTGACGTTTGTAGCACCTTTAACATTAGCACCCGAATTACGTCTTTTTTGCACGTTATCATTGGTGGCGTGTTTTAATACTATATTAAAACACGTTTAGCCGTAAATTTGAATGTCAACATAACTTAAAATGTCTAACACAATGTGACGGAAAAAGTGTCACCGAACTAAGTTTTTATATTTCTGTTATGATCGTAGCGTATGATACACGTGCATAAGTGCCATTAAAGCACTAGCTACATTAAAAGCACTCTGCTTTGCGTCGTGCTTTTAAACTCGTCGCGCATACTTTAAAGGCGTACTTATACACTAGTATCATAATATACTATTATTGTGTAAAACCTGTTGTTCACATAATTATCAAGCTTAGTTGGGTATATTCTAATTTAATTTATTTTGTGTAATTATTCTAACCTACTGCCGACGCTTTGTAGTGTTTATTTTACATTTGTGAAAGGTTTAGTAATAGTTCTGCTCTTACTTAGACTTGGTTTGATTTCATAAAAAGCACATAACATTAGAAAGTCAGTAAATTAAAAACTGATTACATATAATACCATGAGCAGTCAAGGTTATGTCGACTATTTTTGCGGTGGTATCACAAATGTTCATTGCCCTTCGATCCTAGCGCAACGGACATGAGTGTGTTGATATCAACGCAAAAATAATCTATATAACTGTGACTAGAATGATATTTGAGGGACTATGCAATAAGCCAAACCATATTTTCTAGTAACAAGCTACATTATTTCAATAGTAACAGTAAATTTTTCTGATGAAAACTATATTTGTTTAAAATATTCGCGTGCATACCTTCTAAGAATATATTTCCGCTCTTATTTTTTTATGGGTCAAGAAACATCAAATTCTGGATTTCCATTGATCAATTTTTGACAATTGACAGGTGAACTATATAGTCGTAAATATGTTTTTGTAATACCTACTTGTTAAATATTTCTTCAAGGACTGTTTACTACTGCGTAAGCAACCTCTTTACGGCCCGGCCGTAAAAAGTGTCCGTAAAGACCACGGCCTGAATTAAGTTTCTCAAATAGAACTTTGAGTTTTTAAAAATTATTTATTTTTCGATGCACTAATTACAAATGTAAAAGAACAGAGTTTCGGTCTTAGATTTCAGTAACTAATGATACTGTATTGTGCGCTTTCCTACTTTTATACAATGCTAAGCTATTTGCTTAATGATAGAAAGTGAACGCTATAGGGCAAAGTCAAGTACATAACTCCTCCCTTCCTAAATCAGAAAATAAGGGTTCTTTTATTTTCTGTGGTATTGGTGTGGGTTTTTGATAACGAGGTTTAATAAATTTTATATAACTTAAAACCAAAATCACAATTAAAATTATAATTAAAAATAAAATGGTGTTAGTCCAAGAATGTGTTGAACCAGGGATATCATCCAAATCGGTTGTTGGTATATTTTTTATAATCGTTTTTAGTTGTTTTATGGCTTCACTGTTGATCTCGTTTAGATGCAGTGGTCGTATCTTCGTACTGAATTCTGGAGTGGTCATGTTGATAACAGGTAGATCGAAAGTAAATTCTTCGTGTATGGTTTCTTCAGGTTGGAACGTTTTTCCTTCTATACTTATCGCACAATCCTTTAATGAAATTAAAGAGGGGTTTTTAATTTCATATATTCCCTTGTTGTCACACTGTGGCTGTAGTTTTATAACTTGGGTTGGAATAACCAATACTTCCTTGGCATTGATTTGAGCTATACTTGATTCGTAAAGGTGGACTGGTGTTCCTGGGCATGAGTTTTTTCCTGTTCTTAACAATTCGGCTAAACATGGTTGACTCCGATGTAGGTTGGATTGGTGGCAGTAATAGAAATTTTCCACTTCTGGGCATTCTTCTGAGGTTGTCCAGTGTTCTTCAGTGTTAAGTAATAGGAAAGGTTGTTCAGGATTTATCATTAAGTTGGAAATAGGTACTGGGTACAGATGGAAGTATTTAAATTGTGAAGACACTATAGGAGCATGAATTTTGAATAATATTAAGTTATTTCGAATTAACACTTGTGTTGAAAATAAAAAGTAATAATTAACTGAATTTTGTAAAATAGGAACTTGCCTAATTTTATAGATGTCATTTAATTTTGATGTAACTAATTTTAGCTGTTTTGGTTCAATTATTGAACTGTGCAAAATATTCAAACGTGCAAATGATATTGCTGTTTCTATATTATTGATTAAATTTTGGATGGATTGTAATTGCGTTAGTAAATTATCAATTATATTTGAAACTGAAAATGCTTGTTCTAGTGCAATAACTTTCGTGAACTCCTTAGATAAATAGTTTAACTGATCGCGTAGAATTTTCTGATTCTCATTAAGGTTTTGAAAATTTGCCTCATATGTTTGCGTAATTTCTTGTATTAAAGATTTTTGACTTTTCAAATCGTTATGCATTTTATTATTATTATTTCTTAACATTGTCATATAAGAGTTGATGTGTTGTTCATCATCTGAGTCGAGAGTGCCAAAAAGCCATTTTGAAATTTTACCTATACCATTAATAACTCCTCGTTTTGCCCTGCGATTACTGGAGACTGTGTCTAATTTGTTTAATGTTACTGTAGTTAATGAAAGAGCATTAGCAATTTTATTTAGTAATAAAGTATTAAAGGGATTTTTTGTTTCTTTTCGATCTAGAGCATTATTTAATGACATTAACTCATTTTTTATTTTATTTAAAGATCTTTCAGGATGGGTTAGGTTTATATGGTATAAAAATGTATGTTTTGATGTGATTATTTTACTTTGTCCTATTTGAACTGGAAGAATTGGATTTTTTATTTCTTTTATTTTTATTGCAGATGCCAAGTTCAGGCTGATGAGTAGTGTGAAGATGATCATTTTTGTTTTCGTCCTGAAACACGTTGAGGTTTTAGAATCTTATTATGATAAACCTTATTGTTTGATTTAATTTTATTATCATTAATTAAAATTGGATTGTCTAATTTTTCATAAGGCTTAACTGTTTTTCGATGTGAAGCATCTCTTTTCTTAGTTTTATACAAGTCTTGTGTGACATCAATTTCAATTGATTGCTGCCTATTTTTGTTGTGATTGTTTAGATGTTTTTGTTGATTTACTTGAAGTTTTTCTGATATTAATGTATTTAGTGTTTTTAAATTTTCAACGTGGTCTTGAAGATATTGAGTTAATTTGGTTTGTTCATCTATTTCAAAAGGATTCTTATAATTTAACTTTCCTCGAGTTATCTGGAAAGGGGTATAATTTGTGGAACTATGTATCGAATTATTGTAGGAGAGTAACGCGTAATTCATAAGAGTATCAATAGTTTCTTGAGGTTTTGTAGTTTTCAAAGTTAGAATAGTTTCTGCTAATGTTGAATGAAATCTTTCAATAGGACTATTGCTGTTAGGGTTATAAAGTGTGGTGTAATGAATTTCGATTTGGTGTGCTCTACATAAGCCTTGAATTACTTCATTTTTCCATTCGTGTCCATTGTCTGTAGTAATTTTTCTGGGAATACCAAAATGATTAAAGAATTGTAGTAATTTATTTGCTACTTCAATTGAATTGAGGGCTTTTATGGGATATGCCTGTCCTAGTTTTGAAAAACTGTCTATTATTGTTACAAAATATTGTCCATGAGTTTTATATGTGTCTGCATAGAGATGATCAAAAGATTCACAACCGATAGGAGTGGGTTTAAACACAAGTTTTGTTGGATGTCTTTCGTATTTAGTCTCCTGACAGATCTCGCATGAATTTACATACTCTTTTACATCTTGGTCTAATTTTGGCCAATAATATATACGTTTTATTGCTTTTAAATTTTCTTGAATACCGCGATGACTTGTTTTTGTTTCGTGATAATTTTGAATCAGTTGCTTTTGTTCAATTTCATCGGTAACATCGGTTAATATGACATTAGATATGTATAATGTAAAAGCTTTATTTTTAAATAAATCTCTAACTATTTTAAGAAAATTGATTTCTAAATTTTTATTTTCAAAATGAATACAATACGTTTGTTGAGGTACCATATTTTCTTTTATAAATTTTATAAAGGGTTCATAATTTTCGTTTTCAGGGATGTTGAGTTTTATTCGAGTTTTGTCGAATATTTTATTTTTATTAATTGAAACTTTTTCGTTTTTTGAGGGAGATATAATTATTTGATTTTTATAAACATTTAAAGGTTTTTCCGTATAAGGTGCTTCAATAATGGGGTTTTCTTGGTTAGTATGTACTGTATTGTTTTCGTCTGTTTCTATTGGGGTTACATTTGCTGGTTTAAGAAGAACATTTTGATGAATTATTACTTTATTATCATTACTTGATAGTGAGGGGCTAAGGGTTTCAGAAGGGAACTCCTTGTCTATTAATTTTTCTATTTCTTCAGCATTTAGATAAAAATCTTCAGGGTCTGGTGGACCGACTATTAAGGATATGTTGTCGTCTGTGTTAGATTCTATGGGATTAATTTCAACACGTGAAAGTGCATCAGCGTTTGTATTAAGTTTACCTTTTTTGTAAATTATTTCATAATCGTATTCTTCAAGTTTAAGTCGCCAGCGGACTAATTTTGAATTGGGTTCTTTAAGAGAAAATAACCACTGAAGAGGTTTATGATCACTGATTATTTTAAACTTTATTCCAAATAAATATGGACGAAAATACTTTACAGCCCAGACAATGGCCAAAAGTTCTTTTTCAATAGTACTGTAATTAACTTCAGTTGGATTCAAGGTTCGAGATGCATAAGCTATTGGAAGATCTGTTCCTACAGGACCTTGTGAGAGGACGGCTCCGATAGCAAAGTTAGATGCGTCTGTAGTTAAATTAAAAGGTTTTGAGAAATCGGGATACTGTAAAATTGGGTCATTCATTAATACTTGTTTGCAAATGTTAAAAGAATTTACAAATTCAGGTGTGTGCTCAATCTTAATGTTTTTCTTTAAGCAGTGTGTCATGGGTTTTGTTAATTTTGCAAAATTTTTAATAAACTTCCTGTAATATCCAATTAGTCCAAGGAATGATTTTATTTCCTTGGCTGTCTTGGGAATTGGAAAGTTTTTTATAGCACTAACCTTTTTTGGGTTAGGGCGAATACCTTCAGGGGTTATTACATGACCTAAAAATTCAACAGATTTACAAAGGAATTCAGATTTATCTAACTGGATTTTCAACCTAGCTTCTTTCAATTTTTCGAGAACCTGTTTTAGATTATTAATGTGCTCTTGTAGTGATGTTGAAAAGATTATTATGTCATCCATGTATACTAAGCAAATTTTGTTTTGTAAATCTTTTAATACATTGTCCATGACTCGTTGGAACGTGGCAGGGGCATTTTTGAGACCAAAGGGCATTCTAATATACTCAAAATGTCCATGTTCTACATTAAAGGCCGTTTTGGGAATCGAGTCAGGGTGCACCTCAATTTGATGAAATCCGGATGCTAAGTCGAGGGTTGTGAAATATTGACATCTTCCTAATTTATCGAGTATATCGGTAATATTAGGAAGTGGATAACGGTCATCTATAGTTTTTTCATTAATTTTTCTATAATCCACAACTATACGCCATTTCTGTTTTCCACTAGCATCAAGTTTTTTTGGCACAATCCAAATGGGGGAACTCCAAGGAGATTGTGAAGGTCTAATTATTCCGTCTTGTAACATTTTGGAAATTTGTTGCTGAACTTCTGCTTTATGCACATGTGGGTATCTATATGATTTTGTGTGTACAGGAATTTCATCTGATGTTTTAATTTCATGTTTTATTTGATTAGTGAAAGTTAATTTATCGTTAGGTTGATGTAATATATCTTTATACTTAGTTAATAATGTTTTTAATGCTTTTGTTTCTTCTGAATTTAAATGATCAGTTCTGATATTTGAAAAATCAAAATCGGAATTTTCTAAGTTTTGAGAATGAGTGATTTCTTCAATGTTAAAGCATTCGAAAAGAGTATCGCAATATTTTGTAGCAAATGGTCGCAAGAAATTTTCATCAAATTCGATTATTTCAGTTTTTGAAGTTGGGTTAATAAATTCTAAAGTTGTTAATCCATTTTGAATATTTAAAAGTCCTTCTGGAATTATAATAATATCATTACTAATTTGTTTGATTATAATTTGTTGATCAGGTATGTTTGTTTTAATTTGTTTTAATACGGATGTGAAAGGGGGCACTTCTATCTTTTGTGAATTAAAATCTTTTCTATAGTGCAATGGAATTTGAATTTGGTTATTGAATAATATTTTATTTTGTAGGTCAATATTAAGCCCTAACTTTCTTAAATCTCTGATGCCTATTATGCCATCGAAATAATCATGAAAATTAAACAATATAAATTCTAAATTTCCGTTCAGAGGTTCAAATTCTTTAAACAAACGAATGTGAGCTTTAAATTTAGAATCACGTTTTCCTGCACAAGTAATTATAGGAGTATCAGACTTGAAAATTGTTTCGGGAAAGTAACGTTCTGCTATGTATGGTCTAATAATGGAAGGATGACAACCAGTGTCAATTAGTAGTTTAATGGGTGGAAATTTTATTTGAATGTATGGTAACGAGTTTGGTGTAAAGTTATTCAAATCTACGTGTCTTCTGGTGGAAAGCTGGTTTCTGGAAAATTTTGATCATTATTTAACGATGTTTGCTCGGTTTCTATGCCAAATTGATAATCGGTATTTCCACAAGCAGACTCATATGCAGGGTCACATAAATAATTAGTTTGTTGGTACAAGGACGTATCATGTCGTTCATAGTCATATTCCGTGTCATTGTATGGGTCACTAATGTCTGATTC
>OW679196.1:117199468-117241239 GCA_940337035.1 Agriotes lineatus | reverse complement strand
ACCACTTAGCACACTTTTTAATTTAGATTCACTAATTTGTAGAGCGTCTGTGACACGTTTATACCCTTGCACTACTGATATGAGCGGCCCGAAATTATTTTTTTAGACTGAAAATAATCAATTCGTCAACATGTAAACTACGGCGAGGAATTTTTGTTACCATTCAATGCGCTTGACACCGAATGTTTAGTGAAACTAATTATTTGCAATACTCAAAATTTGCAGTAATTACCAGTCATTAATAGACTCGTATTATTGGTCTATGTTTAACTTTCACCAAAGAAATATTGTAATGAGGTAATAATAATAATAATAATAATAATAATAAATAGATTTATTTCCAACGGGAAGTAAATTCCCAATTACAGGAAACAACAATGACTTAAATTAATAACTGAGTTAATGTCGCCAAGACTTAAATGAAATAAAACAAAATAACTATCTCCTAAACTAAACAATGACATACCACCACCACAACAGTTGAATAGTATAATAATAAAATGAAATTCACCGCCTTCTCCGAGTACAAAATTACTTCAGTCGGAAATTGCAGCACGAAACTGAACACTTGTGAGCGAAAATATATCAATATTTACGTCTGACAAATATCCAAAAACGTTTCTTAATTGTAAATCCTAATAAGAAAACCAACGCCGTTTCTGTAATATAAACGATGAAGTGCATCAACAGATGTTTTGCTTCACCTATAAGTATCATCATTATATAGTAACAATGCAGTCATAGTTTTATGTTATGTGAATGCAGTGGTGGAAAGTAAACCTATTGCAATGGAATTTTAGAGTTGTATATTCGGTACTATACGTACTATACGTCTTAATATATAGTGAAGCAGAAAATAACGAAAGAGAAAGAGTAGGAGAATGCATCTCCATAAATTAAAGATGTGATAGTTCTCTCATCCGATATAAAACAGTTTCAGAACGCATACTACTATCAACAATAAGACTAAAAAGTTAAAATGAATATATTTAGCCTGTGTGCACCAGAAAACTATAAGCCACAAAAATAAAGAAAAGAATCTTATGAAACTTTTCAAGAATACATTACCGCGGAACGAACCAGGACTACTATTATGGGGTCTAAACGATAGGACTTTACTCGAAACCTTCCACGTAAGTGGAATTTTAAAACTAAACATTTTGAAAACAACAAAGGAAAAACGAGTTTAATTACTTCCTTTTACAATAAAGGAAGTATTGGATTCACCCCAAAAATTCGAAATTGAGTTTTCAACAGATCTTCACGTTTTAGAGTACCCTGAACCCAAAAAACATATTTTTTTTTCATTGGTCTGTCTGTCGGTCTGTCTGTCTGTCCTGTGTGTGTGTCTGTGTGTGTCTCTGTCTGTGAACAGAATATCTCAAAAACTAAAAGAGGTATGGCGTTGAAACTTCATATATAAGTTTTGTGTACTATGTAGATGAGACAGCAAGCTTTTGAAGAAAATCGCATAACCGGAAGTAGCTGTTTACTCTTGTGATTTTTCGTTTTTTTTCGATTTTTTCAAAAACGGCTCTAACGATTTTTTTTTTAACTTTATATTTTTATTACATTTTTAATGTGTATTGACGTGAGATAGGTGATTTTCCAGGTGAATACTTCTAAAGTGGGTTTCTTTTGTTTTTTTCCTATTTTAAATAAAACACCCGGTATATTATTACATTTTCGAATTCACCTTAAAAAATTCTAGAGAAAATTTGTCTCTTCAACTAACGCTCTATTTTGTACCGTTTTTGTAGAATTTGTAATTTTTGAATTTTTTTTACAAATTTTTAAAAATTAAAAATTTTATTTTTGACTAATTATAAGATCACTGTAAAAGGAAGTTGTGTGAGTGTATCACACCAATTTTTTTTTAAGTGTTCGCCCTATATCTGTGGATGCCTATTTTCGTCAAGGGTATACACCTGAGCTATCTGCAAAATCAGTGCTCCGTTGTGCTTACTCAAAGGGCATTCACCCGTCATTTCCAAGTCAGGAATCGGCCCTCCATATCTGCAACAATCCGACTAATTCAAAATTGTCGGCAAGATGGGTCAGTGGATGACTTGACATGAACTACGCGAGCACGTTCCGCGGATGCCCCATCAGTAAGGGTGTTGGTACCTTGTTTTTTCGAGGATGAGTACAGCAATGCAATAACGGTTACCGCTCAGCAATGCAATAACGGTTACCGCTGCCAGATATCGCGAAATGGTGGAGGATTTTGTGTTTTTGTCTGTTTGGTGACATTTTAGGGATATGGTGACAACAATATGAAGCGACTGCTCATACAACTAGAGCCATTATGTAGTTTTTGGAAGAAATTTTTGGAAAGCCAGCAATTTCAAGAAATGTCGCTTTCAACTGACCTCTATGTTAGGGCGATTTAAGCGCTCAAGATTTTTACTTCCCTCGTCTGAAAGAAGAAAGAAGTATTATAATCACGAAAAAATCACCTTCCGAGATTTCTTCAGATCTTCACGTTTCAAGGTCCCGAGATGACGAAGAAGAGGTTTTCTTAATTCCGTCTGTCTGTGTGCCTGTATGTCTGTCTGTCTCTCTGTCTGTCTGTGTGTCTGTCTGTTGGCAGTATAGCTCAAAAACTATTTGTAGGAGGAAGACGATATTTTGCATACATATCATATATGTACCTCGCATGAAACAGATACAATTTCATACAAATATATAAAGGGTGAGCATTTAAAAAAAATAACATTATGTTTACTATCAGAGAACGAGTACAATAGGTCTATCTAGACAATTATTACATTGCGGTTTTTACCTTCAGAAAAGTGAATTAAACAATAAAAAAATTACAGTACATGTAAATGATATAGGCTAAAAAAATAAACGACTGCAGTACGATTATTCGTTTATGTTTTTATTCCATTTTGTTAATAATAATAATGCTAATATGCCTAGTACAGCAGTGGTTCTGCAGCAGAAAATCTGGGACAATTAAAATCTTATATCGACTTCACTGCGATTCCCCAATAAAGCTTTTTCAACCCCGAGCCCTTCATGTCTAAACCTCCTCAAAGAGAAGAGGTCGCTGTCCCTGCAATGAAGATGTTATCAGCAATACTGAAGACGAACAACGAACGAACTTTAAAATATTTATAAAGGGTATTCCGAAAAGAGTAGCACATCGTGTAGGACCATACTATTCTCATCGAAATAGGCAGATAGAGCTAATGTGCCTTTGTAAGAAAATGGCACCATTAAGATGTTATGCTTCCAAGAAGTTGAATTAACTAAACTACTTATTGAATCAAGTTCAGACTTGACGTGATACAGTTTAATTAATGTTCTAAAATCCTCATGGAACTGCAATTAAATCTACATGCAGGGAGCGCTAGCTACCCTAGTTTTGCTGAACGTTAAGGGTGATATTTTCATTATCCTCAGATTTCTGGTACGAGTGTGATATTTTAATTTCACGTAAGAAAGATGTAGTACTTTACGATTTCCGAAATAAAGGTATTTGACATGACACGTTTTAATAACTGCGGTAGTCGAATTCAAAACTAACTTTAGTGTAAATTTGTCTAAGCATGAAAATTTATAGCTATGTAATGTATGATATAGTGAGTAGATTTTCTAAATCTGGACAATCTTACACTTAGTGCTACGAGCATTGCAACGCAATTGCACCTATCGCAGAGCTTTTTATGAAGAACATTACGTCGCGTGTATCACATTCAACGAGTTCAGATTCTACAACCACAAGAGTATGACCAACGTGTGTAGTTTTGCACTTGGTTGCTACGTAACATTACCGAAGATCCAAATTTTGCAGGTAGAATATTGTGAACCGATGAGACTCCATTTGCGGGGATGGTACTAATACCACCCACAACTACCATCTATGATCTCTCCAGAATCCCCATGCCATGTGCAGACAAGATTTCGACAACGCTTTAGTGTTAATACGTGGGCTGTCTTTCTTAACAATCGGTTGCTTGATATCGAAGTTATTGATGATCGCGGAAATGCAGAAAAAACACTGCTTTCCTAGATGGAGACTATGAGATGCTGGAAGGCACTCCACTTCACATTCGGCAACAAATATGATACCAACACGATGACGCCCCAGCTCACTATGGATGACGAGTAACCGAATGGCTAAGCATGCATTATCCCAACAAATAGATTGGTCGTGGGGGTTCTATCGCTAGGCCCTCGAGGTCCCCTGGTCTGGCTAGTCTACAGTGTTAAAATAAATACTCGCGAACCGTTATTCCAAAGGATAATTGATGGAGCCAATCAAATGGCTATGCGATAGTTCGTGTTTATAATTCGATGATTCACAGGTGTCGTGCAAGTATTTAGGTTCCAGGGGCACATTTGAAGCACTTGTTATAAATAGTACACTTTCTTATGTTTTACATTAAATGTCAATTATAACTACATAGCACATGATTTGTTTTTACTTCCTTCGTCTAAAAGACGACTGAAGTATTGTAATCGCGAAAAAATCATATTCCGAGATTCCTTCAAATATTCACGTTTTAGGGTCCCTGGATAACGAAAAATAGGTTTTCTCAATTACGTCTGTCTGTCTTTCTGTCTGTCTGTTGGCGGTATACCTCAAAAACTATTTGTTGGAAGAAGACGATATGTTGCATGCGAATTGTACATATGTCTATGTGGCATGGAACCAAGAAAATTTCGGTCAAATTATTGAGGGTGAGCACCTTTCAAAAATAAAACTTTGTCTATTTTTGCTTTAACTGAGGAATAGATAAAAGTATGAATTTGCACATAGCTCGGGCTATATTCTTTGACAAAAATGGGGTCCAGCAGATACAAGATAATTGTAAAAAACAAATATGGGCAAAAATAAGCTGTCGAATGTAATGCACTTACTGCGCGGCGGTATTAGGCACTAGGGATGTTCCGAATACTCATATTCGTATTCGTATTCGCGAGTATTCGCTATATTTTCAATATTTGTATTCGTAATCGTATTCGCCAAAATTAACATGAATATTATAAGAGTATTTGACATTAAAATTATAGAAATATAGATAAGAATTTCAATAAAAATATAAAACAGGTATTCATACATTAAATAAAACATGTGTTAATATATTAATCATTTTATAACATTAAATAAAAGACAAAACTATTTTCCACACTATTTCTAAAATTTGCAGCGCGTACAAAAACGATGTTGATGTTGATATTATTCACTCAAGGTCATGTATTCGTATTCGCGAATATTCATAAGAGTATTTGTATTCGGTATTCGTATTCGCGAATACGAATTTTTGTATATTCGGAACATCCCTATTAGGCACAGCTCCGTGGTAGGATGCACGACCTGCTTGCTTCCCTTTTAAATATCTTCCGTAAGCGCTCAAATCAAATCTCGTCTCCAATACTTTTTTATTTGAAAATTGATATAATTTGCATTACCAAGTGTTTTCTTTTATTGTTTCAGTATTATTAGAAACTTTAAGATATTTTTACCCCTAGTTGCACTTGATATTTCAAAATATTTACAGTCACAACTTTCACTTGCGAGGGAGGTTCTGAGTAAACCCCTTTGCAGTTTTTTAATGTAAATAGATGTTAAGCTAGCCTATTTGCTTGTAGTAATAACATTTTGATCTACTGTAATTCTGTGGATAATACGACTTATGTTCACATGACATTTTGTGTTCAAAATGACTTCCACAACAAGCTGTCAAACTTTGTTACAATCACTAGGAATTACTCTGTATAATAATAATAAAAATCTGTAAAAGACTTTACCCAGAACTTCCCTCGTCGACATTGTGACACTAAATAATTTTAAAAATCAAATTAAGTTAGGAGTAAAAATATCTTCACATTTCTAATAAATGACATACATTTTCAATTTAAAAAAATGCTTCCCGCTGGGGTTTGAACCCGCCGCATCGGCAGAGCGATCGTAACCGCACCCTTGCGTAAAGATCGTATCTGCATTGATAAATCCAACTACGCCACCGAGCCTCTTCGGCGCGCCTTTCTTGAACAGAACGGTGTTATTGTTGAAACGTTTTTACTCTTTTGTGACATTATCCTGAATCGGCTGAGTCTTTCAGACGAGGGAAGTAAAAAGCATTACAGTTCAAATCAAAGACTGTCATTTCTGATTTCAATCAGTATTCCAATGTCCGTGTCAGTTAATTTTATTTTATTACTATAGATGAACTAAGATTTTATGCCCAGTAGAGTAGACTATGCTACTACTGCTAATATGCCCACTTCACTGAAAATATGTAGCTTATGAAGAAACTGGATGTGGTGTAAATAGAAAACCCTCCATTAGCGACCACTTATTTAAATGTGAAACCACTTGATTATCTCGAAATAGCACTCAATTATCTTAACTGCCCCCAATGTCCTTGGAGAATGGTGCCGGTCATTTCATCCCCCGTCCTTAATCGAACGCGTAGCCGGAGAATTTGGCCCCCGTCAATTTGCCTGCAACCTAGCGGTGTGTTCCAGCGCAACAAAATAAAAGTGTATTTTTTATCACAGAAGCATCTAACGAGGGTGGCTCGGGCACCCTTGTAAAGGACATGAGCGGTCCGGGTTTAACGCTCCGGTCAGATGGCTGATACGTCACGTCCGCACTCAAAGCAACTTCCGCGATCGCCACGATATTGACACGAGAATAAATGCTCTCTAATAAACGAATAATTAGTGAACGGAGCGCGGTGTTTGCGGTCGGTTACGGCGCTGAAATTCACCTGATTCAGCAGAATTAGACGTCTGTGTGCTCGCGGTAGCGCATCACCCCCGCGACTCATTAATCAACCCAAAGAGACCTCACTTTAGTCGCTCTGTTTTAATTAGGACCGCACTCGATGTATCAGTACAAGTTATTACTAATAAATCTTTGTAGTAATTGTGGAGTTACGCTCCGTTGCTTCGAAATTGCATCTGATTTATTGTGATGCAGTCCACTGGTACTTTGATACTGGGCATTAATTACCAGCCTGGAGTTGGATGTGCTACGAACGAAAGAGAAACGATTTCATGGCGGTTGTTATCTTTTCGAAATTCGATATGAGAATCAAACTTGCACATAAAGCAGTATTTTAACCTTAAATGCAGTAATAAATAATAATAACCATAACAATAATATTTAAACTCATACAAAGTTCCAACAACAGAATACCAACCTTGAAGACCTTTTAGATATATTGAAGCAAAAAGTAAAGGTAACAACCGAAAGACTAAGACGTAACAAAAAATGTAATAAGTATAAACAAGAAAATTCTTTCAAGGTAAATACAGCAAACTCAAGTCATCAACAGCATAATCAATAAGCGATGATATAGAAAACAACTGATCAACTCTATAGTCTGCTGAAGTAAAAGACGATAAGCAAGCTCGCTAAATATAAATGAAAATGTACAAGTAACGAAAGAAGATCAACGGAGGACAAAAAAATAAAAGACTGGTACACCGAGAATGCGATGAGATAGCGATATTAAGAAGGTGGTTCGCAAGAGAAAGAGCAGAATTACTTCAACTGGAAAATTTTGAAAGAAACAGATACTGCTTTTGTCCATTATTGAATAAATAAAGAAACGAGAGAGGAAGCGAGAACAAACAAATATGTTACAAAAACAATTACCCGCATTCCCAACTGAAAAACCCCGGGAATTCATGGTCTTCACAATTTTTGGTAAAATAGGGTAATACAACACATCCATATGATATGCCATCGCTTCTCAAAAAGGTAATAATCGAATAACGTACCTTACACAAAACACCAAGACGTCAAAAATATATATAAATAGAGTGTAATATATGTAATTTTTAATTTCAACTGTAAGTTTAACGCACAAATAAACACAGCACAAGGTACGTAAGAAATACGCATTTATACATCAACAAATAGTGAAACAGGCATAAACAGAAAAATGTCAATATCGTCAGTTCATAAATATATCCCCACCGATACATTTTTAATTGCGGCCAAAATATTTAGTAGAATACAAGGTTGGAGCTTATCTATCGACAAAGAAAAACCTTCAGGTGTAAATACGAAAATTATAAAAAGCCCTGAAACAATGCGACGCCATTAGCGTACAGATGGCCCGCTCTTTTGGATAAAACTATTTACTTCAGGTGTAAAACGGCTTAGCGCTCCAACCTCCAGTGAAAGTGCTGACTTATCGAAATCATCTAAAATGAAATGCATAAAGACAAATTGTCAGTAAGTGCTTCACTGCAGATCTTATCATAAAAAACTGCAATCACCAATAAATATACCATACGGCGTTTTTCCCAGATCAAATCATTTGTAAGTAGGGACGATATATCTCCGAAGATTTCAAATGATTTGTTTTTACAAATTCTACCGGTAATTGTTTAACTGAAAGACAAAAAACGGATAAACTGTTTCACCACCACAGTGCGACGAAATAATCTCTGACCGCATAAAGAAACTTCTAAGCAACAGCGCTAAGACTCGCAGCGATAACGAGATAAATTTGAGAAGTAGAATAAGCAATACACCAAAATTCAAGATAAAATTCATAAAAAGCAAATACTGTACCGAATATCACGCACAGATTCGACTAAATACGCCAAACAATGCAATAGCAGGAATGGACTATCAACTAGAATCACATCTATTGCGACACTAGACATAGCATCTTTACAATCTGCTGCAGGTTTCGAAACTTGATAAATAAACTAAAAATGGCTAACGGTATTCAACTCCAAAACGTAAAAACAGACATTCCGTTTACCAAACAGGTAATTATGTAAATTATGTTAATTACTCGTGAAGGGGAGAATAAGAGAATCCTAAACCAAACGCATTCCTGCAACGAACCTCAACGTTAACCTTGACAGATAAAAGCACCTATATGATTTTAAATGTTTACCTAGCAATTAAGTAGCTTTCAGCAAAAACTAAGGTGAGGTAGAGCACTAAGGTTAACGTTAGTAAATAAATCAAAAATAGATGCTGATGAATTTACTTGACAACAGAATAGTAAGAACTAGACGGCAATCATAGATTATAAAAAAGCTTTGGTTCTAATACCACATGGGTGGTTATTAGAAATATTAGATATATGTATAGCTTCAGCCTTATGCCACTACCTCTTCTCAAACATACAATTATAATTTGGATACACCAGTGTAACATATACAAAACAAACGCGTATATCAATTGAGAATAAGGATTAACAACATTAAGATCGAACGTGGCATTTCCAACATGATTCACTTATTACGCTTAATCCACTATCAAATATATTAAATGACACAAAGAATACGATGATACAAGATCATACCAGTATAAAGCGTTACATATATATGGACCATATAAAAGGAGCACTGCAGGCCACTTCGGCAGGTACTCCTATTAAAACTAATAGAAGCTTTCCGTCAAGGTGCATGTATGATATTCGGATTGGACATAAAATATCTGCAGGGTAAAACGAGAAATACATGACTACTACACACACGATAGGAACATTAATCAGTATGGTGAAAGATGACACATACAAGTATTTTGGATTTTAAGATGGATTGATAGGAAATTAGAAAATAAAAAATTCTTTAGAAAAAAATGTTATAATCGTATCAAATCATCATTAGAACAAAACTAAATGAAAAACACATAATGCAAGTAATCAATACATTCGCAATCCTTCGGCGCTACAGAATGGACAGACAGACATATTAAACCACTTACAAATGCAAAGTGCCTCCAACTGAAAAACGCAAGAAAGAGATTTACATTACCAAGGGTAGAAAGGTCAGCACCAATAATTAACATTATTTTTCTACATAAATATTTTATTGCCAAACGAAATACATCAAGTTTACATCGAGCTATAGTACTGCCCGACAGTAGTTAATAATTACACAGTAGTTAATTTAGCTAATGCAATTTATTTGACAATAATATCGGTTCTAGAACCAAGAAGCTCTACATCGAAGACATGCTTAAGGTTTGAAGAAGACTATGTATATAAGTTTTACAAGATTAGAGAAAGGCTTCCACAAAATCAATAAAGAAGACATCTGGAAACAACTGAACAACAGAGAAATATCACAGAACACAATAAACGGAATACAAAGTTTGTAAAAGGAGACTAAGAACTAAGAACAAGACACTAAAACTCAGTGCTCTTTGAAACGACCAAGGGAGTACGACAAGGATGCATATTGAGCTCTCTGTTGTTCTCAGTAGTATTAGACGAAGCAATAAAGTATACAAGAATAAATGCTAAATTATATAAAATAGGATATCATAAAATGGAAAGAATACAAATAATAGAACTATGCTACGCGGACGATTTGGCAGGCTCGCAATTTTTATAGAAGTACTGAAAAAGTTAAATATGAAATTTAATCAAGAAAAGGCTAAAGCTATGATGTCCCCGATGCTCCTTGAATTTATGCAAGCCTTTGATTGGTGTAGTTCCGTGGATTATTTCCTGTATTGGTTCAGGACTCACTTCGGAACATAAATTGTATAGTTGTAGGACCAGGTTATTTTACTGAACGGGTTTATACTTGGTAAAGGGATGAAGAATTGTAGGATAAGACATGAATGGAGTAGCCAGGCCTAACTACCACTTGAGACATTTTTAGCCTTTGCCTAATCACAAATGAATACACTTCAGAGTTCAAAAGTATATTAAAAAATCAAATAAAGTACAGAGCTTTATATACAATTAAATTGTACCGTGTTTTGCTATTCGATCTAATAACCTACTATTTGCATAAGTTCAAAACACAACACTTACATAAAACTCCTTGCTTGTAAACAATGTGTATTGAAACTTGACGTAATGAAATCATATGAATGCTGAGAGTGGCACACGTCTGCCGTAATTGATACACAATGTGAACTAGTTTTACAGTCTAACTTGTTGTCGCACAATTTCACCAAATTGTCTATTTCATCGGCAAACAGAAGTTTGAACAATGATCATAAGTAAACACGAGAAACAACGACCACTAAATCGTATTTCATTCGCTGTCTAATCAATTTTTTGCATTTGTTTTGTTAATCAGCATAATTTGTCCATTTTTTACAGTACATGCTGCCCAACTGGTGGTTTCTTTTTTATACTGCTCACTGGTCGATTATTTCTTTTCTATAAGCCTTTTTCTTATTCATGAAGTGTATTGCTGCTTAGGTTTTAATTTGTTTTTACTTTTCTCTTCTACAAGAAGAAAGAAGTATTGTAATCGTGAAAAAAATCACCTTCCGATATTTCTTCAGATCTTCACATTTCAGGGTTCCTTAATGACGAAATTTGTTTTCACAATACTATCTGTCTATCCATCTGTTGACGGTATAGCTCAAAAACTATATGTTGTAGAAAGTCGTCTATTTTTTCTTTAACTAAGGAATAGATAAAAGGAATAATTTGCACATAGCTCAGGCTTTACCCTTAACGAAAATGGTACCCAACAGATACAGGGTAAATCTCGTAAATAAGACAAAAATTGGGAATAATAAGCATTCCTTGGTGATCGAACGGTACTTCAGAACGGATTGTACCCGGGCTGCCGCAGCGTTGAAATCGCTCTCACATGCTTTGAAATAGCGCTGAGTTCATCCCACCGCCTCCAGTGTTTCCTATATTTGAAAATCTATGTAATCTGCATTACCAAATGTTTCCTTCTAGTGTTTCAATAATTTTAAATACGTTAAGATATTTTTACCCCTAGTTTCCGCTAATTTTTAAAGAAATTTTCCACTTGCGAGAAAAGTTCTGTGTAAAGCCCTTTACAGATTTTTAAAGTAGATAGTTATCACTTTGAACTTTAATTTTCCTTACAAACCCATCTTTATATATATAATTCTTCTGTACGTGTGTATGTCACTGAACTCCTCCTAAACGGCTGGACCGATTTTGATGAAATTTTTTGTGTGTGTTTAAGTGGGTCCCTGGATGGTTTAGATTCACATTTGGACTCGGTAGGTGGCGCTGCAATCAAGTTATAGGAATTTTTTTGTAAATTTTCTGACGAATTTCTTTTTTTAATTTTTAAAGATTTCTCGCATATCACAAAATATAACCCCAAAATTTCACCCCCTACCACCCCCCAATATTTTTTAAAATGAAAAAAATCGAAAATTCGAAAATCGAAAAAACTTTTGCTGAACCCGCTAATAGCAGGCACCGGGCAGGACAACATCTGTCGGGTCCGCTAGTTATGATATAAATTTATGGAAGCTACAACATTTGTTTTTCGATAAGGTATCGGCAATTCTTGATGTCCTTGTTTAAGACACATTTTGTCATTGAAATCTCCTATCACTAGAGTATAGCTTGCTTCGTGCTCTTAACAAGCTTTTGGCATATCTCCGTAAAAACCTTATATCTGTTTACTGCCTTAACTTATTGTAATATAACACTTAGTAACTATTATTGACATAGAATGAAATTGTCTTGCAATTTTTTATTTTATCCCATTATATTTTCTTCCGGATACCATACATAATACATTAATTTTGTATGAGACATTAAGTTAAAAATGCTGAACTCCATTTAAAGTTGATCAAAGTTGTTTTAGTATACTATTATAATAATATTATAATATAATACAAACGTTCTACTACAAACTAGAAAACCTATTCCAGGTTGAAAAATAAATAAAAGGGTAAAGCGTTGCGACGTAGTCGTCTATTGGGAAAAATGAGTGCACCAAATGTCTCCACGACTTTCCGCTTCCCGGATGCAAGTTCTTTAATCTGCAATCTTAAAAGTGCAGTGTTATCTGACACTCAAAATGCATGAGTTTTTTGCCAGCTTCGACTGCTTGGTTATCCTCGCTTTGCTACTGCGAGAATCTGTTCAAGAATAAAACTCATGGCTAAGAAACGAGTTTATTTACGCGAACTCTTAAATATAAGAAACACCTTAAGTAATATTTTCTAACTCTTCCTTGCAATCTTCGATTCTCTATAAATACGGAAACTGCATCTTAATAAAATTGTTATCCATAGCTAAACTTTCAGGACACTCAAAAAATTTCGGAAAAGCCTTTAGAAGTAAGTAGTTACGACCCATATAGAAACAGGTAGAACTTCTGATTCGAACAGTTGTTGCATAAATTCGAACATATCGGTCTTGACACAATACTCTGTAATATTAAAGGAATTGATTTTGTTTGGAATAAAAATGTGAAATTAAAATTTTTACCTTACGGAATAGTTATGTAAACTACCTTTTCTCTTGAAATGCTTAAAGGAAGGATTAAACATGTCGGAAACCAATCATAGACCCGTGTTGTCTGCTATTTATTCAGTTACTGATAATCTACTATCGGTGAAGAATTATAAGAATTAATGCAGGGTATTTCTCAAGCGTTTTGTTTTGTTCCGACAGCCAGCCATTAGTAAAACTTATGAAAGATTTAGAGTACCAAAAACAAAGTTATTAAAATATTCCCATCATAGCAGATTTTGAGAGAAACTTGCACAACTAAATTCTGTACGAGCAGTTTTTACATTCTTTTATATCAGCAAAAGGAGAACGTAAATGGTTGTTAATCACTTAATTTTAAGTAATATGACACAAATATTTTAATATTAGCTACTATAGCCAACAAATTAGCCTTTGCTTAATTTCATATAATGAATATTATACTTTTGCATAAGGAGTCCGTCGCGCGACCAGGTCTCCCCGAACAGACGCTATTATAGATATGGTACTGTTTATCGCATACAAAAGCTAGCTCTTCGCGCAATCGCCGAGTAGCGCTCATATATCAGCGAAACCTATCTTCTACTTTTCTTGGCACAATGAAAATACAGTATAAATCCGGAAATGTACAATGCAAATGAAATTAATAAACAACTTATGGTTTCTGCTAGATGCAAATTACCAAGCAAGTAAATAACAATTCGACATTCGATAATTTGCTGTAGATAACGGGGGGGGGGGGGGGGTTACTCGATAAAAAGGCCAAAAATAAAGTCGACAACGTCAAACCATGTGAAGATAGAGCAATAACAGTACTTGAGGTTTTGACAGGCCAACCGTTGATTTTACTT
Organism: Agriotes lineatus; assembly: GCA_940337035.1. Lineage (NCBI taxonomy): Eukaryota > Metazoa > Arthropoda > Insecta > Coleoptera > Elateridae > Agriotes > Agriotes lineatus. Next base: position 117,227,213 of record OW679196.1, on the reverse strand, counting down.
CAAAAATAGCATAAAAATCCTGATTCAATTAAACAGGTATGGAAATTATCTAAATCATAACTCCAAATCTGCACAGGACTACTGGCGTACTAAAACCAATTATTCTATATTGGCCTCTGATTTATATGCAACATCTTACACTTTAAATTCATAGATAGGCAACTCTTCTGACATCAAAGTTTTAAGGTTTAACGTAACAATTTGGCAATTGGCCGGTAAAATAGAATTTTTAACAATTAGTTGATACCTTTCGGGAATTATCAAAATTTTGTTAAAAATCTTCTTGGTTTTTGGATACTAACCTTATCTTGCCTTTGCCGTTATAGCAAAAATTTGCCTTCTTTGAGGACCTTAGAATTATCAAGAAATTCTGCATTCATTCTGGAAAATACAGGTGAAATAATATAATCGAATGGTTAGAATTCACTTATAATTAAATATACTCGGAAAATATATAGCATTTTGTGGAATTTCGCACAATCACATGGTTTATAATTAATAGTTAGAAAGACAGCCCCAATTTTGCTGGTATGTAAGTCTTACTTCAATTAATTCAGTTCTTACCGTGTGGTTTTCTATTTAGTCTTTTTTCTGGGTATATTGCTTATCTTCCGCAATTAGTCTCAATCGAAAAGCCGTTAGTTAGCTACGTGGAAACCTAACGTAGAATACCTCATTTTACCACAGGAATTCCTGGTTTAACCCGCTTCCATTCAAACCATACCTGCAAGTCAATAGGTCAAACCCGCACAAGAATCGACAAATCAGACACCGTATCCTACTATGAGCAAACTTCTGGTTACTTGTTGTGACATCTTCGTAGTTCTTAGCTACGTTGTAAGTATTGACAACCGAGGACCCCTGTCTGTATAGCAATTATCGCATAAATTGTAACCAGCGGTTACCCTAAAACCGGGCTTCTATTTTGTTAGTTGAGTATAACCACTTCAGATTTTTATTCATTAAACAAATAGGATTTTAATATATTGAGCAGATAATAATTGAACCGTGCTAAAAAGTTGAATTTACGTAATTACGGCTGCCAAATTTGCTTTAACGGCCGTTACTATTTTGCGGCCGTTGTTATTAGTAACGCAAACTTATCGGCGCGGTTGCACAAAATATTGATAATGTGTCTGTGATTATAATATGCATTGCGAATGTTGTGTATACCACGTTCCCTAAATATTTGGCTTCCTCGAAATAATTTGGAGGACTTCGTCTCGCCGGTCAAACATTCCTCGCCAGTCAATTCGCGGCCTAACTATTCAAATAGTTAATTGCAAATTATATTTGACGAAATACAATTGTGAGCTTTTTTTGGTTTTTACAACTATATTGTAATGGTATGATGCTTTTTGCAATTCTGGTAGCATTGCTAACGTACGAAGACTAAGGAAAGATTCAAATAGGCCCAGAATTAGTATTGTATTTATTGCAACAAAATAAATCACTAGTAAACATTGATAATTACAGAAGACATGATTATCATGTAATGTAATTAACAGAGTTTAGTAATTGGATAAAACAGTATCGTCAGGGTTGAGTTCAACTTGTATTCAATGTTTGTGCTCGGTATGGCAAATGTAGCTAATTTGCGATGATTGACAGATTGCTTGTGTAACGTCAAGACACGATAATAAATTCGCTTAAGCACAAAGGTGTTTCGAAGCGTTACAGAAGTTTTATGCAGCGTTTGGTATTTATATCATAATGCCAACAATCTATAACGGAACTAAAAGTAAAATTCTTTGATATGGGACCTAAACATAAAAGAAAATGTGAGAGATAAAAGTTGGCCAAGGATTTTTAAATTTGGTATAGGGGCCTAGATGTTGATCCTAAACAACTTTTCTTAATAATTTTTTGTCGTATTTGTCACATAAAAGGCACTTCACTCTACAGAAAAATAAGTTTTTTGAAAATTTCTAATGTATACTTGATTTTTCAGAACTGAAATTATGTTAGAAGTTCGCCTTTAACCAAGCAGGGCTGAACCCCAAAAAAATGAAAATTTAAATCGAAAATTTTTTACTTTTTACAAGAGTCGTTTCACCTATCCGGGAACACACTGTATATATATTCTGTTAATTGATCTTCGCGATTTATTACATTTTTGGTGCCAAAATTTATTTTTTTATGTTGAACCTCCAATCGTAAGATAAAGTGAAAAAAAAATTCATATTTATTTTTATTAGTTTTACTACCGAGAAGTAACCTAGCCGGTAAATGTGAATTATCTGAATGTGTGTATGCTTAGAGAAGATACACGTATAAAGGTATCTGAAAATAAAATACGAACATGACTTTAAAACACGTAAGAACTAAAGACGAGAAGATCAAATTAACTCCCACGACACATACAATAAAAACCACCAACCCAAAAACAAAAAATGAATATTACCCTTGTAGGAACTTTTATATTGCTAGGTACCACATATAGTTTCCATTTCTAAAAAGTTTAAAGGTAGGTCATAAAAATTCCTGTATATAAAACGTACTTCTTGCTATCGTAGTGAACCTAAATTATACATCTTTTCTAATAACAGAAATTTGCTGTCGTTACCAATTATGGTCACAATAGATGTTGAACTTGAAATTAGCTAAATGTGTATATCACATAAACACAGAATGATTTAGAAATGTCACTCTTTTGAGCAGTTTCGTTAAGTGCCATAGGCAAACGTGTATTGCTCAATATTTAATCTTCATCGATGAATTCTGGTTCGATGTATTCTTTGTTTTATAAATAATAGTGCGTTAATATCCATTACCGCATTGAGTACGACAATAAAGCTCTTAAAAATACTCAAATTAATTTGTATTTTCGCGCGGCCTCGCCTTCCGCAATTCTATCAGTTCAGACAGCGTTTTAGAATTCTAGAGTAGCTTGTCGGCGTCCGTTCTTCTTTTGATGTAGAATGGTAATGTCGGTCTAGCGTTGTAAAACTTGTCGACTTGTTTTTGCGGGCATGCAAGTTTTGGATTTGGTTTCCGGCCCTCGCCTGATGTTGCGGAGCAGTAGCACTTGTAGTTTTAATGAGATATTGGTTCTCTTGCCATTTTGGGTCGATTAGAAACGCTTTACCGAGGTTATTTTTTACTTGGCCTAATATCATCTGGGCGGTTAGTCCGGAGCCCCTATGACGGAGGTTTTCCATGCCCCGTGCAAGTTTGACCATTGCCATCGAGCGCATTGGCCTTAAGCCGAAGTTTGTGACACATGCAAGTTTCCAGCCTGTGGATGCTTGGAAAGCGCTCTTATTCGATTATCTGGGCCCCCTTTCATATGCAGGGTGATTCAAATTAAGTGCGCACCATTGCTATTTTTTTATTAATTTTACAAAGTAAGTTAAATTAGCAAACTAATAGTGTTTTTGGCGCTGATTAATATGCAACGAGTTTGCGACACATATAAAAAGTTTTTTTAATGGAACACCCTGTATATATTTCAAAAACTTGAAATAAAAATTAATTTGTGATATAAAAGTCTTAATACACTATTATCTTAAAATGAATATTAAAGAAGTTAGGGGAGATTTTAGTTTACCTATATCAACAATACACCGTACTTACGAAAAATTCATAGTAGGCTGCTACTAAAAACAAAAACAATAACGTAAACATCAGAACTGTCAACTGTCGTACGTTTAGTTGTCGAAAGTAATTAGTGTTGTTTATTTATTTCTTATTGTTTTGTTACTGTTTCTGGTTATCAGACTTAAAACAAGCCTGCAATGAATTTTTACAGTAGAATAATGTATGCATTTATCTATAAACTGAAACTTGCGATAACTTCTTTAGTATTCATTTTAAGACAATAGTGTATTAAAACTATTATATCACAAATTCATTTTTATTTCAAGTTTTTAAAAAATATACAGGGTGTCATTTAATTTTTTTTTTATTTTGTCGCCAACGAGTTATTCGATTGTTTTTTATTAATTGCATATTAATCAGCACCGAAAACACTACTAGTTTGCTAATTTAACCTACTTTGTAAAATCAATAATAACAAAGATAGCAATGGTGCGCACTTAATTTGAATCACCCTGTATATAAAGTGCATAAATAGATTAACTAGAAGAACTTCATAATCAGGTTTTATGCACCTTTTATCTAAATAAAGCTGCAAAGCGCTATGAGCCGCGTTTCCGTGCGAAAGGCTTCGCCCGTTTTGTTATCGAATTCAACCAGAGTTTCGGAGTTCGGACACCGGCTGCGATATAAAGCTGGCGTTACTAGCTGCGTATCTACCTGATGATTTTCCCAACCACTGAGCGAACCCTAAATCTGTACTGTTAATTACCTAAAATGTGTGATGAATGTTTAATGGATTAATGACAATTATACTGTGATACCAGCCTTGTGGTTTTGATTTTGTTACTACTGACTGTACTTGATTTGAAGTTTTCTTTCAGAATATCTTGTGCTACTTGAGTTAACGAATTCTCTTTGAATGCCTGGATACACTTGTCGTTACTTGGTAAAGATTCGTTGGAGCCTCTTTGGCTCTTATTTAATTGGTATACTTAAAGAACTGCACGCCGTCTCCATTTGAGCTAGTTCCGGCCGGCAATTGTAGCCAAGTAGTCATATTTTCTTTTCTTTTTTGAGAGATTAGCCGACGAATCGATTATTTATGATAACACAACACCGATAAAGATGCAGTTATTAGCGTATTATATTTAGTTAGTAAATTTAATATTTCAAATGTTCGCCATTTGCTGTTAAGCACACGACCTTATTATTATATTCCATTTTTTATGCCTAAACAGATATAAAAATCCGAAGCAATGCAGTAATGTTTGCCCTTTGATTAAACCATGAAAAAGGTCTGAAAATATTTTTAGAACTATATTTTGAGTATTACTAGTGTAGTGATAACAATTAATTGTACATAAAAATATTACTTATATACATACGTATAGAGTGACGCCCCATATAACATCAGAACTGACTCCAGTGCCTCGAATTTAGAAAATATTTCTCTGTAATTTAGAAACCTTACCACGTTGCATTTTACATTATCTCAGAGCAACCTAAAATAATTACATAATTTTTACCTTATTTTAATTATTTATTTAAATAAACTGAACAGAATTATAAATATAATTGTAAAAGTGTAAGCTTTATTCTGTTATGACGCAGCCCCAGCCAGACGCACTGCCAACTTAAATAATTTCATCTACTCCACTGAGATTTTCTACTAAAAATAATAGCAGTTCAACTGTAACTTTCCGTTGATCAACAACTTTTTTATCATTAAATAGAACATCGCTTTCCATAATAGTCATCAGACCGCCGTATGAAGGTTTAGATTCCGAAGATAAAGTCACTCCGTATTGTATTCCCACAGGATCGAAATGACGACCGATTTCTCTCGGTAAAGATAATTCGATTCGTGCCATTGTTATGTATCCCGGAAATCCTTTCACAGGTTGTGCTACCGTTCCCAGCGGTTCTACTGCAAGAGTGCTGTTAATATCGCGATACACCAAATTACTGATACTTTTCAAAACTCTTGATAAAAAGAAGTCGGCGATTTGTCATACGAGCTTAAGAAGTAGTCGCACCTGAAATTGTAAGCTGGTTAATTTCTAACAAATATTGTAAGCACAAAATTCTTACAAGTAATTAATGGGAAACATGTTGATAGCGTTGTACTACAAATCACTAACTTCAATTTCACATTATTCTATTTCAGGTTTTGGTGTGTTTCGGCATTATAAAGATCTTCCTCTTTATTAAAAGTGACGCTCAGTGAATTAACTTTAGTGACGATTAAGACTTTGCAATGACCATCCAACAAGTAACGTTCTACATCTACATAGTTGATGAAATGTCAGGGCAAAGTTTACTGGAGAGCTAGACAAATTTCTATTTTCTCTGTCATAAGATATAACCAAATTTCACGTATTAAGGCGGTATTCATTTTATAAAAAAAAAATCGTAAAGTAATCTATATTTTATCACTAATTGGTTAAATTTGACCGGTAAGAAGTCCTAGAAGCAGTTACATAAAGTTAAAATCTTATATAATCTCTTCCACTTGAGAACTCCTTAAAGTAATTTGCAGGAATAACGGTTAATATTGAATTGCCAAAAATTTATAAACCAAATTTAGCATTTCGGTCAATAGTTACTTTACTGTGACAACTTTAGGTAAATATTTACTGAAAACACGCAACCCTCTAACAGAAAATACAAACTCATACTTAATAACACACCACATTTCCTCGCAATACAAACATAAACACCCAACACTTAGTAGTTAGTTTTGATGTAGGGAGTCTCTTCACCAACAATCTAGACGGCAAAACACCTAAATTCGTAAAATAAAGACATTATGGAACTGTAAACACTTTCCACTAAGCCAACCTGTCCAAACTACACGATTAATATTTCCCAACAAGATTTCGAAATGGTGAAACGAGATTTGACCCAGCGTTCGCGGAGCTCAGTGGCAGTAATTAATAAACTTTCGATATATAGCCAGTGTGTACGTTTATGTATATTGTATATTTTGATATAATTCTATCTGGTTAGTTTATTTAAAATTGAACTTTAACTTAGGCGCCAAAACGTATGCATCCGGCCGAAGCATACCGCGTTTTCGCTTGGACAGTGATTTTAACAATGTGACGGAAGTGTGTGTTTTAAAGCCTGAAAGAAACATTAAGTAGGACACGCACGTACGGAAGGAACGGCATTCGGAGTGCACATTTGCGTTAAGCAATTGGCTCATCCAGCCGACGGATTCGACCAACGCCCAAAAAGTACGTTTCAGTGCGAGGTGTTGAAATATCGTCTCGACTTCAAGTAATTGTTTCCAACGGGGCGCTGCAATCCAGGAACTGGAAGACTTTCCGGGTAAGACCAGCTGTCGAGCAACATGAGGAAGCCTGCCCCAGGTGCAAAAACATGGACCTGCACGCAATTATTAAAAGCTGGTGATCTTCCCGTTTAATGTGAAAATCACAGTTTGCTGCATACTGCATCAGATCGTGGCTCAAACCAAGCAACGTTTTTGGAGCTGCACCTAAACCATTCTTGCAATTCGTGAAGTCAACCAGCAAACCTTAGCGGCGGAATCGTATTACCTTGCGAGACTCGGCGAAATACCGCACGCGAAACCGGACGTTTGTGCAGTTGTATGTTTGGTCATAAAAAACAGCTGTTTTGGTTTCTTATTAATATTGTTTAACTATAAGTGTATGACAGTCATAGTGGCTATAGTTTTATTTGACTGTTAAATATGTGTAAGACTCCGCAAATGTTCATAGTTTTAATATTAGTAGTAAACACAGCTGTGTTTAGAAATGGCCATTTATTCTGGGCTTTGATTCTGTTTTCTTTATTATTTTATGTGAGCATTTGAAGACCGATATATGCTCATGTTACACAGATTATATGCAATTAGCTTTTATTTGAGCAGACGTTTTGAGTATATATTTTCAATGTTGCGAACCGGAGTGGGTCAACTGCACTGCATCCGTAACCATCACTGAAAAAAGGTATGAGTTCTCTTGTTGTAAATTAAGCTAGCTGCCAATCACAGTGCAATTAATCTATAAAAAATACTAACGTGTACGAGACGTTGCATTTGAATTTAACGACCCGACGGAAGAGCCATCAAACGACTTATTATAATAGCAATGGGTTCTCCTTCATTCTCGATTGTTAATCGCATTTGTATGAAAGACTTTGACCGCCAACATGTCTACACATACACAAACAAAACAATAATTTGATGAAGGCGTGTTGGCGATGTTTTCCCAATTTGGCCTGATGAGGTCAACAGATCTCTTATATATTTTAACAATAAATAACCCTTCATAAAATGTACCTGCAAAATAGAACAACGTAAACAGTTATCTTTTCTGAACATACTAATGGCACGAATAATAAATAGCTTCGAAAACTCTAAAATTGCAGAACATGCCTGGAACAGCAACCACCCGATATTGTAATGGTATGATGCTTACAGCAATTCTCTTTTCATTGCTAACTTACGAATGTTAATGAAAGATTCAAATAGGCCCAGAATTGGTATTGTATCTATTGCAACAGTTAGAGTCACTAGTAAACATTAATAATTACGAAAAACATGATTAGCAATAACTGCATTTAACTAACAGAGGTTTGCGATTGTTTGTTGTGGAAGCCAAGCCAAAAGCTTGTATGTTAGTTGGCTTCCCGATTTTGATAAATCTTGTTGATAAATGTAAATATTTTGTGCCCAGTTGTGCGTTTTATTTATTTGCCTGTGTGCGGAGGTCAGCGGTGGTTCCAGAGTAAATTGGACCTGGAGTGTAACCTGTGTGTGATTGTTTTCGCAGCTGAGATTCTACAAGATTTGGAACTGCGGGAAACAGAAAGCAAAGTGCAGCACCTAGAGGAGGCTTTATTTGTGATCCAGAAGCAGGTAGTAGCAGCTGAAATATTGCCAGGAAGCAGATACGGGCTTGGCGTCCTTTCCAACCGGAGCCTGTGCGAATTCGACTTTAGAGCCGAGATTCTAAAAGATTGGGAACTGCGGGAAGCGGACAGCAAAGTGTAGCACCTAGAGGAAGCCTTATTCGTGGTCTATAAGCAGGTATCAGCAACAGAGCCCTTTTCAGGAAGCAAATACGAGCTTGGCGTCCTTTTGCATAAGCCGGATACAAGATCGGCGTTCCTTGAAGAAAAAACAAATGCAAGTTGGCGTCCTTTTGCACTTGAAAAACCAATTTCAGGTTAGCAAAACTACTTGATTATTATAAAAGCATTGTTGTAATTTACCTGAGGTGAACTGATTGGTTGTTGGTTAACTTGTTGTCACATTACACTGAATTTTCTGTTTTTGAAACAACTTTGTTTGGAGTTAATCAAGCATTTGCCATACAATGGTAAAATTCATCAACGGTGTAACAATCCAACCCTGCAGACACGAGTCTTAAATTGCTAGCCTACGCAAAAGTTTTAATAAGTTGCAAATGAATAAAATATAGAAAGAGCAACATTCCTTTATTAAAGTAAAGTATAATTAAATAATCATATTTTTTGAATTAGTCACAGAGAGAGGCAATAAAATTTAAACTAAGCTATATAGTAGGTGATCAATTTTATAAATTTATTGTATTACAAATAATGTAATATTAAAGTATAGATTTAATAATAAAAACATAAAGCATAACACAAAAGATTTTATCCAAGGGATTGATTTCAACTGAAAGTGTATTTTAGTTAACAAGACTGAATGCGTATAGTAATATGGTGTCGATTTAGATTAAAGTTAGCCATTGATTCTTAAAGATGAAATCAAATAGTCAGTTATCAGACAATTTCGTTAGATTTCGAGCTCCAGTAAAAGCTAAGTATAGTTGTTAATTTTTACATCTCTTTTAGCTGTCTTTGAAAACAGGAATATATGTTTTTCCCGAAACGTTTGCAATTTTGATATTTTTAATTTGTCAGTGTGACGAAATGCCAAACAAAAGAGCATGATTTTCAAATGTGTACCTTAGTGGTAATGTTTTACAGTGTCATAATTACCCGCAAGCCCATATGCGACACGTAATCAAGATATTCCATTAAACTATATGAGCAGAACAATAATACTTGTTTCATTTTAACTGAACTTTTAATAATAAAAGGTTCTGAACTTAGAAAAATTTACCGCATAAAAAAATTCTTTAAAATTGTAGATTTAATAACTTTTTTAATAGGTGTCTTAAATTAACTAAAAACCTACAAGATATCTGTAAATTTGTAATAATAAATTGCCTTACGTTCAATTACTTAATTTGAGCCAAATCACGTTTTATACGAGTATCATTTTTGACAAATAAATTGCTTTCAGTTGGCGTAGCAATTCCACCCTTAATCTTGCAGTGTGAATATATGTAATAATTCTATAATTTGTATGTAAGTTTCTACAGAAACATGAAAATTGAAACTCAACTATTCATTTCAAAATACTATACGAAAATAATATTTAAAAAATACAAAAAAAAAGATAAAACCAATGTCTTATAAATCGAAATGCAGATATGTAGACCACGTGTAGATATTTGAAACGTTGCTAATTAAAAGTTTTGCAAAACTGAAAATTCTTGGGTTCGTTATTAACAAGTGTATGTAATAGGATTTAATGCTTTAATTGCATTATTTTTAAGTGATTGCATACGTCGAACCAAATGAAAATGTCTTAATAGCTACATAGTATAATACAATAAAGGGTTCTTTCTGAGCAGATTACCTATACATCGTCAATTGTTATAGAAAAATAACACATATCGCTTGTATTCTAACGACTTGTATAGGTATGCAGTTTAAAATATTCAATTCTTTAATTAATAACATATCAAAATTAAAATCGAAGGTTTTCAAATGTAAACGTAACATTTTTGACTTATACAACAGCAACAAATTTTAAGAAGCACTCAGAAGATCAATCTGTAAAATCGCATTCAAAACTAAACATAAAAAATGATCAGTTGTGAGGAGATTTAGTAAGATGTGACAAGCAAGTTGTTTAACCTATCATTATTTTATTCAGATATTCCAAGATGTCCCGTTCGATGGTGGTACGAAGACCCAGCATGCGCCGAGTTTGTGTGTATGTGTCGTTCAAAGTCGAATAAAACCCTAGAACTCGGACGACAGTTTCTATAGAATTCAAATATATTGCGTAGTTTTTCTGACACTCCAGATACGACTCATGAATCTTGGTCAGATCCAAATTCCGCTGCGAGAGCTCATGCCGCTGCTCATCGAGACAACGCTTTTGTCCTTGCGATAGTGCTGACCAGTGTCCGCTTTCCTTTAATATCGAAGTTTTCTCTTAGGTAAAGTTAGCAGGATTTTGTTTCGAGTTCTGCACTGAAAAACCGCTCGAGCGCTGTGTATACTCGTACATACCTTCATAATAAATTTTAAGCTCTGTTTATTTATGTCCACGCTGACGTCCATGATGGGTGATGGGGAGGAACTGGCATAAAATCAAATTTGCAAACAGATCCGTCATGTCGAAGATGCTGTTTGGAGCCTCACCATCATGTAACTGCCCTACCTCTTTTACTACGAGTACATGAAGTACTGAAAATTTTTATATCATATTAAATCTATATTAATTGTAAAGTTTGATTATTTCCAATGTAACTCTGATTATTATTTTGATATACAGTGTGTCTCACTTTAGATTGCAACACCCCAGTATTTTTATTATATATTATCAATCTAAAAATATTCTTTGTTCTCATTAAATTGTACTTTTAAGGTATGTTACTTTCCCTTTGCGGTAAGATGCTAACCTACTTCGATTTAAAATCAACAGCAAAATTGAAAAAGTCGTATTAGGAATTTTTTTATCAAAAAAATCGTGAATAAAAGTTGTTCAGTATCGTTCAAATAAGCTAAATCCGAAATTTCGTTAAAATAAAAAAAAAATTAAAAATCTCTCAAAAAATTAAGTAAAAGAATAAAATTAAAAATCATGGCAAACTTTTGAGATTATTATTCAAATCTTCTGGACGTTTTTGTTTTTAATGAAAATTCCGAATTTAGCTTATTTGAACTATTCTGAACAACTTACACTATTAACAAGATTTTTTAATAAAAAAATCCCTATTATGACTTCTTCAATTCTGCTGTTTATTTTAAATTGTAGTAGGGTGGCATGTTACCGTGAAGGGAAAGTAACATACCCTACAAGTACAATTTAGTAAGGGGTATAATTAGAACAAAAAATTTGTTAAAATCGATAATATACAAAAAAAATACTGGGGTGGTGCCGTCTAAACTGAGACACACTGTAGAGTGGGTGGCTAAATTATTAGAAACACATAAATTTGATACAACTTCTGAACTGGTCATTTTTTGAAACGTAAGTATATACAGCTACCAATACAATTTACGGCATTCTTGGTTGCATATCATTAAGTTTGTGTGATTTTATGCGAGCAGAACCGGTTCGTTTATACGTTTTAACATTGCAATGGAAATATCACAGTTTTCTAAGCTTCATAAAGAATAGTGACGCTTTACAGGTTTTTATGTATGCAGTTTAAAACTTTACACTTTACACTTTAAAACATCATCGTTGCAGTTCCCGATGAAAGAAAAGTGTGATCTATGCATTGTAATGTTACAACTGATAATGATGACAAACTGTTGCTTCCCGCCTAAACTCACCTAAATTTCACAAATTACAGATATGCAACCGAGAATGCAGTATATTGTATTGCTAGCTGCCTATACTTACGCATGCATGGAGCCATCATCCGTTCAGAGGTTGCATCAACTTGAAAGTGTGTTTAATAATTTGGCCACCCACTGTAAATTTGTATTTTCTAGCACAACTTTGTTGAGAAATCAATTCTAATTTATTAGTTCCTGTAATTGTACAGCTGTTTAATATTTTACCAAAGATTTGACTTTGTTGGAAAGATATTGTAAATATATTTTGTAAAGAAATAACAATTATTTAGCATTGTATAAATAGAAATCAAAGTGATGCTTTCCAAAAAAGGTGTTCCTTCTGAAATAGTATTTTTTATCGCCAACTTCATTAAGTTGCGGAAAGTAATCTATACATTTTTGTATGTGGTTTATGAGCAGAGAAATAATTATCGCTATGCTACTTAATCATATGGCATTATAACAGCATCAAAACATCTGTAAAGTGCTTTACACGGAACTTCCCCCCAACGATTGCTGAACATTGCTATATGCAATACTGCGGTATGCGGTCATCATTGCACATTTCTGTTGCTTGTGTTAAATGCAGTGCGCGGCAATAGCTACACCTTTCCACTGCGCGAGTTGCAGTCCGAAGCGATCATTTTACTTTTCTTCTTTTTACGGTGTTGACCCAGTATATGTTAGGTCCCATTTTCATCAATTGTAAAAACCTAAGCTATGTGAAAATGGTTTTATCGATTCCTGCTTTAAAGCAAAAATAGACAACATTTTATTTTTTAAGGTGTCCACCCTGTATATATTGGGTTCAAAATATATCTATTTTTGTCAAGGATAAAAACCTGAGCTATGTGCAAAATATTACTTTCATTTATCTAATAGTTCTCGATTTAAAGCAAAGATAGACCGAATTTAATTTATAAAGGTGCTCACCCTGTATATATTTGACCGAAAGTATATTAGGTTTCGTACCAAATAGTTATCTAATCCGCATGAAACATGAGCTACACCGCCAACAGACGGACAAACAGAATTGCCAAAACAGGTTTTTTGTGATCTAGGTTCCTGCAACCTGAAAAAAAAATTCTAAAGGTAATTTATTATTATATATTATATATATTATATTATATATATATTATTATTTATATTAAAATACTGTCTTCGTCTTTTCGACGTGGAAACTAAGAATGTATAAAGGTGTTTAAGCGGAAGTTCCTTCACAAGAGCGCACTGCATAGGGGTAAAAATGTCTTCATGTCCCTATTAATACTGAAACAATAAAAGGATAGACTTGGTAATGCAAATTACATCAATTTTCAAATAAAAACAAAACATTGCAGGCGGTGGGATTCGAAACAGCTCTGGCGCAACCCCCCCCCCCCCCCGGGTTTCATCAGGCCACTAAGGCACGCTTCGCATTTGCACTCGCGGCTGAATTATATACGACGCCCTTATCGTTGCGCATTTTTGTTTCTTTTACAACATTTACCCTGTATCTGTTAGGTATGTCTAATTTTCGTCAAGGGAAAAGCCTAAGCTATGTGCAAATTATTACTTTTATCTATTCTCAATTAAAGTACAAACAGACATCTTACTTTTAAGGCACTCAATCTGTACATATTTGACCGAAAGTATGTTCGGTTTCGTGCCAGGTAGAAATATGTATAATCCGAATGCCAAATATCGACTTCTTCCAACAAATAGTTGTTGATGTATCGCCAACAGACGAACAGACAGACAAACGGACAGACAAACAGAATTGAAAAATAGGTATTTCGTCATCTAGGCACCCTAAAACGTGAGGATCTGAAGAAAGCTCAAAAGATTATTTTTTCACGATTACAATATACAAATATAATTAGACGAAAATTTCTATTTAATCGGTTTAGGTGTTATAAATATTCTACTTACGCTAATGTGGCCCTAGTAACGGGGCTGATTCGTCTAACCAGAGCTTTTCAATATATAAACCCGCTAGCATAAAGCTGATCTGTAACTTTGATGCGGTATTAATTATGTTGAGAACGCATTCTCCATTTTTCAAATAGCGCCTTTGTGTATTCCAGCGCTTCCCAACGATGCAGTGAAAAAAAGCACACATTAATTTAATTTAATTAAATTTTAATTTAATTTAATTAAATTTTAATTTAATTTAATTAAATTTTAATTTAATTTAATTTAATTTCGTCTCAAACATGCAATTTTCTAATTACAAGAAATTAGAGATTACAATAAATTAGAGTTACACACCCTTGGTGAGCATCTCCGAGGCCCATATAGCTATCAGCTCGAAGCTTCTACAGTCTTCTGTATCGATTGTAATAGATGCAATTCTGAACCGCCATTAAGGGGCCAAATCCATGGTCTCGCTGGCAGCAAAGGTGAAACCAGGTCAGTTCACTTACGACCAATGTATTTGATCAAATCCACAATCATGTGTTAAGCAATGTACTTCGAATTGAGAGTACATGATTTAAGGCGCAATTCGGACGCCAGCGTCGAAGCTTGTGAATCAGCAAAAACCTACGAGCGGCTACTCGCGAAGCAGAACCGGTTTAAAGTGAATTGGCGGAGTGCGTCAGAAATATTTTCGCAAACATTTATGGTAATGTTAATGTTTCGCATTTGGTAGTTGTATCTTGTGGAAACTGTAAATGCGCGTACAATTTAGCTCTTAGCTCGTAGCATTGCAAACCCAACTTTACTCTTGGTTCATTCATCTCATATGTTAATGTCAAACTATAGAATTTAGCTCTTAGCCCATAGTCATTCAACTAAATATTAAGCTTCATTATTTACGGCTTATAATTCGGAGCAAAACTGCTTTCGCATCCCTATAGCCACACTCAGATAACAAACGGGTCTTGTGTATCAACGCCTGAGCTAGCTAGTATCTTAAGGGCAATCAAAATTAAAACAACGAAGGAGCATAGAAACGTCTCGCTTCAGTTTGGTGTCCAGCGAAAGGACTGAACAAATGTCGCGCTTCACCCTTATTAAATCGTCATTTACTTGTTTGTTTCTTAAGATGTTCCATAATTTCATCCTGGGTAACCTATCAAATGCTTTCCTCAAATCCCTGAAACAGAGATACAGCTTTTAGTCCTCTAAAACCAAACTATTCATCTCCTAATTGCTCCTCGACCTTTTCTTTTAATCTTCGCTCGATAATTCTTTCGTACACTTTACATGATTCCTCTATAACTTCGACGTTTTTTACCGTCTCCATTATTGTGTTGATAAATAATCACCGCCATGCCACATGCCTCTTCCAGTGCTTTATTAACAGTTTTCTTAAATTTTCTTCACAGTTAGTACGTACACCCCCTGGTTTCATCCATTTGCCCATTTAGTTCTAAGAATCTCTCTTTACATAGCTTGCGTATTTCTTCCGCGTTTCTTCTTCTCTGAATTTAATTATTCTATTTTTTCTCTCTTCTTGCTTTTCTTCCCTATTACTTTGTCTGCTTTATTTTTCCATTTCTATCCTACATTTTATTTCCCATGAATGGTCCCAATCATCGTTGAGTGTGCAACCTAGGTAGGAGAAATTCGATACTTTTTCTATGGATTGATTACTGACCATTAACGTTCCTTGGTGAGTTGGAGATTTACTAATCATCATATACTTGCTTTCTGTGACATTCAAGGTCAAACCGTATTTTTCGCTTGCTTCAAAAACCTTATCAAGCAACCCTTCAAACCCGCTAAGCTGTTAGAAATCAGTGCAGTGTCATCGGCATAACGAATATTGGTGATGATTTCGCCGTTAACTTTAATTCCACCATTGATGTATTCAAGAGCTTTGGTGAATATGTGTTACAAGTAGAGATTAAACAAAAGGGGTGACATCACACAGCCCTGCCGCACTACTCTCAGTATGTTAACGTACTCTGTCAGCGAGCCTTATCCCCAATAAAGTCCCACAATAACCTGGATATCCTTCTCATCAACCCCCACATCACTCAAGGCTTATATCATTGCCTGGTGCTGACATCGATCAAAGCCTTTGCGTAATCCAGAAAACGTATGTACACGTCGTAGATGACGTCTTTACAACGTTGTACCAGTACCTGGTTAGCAAATAAAGCTTGTTTAGTACCAAGGCCATTACGGAATTCAAACTGGGTTTCACTGTTGCGTTCTTCACATTTTCGGTATAGCCGTGAATAGATTATTTTTAGAAAGACTTTAAGGACATGTGACATGAGGTAAAGTGATGAAGATGAATTCAAGCCAATCTTCTGGTATTATACCGATGGTATATATTTGATTGGAAAATTACGTGCAATGCTCCCATCATTTTTAGAATTTCCGTAGGAATCTCATCTGGTCCGACCCTTGTTAACTGCGTACTTGACTTCTTCTACAGTGATTTCTGGACCTACATTAGCATTCAGCTATAGCTGTGCAGGACGTCGGTCATCGCCAAATAGCTGTTGGATATACTTTTGCCATATGTTTATTTTATTTTCTAGTTCAAAAACTAGGTGAACCCCGATCATCTGAGATCTTTCCAGCGTTGTATCTTCTATTTCTTTTGGTAGTTTCTTTGATCTTCTTCTGGACATTGAACATATCATATCATGTCGGCTTTACACGTAGTAGTTATTTATAGATTTCAGACAGCTTATGTAGAGAAAACCTTGATATGAACCGTTAAACAGATCGAATAAAAACAAAGGAAACGTACGCCGCCCGAAAGGCGCCCGAAGAACAAAGAATATTACATCTGTTTAACAAACCGCCGCGATCCTACGCAGAAGTATCTTTCAAAACCCTAAAATCATAAAAATAAGTGTCCTTACAACGAATTTCTAAAGTGCAGCAAGATTGCAACCATAAACTTTATTGGAGCCGGCCGGCCAAGAAAGGTGACAGCCAGCGAAATACGCCTCACGAATGTTTGCAGATTAAATTAAGAATTTTTCACTAAAACGCCCTTAAAACAGAGTGCGCTCTGTTTTAATCACACATAAAGGATACCAGAAGATAGGAAAAATTAACCGCTACCTATTAAAACAAACCACAGAGCGCTAGCACATATACAGGTGGAGAAAAAGCAATTTTTCCATCAGGCAGCCAAACACGCGCCCGGGAGAGCGGCCGAGAGTTCAGCGGCCCGAGGAAAGGCATATTGTAACGAAGAAATCAGGGGCCACGACCGAGTACAGCGGGCAAAGATGCAGATTACAAATTAAATTTTAATTAACGGAAGGAAGCGTCCCAGAAAAGCGAAATTGGTCTCAAAAATCTTATAAAAATAGCGCGCAACCGATCAAAGCATAATAAACTTTTTAACACACGCCATAAGAATAATACTTAATTAAGCTTTACGCGGAACATTGCATTAAAAATTCCAAGTTGAGCTAATTTTTACTCAAAACATAGCAAATTGGGTGTCGTTAGAATCGGCATTTCATCAACTATTGATTGCGACGCAAACCAAGTCAATAATTGATCACGCCGCTCAATTAAATGCTATAATTTCAAAATATATCGAAATCGGGCAAAACATCCCTTCTACTTCGACCAATGAGCGTCGAGATCGCGTTGGACAAAGGACTGGCTCCTTTAAATAGTCAGACGCTGGCAGTAAGAAATCACTCAGCCAAGGAGAGTCCACCAGCCGCCACTCCAGCTTCCAGGACTACCAGCAGCCACTTCAGCTCCAGGACCAGCAGCCGTTTCACTGGACTTAGCTGTCTGCCGCCTTCGTGGGACTTGGAGTTCGAGCCACTTTAGCTTCCAGGACCAGCTAGCAGCTCCAGCCTCTCCAGAGCCTATCACCCTCGTGGACTTAGAGCCAATCCCACGCATTGGACTCTGCTGCCTGCCGTCTTTGGAAAGCCACTTTCGCCAGCCGCCGCTGCAACCGCAGAAGGAAGCCGCCAGCCGCCGCCTCCGCCAAAGGAGATCAGCACTGCCGCCGACGTTGCCGCCGCCGCTGCTCACAGCCCGCCGCCCTGTCGCCAGTCGCCACCGCCGCCGCTGCAACCGCAGAAGGAAGCCGCCAGCCGCCGCCTCCGCCAAAGGAGATCAGCACTGCCGCCGACGTTGCCGCCGCCGCTGCTCACAGCCCGCCGCCCTGTCGCCAGTCGCCACCGCCGCCGCTACAACCGCAGAAGGAAGCCGCCAGCCGCCGCCTCCGCCAAAGGAGATCAGCACTGCCGCCGACGTTGCCGCCGCCGCTGCTCACAGCCCGCCGCCCCGTCGCCAGTCGCCACCGCCGCCGCTGCAACCGCCGAAGGAAGGCGCCAACCGCCGCCTCCGCCAAGGAGACCCGCACTGCCGCCGACGTTGCCGCCGCCGCTGCTCTCAGCTCGCCGCCCCGTCGCCAGTCGCCACCGCCGCCGCTGCCACCGCAAAAGGAAGCCGCCAGCCGCCGCCTCCGCCAAAGGAGATCAGCACTGCCGCCGACGTTGCCGCCGCCGCTGCTCACAGCCCGCCGCCCCGTCGCCAGTCGCCACCGCCGCCGCTGCAACCACTGGAGGAAGCCGCCGGCCCCGCCTCCGAAGGACCACACCCGCTTCCAATCGCGGATGCCAATCCGCCATTTTCTTTTCTTTTTCTGTATATAAATGTTACCTAGTTATAAGCTTATATGTATGTGTAAATATAATAAACTTTGTTCCAATCAAATCCAGTGTCTAGCTGAGGGTAACGCCCAACCACCCCTTCTTACGCCGACGCCATTGCAGTAACCCTACCGCTGAGCATAGACGTAGGCTTGTTAATTGTCGCCCGGAACGTGGGGCAAACCTGTGGTGGACACCAGAGGGAAGTCACGCCCACTACAATGGTGAAGTCAAGAAGGAAGGGAAACATGGAGACAACTCCGCCAAGGATCAACGAGGAACCTCAGCGGACACCGCGACTAGGAGGAAGTCTGAACAGTTCGGAAATAATAGAAGACAGCGCACCCTCATTTCCGTGTGGACAAAGGACACCGCCTCCAAGTCCCAGCCCAGTGCGACAGGAAGTCAACGAAGACAACCAACAGCAAATGGCACACCACCTTGCGAACCTAGCAGCTACAGCAGCAGGAACCAATCAACCAGCACCACTTCTGGGAGTGGTAGAAAACACCCAGTGGCGCCCAGAACAAGCTCCAGCAGCACCAACGATCACATTAACGGACGAACAATTCCAGGCACTTTTGGGACGAATGGCTGTGCCCAAAAAAGTCGATCTCCCACCAACATTTAAGGGCGAGGAGTTAGACCACCCCCAAGAGTTCATCGCAGAGTGCGCCCGCTACCATGCGCAAAGCGGATGTACTACAACAGAACTAATGAAAGTAGCCACAAACTGTCTCCAGGGGAAAGCTAACCAATGGTGGAAACCATACGCTTCACTCCCGCTCTCCTGGAATGAATTTGAAGAAAGGCTGTTAAAGAAATTCGATAGCGCAGATGTACGAGCCTCCTTGAAAACACAGCTCTACGGGCAAAAACAGGGACTGAAAGAAAATGGCGAACTCTTTCTTCTTCGGAAGATACAACTGATACGCCGATTGGACACCGAACAGTCAGTGGGAGCCAGCATTCCCGTAATGATAGAACTGTTAAAACCGGCCCTTCGGCCTTACCTACGTGTCGCAGTGCCGGAAACAATTGAGGAACTATTGGACAAGGTGGCTGCAATTGAGAAAGACATGGACGACCGCGCACCAACGCCAAACCGCGAGACACGCCCACGGGAGCCAGCCGAGCCAAATCTACCCCGCTGCTATTTTTGCCCGGGACGCCACTTCAATAAGGATTGCCCACGACGCCACCGGCCAACACCACAGGCAACAGGAGAAGCTCCCGTGAACGCCCCCGAAGCAAGACAACTACCACCGCCGGAAAACTGGCGGAGGCCCGGGCACATCGAGGCCGAAGCACCGCCCAGGGCCCAACCCAATGCTCCACGATAAGTACGGCCAACTGCCACAACCTCCCGTATATCATGGTGAACCTCGGATCACCACAGCGGGAGATGCGTGCCCTGATAGATTCAGCAGCCACGCATAATTTCATTAGCGCCAAGCTAGTGCAGCATCCTGAGACGGGTAGCTACGCACAAAGAACGGCCAAAATGGCCAAAGAACAGGCAACCCTGACCCTACGAGGAGAAACAAGCTTGGAAATACAGATCGGTAGAAATAACTACGTCATACAGTGCATCATAGCAGAGGAACTAAGGGAGGACATCATTCTCGGACTACCGTGGCTTACGGAACACGAGGCTACCTTTGATTTCGCACGGCGTTGCATACACCACGGCATGAGGACCCGAGAAACCACTCATTGCCTGGTCGAGCAACACGACCCGCGTCCAGCGAATGACCCGATGGAACTTCCCCAGTTGAAGCATGACTTCCCTCGCGAGCAGGAACACAACCTCTATCAGCTACTAGAAGACTTCCCCGAAATTTGGAGGCCCTCGGCGCCACCTACGCGCACCCTGCAGCACGAGATTCATGTGAAAACCGATGCCCCTATACGCAGCCCAAATTACCGATATTCCGAAACAAAAAAGAAGATCATCGCCGAGCAAGTAGAAGAGATGCTGGCACGCGGTTTCATCGAGCCTAGCCAGTCACCACATAACTCGCCAATCGTCATCGTGGAGAAAAAGGATTCTACACCCCGGTTCTGCTTGGACTTTCGTAGGCTAAACGAAGCCACCATCAATGAGCCGGCGGTACTACCCTTGATCCACGAAACCATCAAAGATCTAGGTTCAGCGAGCATCTTCTCCTCACTTGACTTAAAGTCGGGGTACTGGCAGATAAGTTTACACCCCCAAGCCAAACCCTACACCGCGTTCACGACTCCGGATGGCGCAGCCTATCAGTTTCGAGTCATGCCATTCGGGCTCAAGACGGCACCAATGACCTTTCAGAGGCTGATGGCCCGGGAAGTACTGGTAGGGTACCTCCACAAATTCTGCCTCGTGTATTTAGATGACATCATCATTTACTCGGAATCATGGGAGCAGCACCTTCAACACCTCCGAAAGGTATTCGAACGACTACAGGAACATGGGCTCATATGCTCGCCAGAAAAATGCCACTTCGGGAAATCCACACTGCACTACCTAGGGCATATCGTTGGCCCAGAGGGAAACGAACCTCAACCAGGTCACGTGCAGCAGGTCATCAACGCCCCGCCCCCTACTAACCGAAAGGGGTTACGACAGTTCCTAGGCATATGCAATTGGCTACGCGAGTACATTCCCCGATTCGCCGACGTTGCGGCCCCTCTCACCGACCTACTAAGCACTAAAAAGCGCTGGACTTGGACCCCAGACGTTCAGCAAGCATTTCACCAAGTGAAACAATTGTTTCAGACACCGCTGAAATTAGCCCGACCCGATGCTTCTCGCCCCTTCATTTTACAAACAGACGCCAGCAAATTTGGCATCGCCGCCGTGCTCTACCAGGAACGTCCCGATGGAGGTCGAGACGTCATCTCCTACGCCAGCACCCGGTTCCTGCCAGCCGAACAACGTTATCACTCCAACGAACAAGAGTGCCTAGCCGCCGTATGGGCGATAAAAAAATATCGGCCCTACTTAGAAGGC
Organism: Agriotes lineatus; assembly: GCA_940337035.1. Lineage (NCBI taxonomy): Eukaryota > Metazoa > Arthropoda > Insecta > Coleoptera > Elateridae > Agriotes > Agriotes lineatus. The sequence continues at coordinate 117,205,457 of OW679196.1, read as the reverse complement.
AGGCAGTTCACCCTCCGGACCGATAACCGCGCCCTCACCTGGCTCAACACCTTGAAGGACCAGCGAGCTAAACTCACGCGTTGGGCTCTCCTGCTACAGGAGTTCCACTTCACAATCGAGCATTGCCCCGGAAAGCACAACGAGTTGCCGGACGCGCTATCTCGACAGCCGACTGGACAGCCGGCCGAAGCAGTGTGGGATGACCCGACAGTACTGCTACCTCCCATTCACAACAAGCGCTTCGCCCAAAAACGTGTAACGGCCAGCCAACCCGCTAAGAAAGGATTTCCCAGGTTCCAGGAACCCGCTACAAGAAATCAGGCGGCCAGCAGCCAAACACCACACGGTGAGGACTCACCGAGGTATCAACGGGCAAGCAGCCGTGCTACCGTCACGGAGCCACCAGGCAAGCCATCCCTAAGCCTGCTGGACGCAGTCGAAGAAACGTTATGGGAGACCATTGCACAGGACCAAAGGCAGGATAATTACTGTCAAGATTTAGTCAACTCATGGCACCAAAGCTACTTCGTCGAGGACCCAACCCCGGATCTCGTAGCCGTCCAGGAGAATTATCGAATAGAGGATGGGTTGCTTTACCACCAGACGGATCAAGGCCCAAGGCTGTTTGTCCCGGAGAGAAGCCGACCCAGGGTCATTTACCAATACCATGATCAAGACTTAGCTGGACATCCCGGCATCGCCGAAACAACACGAGCCATCCGCTCACATTTTCATTGGACGCGTTTACGAGAAGATGTCCGGAACTACGTCCGCCAATGCCTGCTCTGCTTGAGATGCAAGAAGGGCCGCCACCAAGCCAAAGCCACCCTGAGGCCTCACCAACCCAACCGAGCGTGGGACACGATTGCGCTCGACCTCATGGGGCCCTACCCCTCGTCAGCCACCGGGAAGAAGTTCATCCTGGTAATAACCGACCTCTTCACCCGGTGGACTGAAGCCTTCGCTTTAGCCAAAGCCACCGCCCCCATCATCATCCGCACCTTGCGAAATGAAGTCTTTCCCCGCTTTGGGTACCCGAGCGCCATGCTGACCGATAACGGGCGTCAGTTCATCAGTGAACAATGGATGAGAGCCTGCCAGGAGTGGGATATCCAGCCATGGACGACCGCCATCTATCACCCCCGAGCCAACCCAACGGAGCGAAGGAATCAAGAAATAAAAAAGGGGCTCCGCCTGCATCTACAAGGAGGAAACCATCGCGAGTGGGACAAGCATCTTCCCGCGACCCTATTTAACTTACGGAATCGCCATAACACCGCCCTAGGGTGTTCCCCAGCATACGCCATGTTCGGAAAGGAATTAGACCGCCCCGGGGAATGGAGGTTCCGACACCCCACGCTGCTGCCCGAAACGCCCCACGAACCACGGACCCACAACCGCGGAGCACGGGACACAGGCATCCGAAACCGAGCCATCGCCCAGCGCCAAGAAGCACCGGACGCCGACAACCCCACGTTTCAACCCCAGCAGTGGGTCATGGTGAAAAATCACCCTCTCTCAGACGCCATCGCCGGGATCCATGCAGGGTTCCAACCAAAATGGAGTGGACCCCACCAAATCTTGGACCAACTTGGCCCAAGCATCTATAGGGTCCAAAGAGGACAACAGGCCCTCAAAATTCACGCAGACCAACTCCGCCCTTTCTCTCCCTAATTTTTTTTTTTGCCCGGATCGCGGACGCCAAAGGAGGGGGGAATTGATATGAACCGTTAAACAGATCGAATAAAGACAAAGGAAACGTACGCCGCCCGAAAGGCGCCCGAAGAACAAAGATTATTACATCTGTTCAACAAACCGCCGCGATCCTACGCAGAAGTATCTTTCAAAACCCTAAAATCATAAAAATAAGTGTCCTTACAACGAATTTCTAAAGTGCAGCAAGATTGCAACCATAAAACTTTATTGGAGCCGGCCGGCCAAGAAAGGTGACAGCCAGCGAAATACGCCTCACGAATGTTTGCAGATTAAATTAAGAATTTTTCACTAAAACGCCCTTTAAACAGAGTGCGCTCTGTTTTAATCACACATAAAGGATACCAGAAGATAGGAAAAATTAACCGCTACCTATTAAAACAAACCACAGAGCGATAGCACATATACAGGTGGAGAAAAAGCAATTTTTCCATCAGGCAGCCAAACTCGCGCCCGGGAGAGCGGCCGAGAGTTCAGCGGCCCGAGGAAAGGCATATTGTAACGAAGAAATCAGGGGCCACGACCGAGTACAGCGAGCAAAGATGCAGATTACAAATTAAATTTTAATTAACGAAGGAAGCATCCCAGAAAAGCGTAATTGGTCTCAATAATCTTATAAAAATAGCGCGCAACCGATCAAAGCATAATAAACTTTTTAACACACGCCATAAGAAAAATACTTAATTAAGCTTTACGCGGAACATTGCATTAAAAATTCCAAGTTGAGCTAATTTTTTACTCAAATCATAGCAAATTGGGTGTCGTTAGACTCGGCATTTCATCAACTATTGATTGCGACTAAAACCAAGTCGCTAATTGATCACGCCGCTCAATTAAATGCTATAATTACAAAATATATCGAAATCGGGCAAAACATCCCTTCTACTTCGACCAATGAGCGTCGAGATCGCGTTGGACAAAGGACTGGCTCCTTTAAATAGTCAGACGCTGGCAGTAAGAATTCACTCAATCCAGGAGAGTCGAACCAGCAGCAACTCAGCCAAGGAGAGTCCACCAGCCGCCACTTCAGCTTCCAGGACTACCAGCAGCCACTTCAGCTCCAGGACCAACAGCCGTTTCACTGGACTTAGCTGTCTGCCGCCTTCCTGGGACTTGGAAAAATTCACTCAGCCAGGAGAGTCGGACCAGCATCAACTCAGCCAAGGAGAGTCCACCAGCCGCCACTCCAGCTTCCAGGACTACCAGCAGCCACTTCAGCTCCAGGACCAACAGCCGTTTCACTGGACTTAGCTGTCTGCCGCCTTCGTGGGACTTGGAGTTCGAGCCACTTTCGCTACCAGGAACCATTCAGCCTTCCATCGCCGACTCAACCCAGGAGAGTCCACCAGGAACCATCAGCCTTCCAAGGATCAGTCTCTCCAGGACCTCCAGCCTTCCAGGCACTCAGCCAAGGAGAGTCCACCAGCCACCACTTCAGCTTCCAGGACTACCAGCAGCCACTTCAGCTTCCCGGACCACCAGCAGCCACTTCAGCTCCAGGACCAACAGCCGTTCCACTGGACTTAGCTGTCTGCCGTCTTCGTGGGACTTGGAGTTCGAGCCACTTTAGCTTCCAGGACCAGCTAGCAGCTCCCGCCTCTCCAGAGCCTATCACCCTCGTGGACTTAGAGCCAATCCACTTCATTGGACTCTGCTGTCTGCCGTCTTCGTGGGACTTGGGATTCGAGCCACTTCAGCTTCCAGGACCAGCTAGCAGCTCCAGCCTCTCCAGAGCCTATCACCCTCGTGGACTTAGAGCCAATCCTACGCATTGGACTCTGCTGCCTGCCGTCTTTGGAAAGCCACTTTCGCCAGCCGCCGCCTCCGCCCAGGAGATCCGCACTGCCGCCGACGTTGCCGCCGCCGCTGCTGCAACCGCAGAAGGAAGCCGCCAGCCGCCGCCTCCGCCCAGGAGATCAGCACTGCCGCCGACGTTGCCGCCGCCGCTGCTCACAGCCCGCCGCCCCGTCGCCAGTCGCCACCGCCGCCGCTGCCACCGCAGAAGGAAGCCGCCAGCCGCCGCCTCCGCCCAGGAGATCAGCACTGCCGCCGACGTTGCCGCCGCCGCTGCTCACAGCCCGCCGCCCCGTCGCCAGTCGCCACCGCCGCCGCTGCCACCACAGAAGGAAGCCGCCAGCCGCCGCCTCCGCCCAGGAGATCAGCACTGCCGCCGACGTTGCCGCCGCCGCTGCTCACAGCCCGCCGCCCCGTCGCCAGTCGCCACCGCCGCCGCTGCCACCGCAGAAGGAAGCCGCCAGCCGCCGCCTCCGCCCAGGAGATCCGCACTGCCGCCGACGTTGCCGCCGCCGCTGCTCACAGCCCGCCGCCCCGTCGCCAGTCGCCACCGCCGCCGCTGCAACCGCCGAAGGAAGCCGCCAGCCGCCGCCTCCGCCAAGGAGATCCGCACTGCCGCCGACGTTGCCGCCGCCGCTGCTCTCAGCTCGCCGCCCCGTCGCCAGTCGCCACCGCCGCCGCTGCAACCGCAGGAGGAAGCCGCCGGCCCCGCCTCCGAAGGACCACACCCGCTTCCAATCGCGGATGCCAATCCGCCATTTTATTTTCTTTTTCTGTATATAAATGTTACCTAGTTATAAGCTTATTTGTATGTGTAAATATAATAAACTTTGTTCCAATCAAATCCAGTGTCTAGCTGAGGGTAACGCCCAACCACCCCTTCTTACGCCGACGCCATTGCAGTAACCCTACCGCTGAGCATAGACGTAGGCTTGTTAAACTACACCCTTGACGAAGCCCTTTCGATGGTTTTATCTCCTTGGATAGCTTTCCATTCATGAGCACTTTTGCGACATTATCAGTATAAATGGTTTTGATGATTTTAGTAAGATCCGGATCGACATTATATTTTTCTAAAACCTGCCATAATATATTCCGAGGTACTGAATCATAGGCCTTTTCCAGGTCTATGAATCCTAAATGTGTTTCTTCCTGTCTTTCTTTCCGTTTTTCTGTTAATTGCTGTAATATAAATATATTGTCTACACAGGATCTACCAGTCATAAAACCACTTTGTTCTTCACTTATTTTCTCGTTGACATTTATTCTCAATTTATTGTTTATAACCTTTCCAAAAAGCCTACTTATAGTGCTATTTATGCTGAGACCTCTATAGTTTTGCTTGTCTTTCCTGTCACCTTTTTTATACAGTGATATTATGTATGAAAGTTTCCACTCATCTGGTGTTTTGTTTTGTTTGATGCAGTTGTTCATAAGGGCACATAATCGTCGTCTTAGTTCATCTCCTCCATGTTTTATTAATTCTATCTTTATACCTCCCGGTCCTGTTGCTCTTCCACCTTTTGATGTTGTAATAGCATATTTTAATTCGTTGTCTAAAATTTCCAATGTGCTCATTTGTGTTATATTCCCATTATCTATGTCATTTATTTTAAATGTATCTCTATCTTCCGTTAGTAGCTTTTCATAATGTTCTGCCCATTCTGTTAAACTGGTTTCTGTGATATTTTTGTTAGTATTATGTGTTTTCATGTTTTTTAAGCATCTCCACACTTCAGTTGATCTAGCTCCACCCACTAAGCTGTCTATTTGTTGACATTGTCTCTCCCAAGTTTTGTTCTTTTCTTCTCGAACTTTATTTGTTACTACAGCACATTTTGCTTTATACGTGTTCCAATTTTCGGGACTGCGGTTTGCTTGCCATTTGATGTATGCTTCTCGTTTCTGTAGTACAATATCTTCTAGTTCATCGTTCCACCATGGTTGTTGGGGTTTTTTATAATTAGTTTCTGTGCTTAGTGCTTCCTTTGCTGCTTGGTGAATCGCTTCCGTTATATTTTTGTGATCTATTTCCACATCGTCGTGTATTTCTGTCTTTTGTAAGTGGCCTTTCAATCTGCGTTCATAGTCCGTTCCCGTTGCTTAATTCGTCGTAATTTTTTCCAGTCCGTATTCCGAGGCATGGTATTTGGCTTTTTTGCAATTCATTAATAAATTAATGGTTTTCCGAGTAACGGAGAGCAGGTCCGTCGCCTCAACCCCCAACCTGGAAGACCAGGTATTTTTCTTTCAGGGTTTCCGTCCCTTAGATAGATAGTTATCCCTAACTTTGGAGATCTATCTTCCCCTTTTTGTGGTTCCTCCGCCTTATAATCCGTTGGGGCAGTACACCCTCATCCGCAGTTTGAGCCGTTGACCGATTTTCACTCGTAACCCTGAAATGGGAAGTTTTTGCTCGGGTACCTCGGGGTTGCAATTCCCGTATCAGCACTTTTGGTGCTGACCCCTGAGGGGCAAATGA
>OW679196.1:117091047-117199445 GCA_940337035.1 Agriotes lineatus | reverse complement strand
AGGACTGTTTACTACTGCGTAAGCAACCTCTTTACGGCCCGGCCGTAAAAAGTGTCCGTAAAGACCACGGCCTGCTAAATTGTGTGCCAAACGTCAAAGTGACGTTTGTCACACAAATCCAGCAGCAAGCAAGCCTTCAACTCCACATAGAAGAAGGCGCAAAAGACTGCTATAACTTCTGAACATACGCTAAAATAACTTGCTCATTCAGAATCTTAACGTCTTTAGGAATATCTTCATCATTTTCTACAGATGTCATAAGTTACGAGCTGGTTACGACTTAAAACTGCTTACAACCATACACGAAATTGGAAATAACTGACATTTATAAACAACAGTTGCAACGTTCTACGCACTCTCAATCATTCTAAAATGTCATTACACAAACCTAGCGTTTTGATGAAAATAAATTAGAAAAATATAGATATGACCGAATTGTATGTAGGTATTACAAAAACTATTGTACAATACACGTCCGTTAGGGCCTTTACTGCCTCGCCAGTATTATTCGACTCGCTCTTCGAGCTCGTCTCACAAATTCTCTGGCTCGGCAGTAAAGGCTATCCTAACGGACTTCTACTGTAAAATACTATTTTCTACAACCTTTACTAAAAATAAGGCTTTTACTAATAGCTTGTCGAACTAAAAATGTCATATTATAGAATAGCGCGCTAGCAGCAAAATAAGCTGTTTACGTATTTTAAAGAGGAAGTGAGGTTATAAAGTTGTTCTACTCTATGGTTATAGGTAAAGCATAATATAATAAATAAAGTAATGTTTTTACTAATTACTTTTGACAACTACCGGCTGCATATATAATCGCCGGTGCCGGTTACCTATCCAATACTAACATTTTATGATGACATGAGTTAGAACGTTTTAACTGTCAAAAATTTAAACCTTTGTTAAATCGATATTAATATGTTAATATAAGAAAATTTAAGGTCGTAGAAAAAATATAGTATTCAAACTCGTTCTAAAAGTGTTATTGCACTTCACATGTTATCAAAGTTTCATAATTTTCAGCGTTTGTATAAATAGATTTTTTCTAAATTTATCTGAAAAATATCTTGGTTGGTACTAGTTAAAAACTGTCGGATTTTATTATAGACGCCTGAAAAATTTCTCATAATTACATAACCTTAGTTTTAGAAACAACGCTAAAATCAAATAATACCAAACAAGAAATATTCAAACTACATATCACTAAAAACCAAATAATAAACAAATAGAAAAAAAATCTGGTGTCATACACGCACACAACTTCCTTTTACAGTGATCTTGTAATTAACCAAAAATTAGATTTCAAATTTTTAGCATTTGTCAAAAATTTTCAATAATTACCAATTCTACAAAAACGGTACAAAATAGAGCGTTAGTTGAATTTTCTCTAGAATTTTAAGCTGAATTCAAAAATGTAATAATATACCGGGTATTCTATTTGAAATAGGGGTCAATAAAAAAAAACGAAAGAAACCCATTTTAGAAGTATTCAACTGGAAAATCAGCTATCTCACGTCAATACACATTAAAAATGCAATAAAAATGTGAAGTTTGAAAAAATAGTTAGAACCGTTTTTGAAAAACTGGAAAAAAAACTGAAAAATCACAAGAGTAAACACCATACTTCCGGTTATGCGATTTTCTTAAAAAGCTTGCTGTCGCATCTACATAGTACACAAAATTTATATATGAAGTTTCAACGCCTTACCTCTTTTCGTTTTTGAGATGTTCTGTTCACAGACACACACACAGACAGATCAATGAATAAAAATATGTTTTTTGGGTTCAGGGGACTCTAAAACGTGAAGATCTGTTGAAAACTCAATTTCAAATTTTTGGGGTGAATCCAATACTTCTTTTATTGTAAAAGGAAATAAAAAGACCTTAGAAAACATGTGCAGTGCTCATCAATCACTTCTCACTTCTCTCTATGACGTTGAAAGCAATTTGTAAAATGTAGGAGGAATTATTCAATTCTTCCAACTTAGTTCTTATTTTTTATTTCAGCCTGTTTAGATCATGGTTGGGGGAGTTGTAAAAATAGTTCTTTTTGTATTAATTGCGCGAAATGAGTGTTTTGTTGCTGCACATGCGGATATTACTTTTAGCCCAGACCGTCAAATCAAAGCAAAAGAATCATTAATGCAAACAATATTTTTTCTACAACCGGAAGAAGTTAAAAGAGTTGGTTGTATATTAAAGCACTGAACTTCAACTTTTTATCACCAATCTGAATTTAGTTGCCGAGACCCGTAGGGCCAAGGCAAATAAACCACTTTAGAGGTCTAAAATCGATCCAGCAATAGGTCATAATCTACTAGTGAGGTAAAAACCATAACTCAGTGGTGAGATAAAAACCTTGTCACTCACTACTGTATTGTTGGCAGCACTGTCAAGCTATGTCAAACTCGAGATTTGCAGGTTAAGTTTTGTGTCAGTCTGCGTCAAATAACAAACAAAACCTAAACTACTAACTCGAATTTGACAAACTGAAAATACACTTCAGTACTGCCAAACAAATGACCGGGACTCTAATTAAAAATTTATTTAATTTCTCGGTACCTTCTAATTTGCCACTATGGCTTTTCATGGTTGGCAATACAAATTTTGTTTTTTAGATTTATTGATCTGTTGGATAACATTTTGTATGACACGCGTGCGTTATTACAAATAATTCACTCTTGTATACACACTTGTACCATGAATAACTATTATTGTGTTTAAACGTGGTTCACATCTGAGGTTGTGGTTTTCAAATGCATTTAGATTAGAAAACATGATAAAGCATCTTCAAATGTAAAGTTGCCATATTTAAGCAAAACAGAAGTAACAGTAATTTTTATGTACGTATCGAGTTTCCGTAATTATGTAATTTTATGTCCTTCGGCTCGGGAATTTGATCAAGTTAGATTGTCTTGTGCCATTGCCAAAACAAAATACTTTAGTAAAACATTTTTACTGGAAAAATAATTTGCCCTTATAGTCCAGTCACTATGTCATTTTTGCTTGAAAGTGAAGGGAAATTTGAAATTTCTTTTTTGGGGTATTGGTGAGGTCCAGCAAAGCTTAACTTCAAGTTGTCGACCAAAATTTCCTATGTGCTATTTCCGCTATCTTGATAAATGGGTGCGTTTGATTTTTTTGTGATAAATGGGTTCCCGTTAACACTACATGAAAATAATGTAAACATCTTTGTAAGAATTTTGAATGTTCTACAATTTATGTTCTATTACTTTTTCGCTTACGAGCGATATTTGTCGAGATATCGAACGCGAAAGCAGAGCGTGAAAGGGTCGAGATTTTTTTTCCAGCTTCTGGGCTTGTGTCTCATTTCTTTTTCTATTTAGCGAAAAAGTAGCCATTATCAAACTTGTAGAGGTTGAAAATAGCTTCAATTTGACCTATTGCAAATTGATTTGCGACTAAAATTGCGACTTGTAGAACGGGCCAAAGTTGTCAAGTTGGCGTGTAATTTTTATTTTATGTATCGTACTATTACGTAGATGACATAACAAACTTCACTATATTATTGAAATCATTATATTTCATCAAGTAGATAGTATACAGCATTATATGATTGTATATTAATAATAATAAAAATAATAATAATAATAATAACGAAGGTCTTTATTAAATTATTACAAAATTACACAGAAAAAATAAAGGTAATATTGTCTTGGGCGAAATTCAACTCGATAGAAAAACAGATCTATCCGCTGTTCTTCCACTTAACCCGGTGAAAAACAAAAAGAAAAGAAAACAAAAAAATCCAACGATCTGCTTTGGCGCCAGGCGAAATATTACGCACAAAACAGCTATGGCTGTGTTTAGTGTTATAGCAATTTATTAAGTGTGTTATTTTGACCCTAATAATTAATTCATTGATGTTTATCCATAAAATTTTGAAAAATAGCTTTTTTAAATTTTGACGTACATTTGGTAACGAATTATAGCATTTAGTTATTCTGTAAGAATACGATCACTTGAAAAATTTTGACTTATGTTGAGGTGGAGTCAGCGTTCCTTTAAATCTTATATTTAAGGTATGTACGTCGGTTCTAAACTTTATTTTGTTGTATAAGTAACTCGGTGATCTACTCAAGATGATCTTGTGAAAAAGACATGCAGAATGAAAGAAGCGCCTTTCTTTCGTATTAAGCCAGTTTGAATCTTTCAGCTTATAAGAAATTCTTTCATATTTTCGTATTCCAAATATGAGGCGTAAATATGAGTTCTGAATCTTCTGAATTCTAGCAACATTAAAGCTACTTAAATGCGAATGATAAACAACGTCACAATAATCAAAACAGGACAAGATTAATGCATTACACAAAACGATTTTCACATTTACACTTAAAAATTGTATTTTGATAAATAAGTTTCAAGGAACTATATGACTTTTGCAGACATTTTGAAATATGTTTAGTAAATTTAAAATCATTATCAAGTTAAAGACCCAAGTTTTTGACATCATCGGAAACTGGGATTCTATCCTGGCCTACTAATAAATTTAATTCATTAGATATTTCTAAACCGATCTTCTATAGCAGACACGTCAATTATAACAATTTACGTATTGGCTACTTAAAATATAACGATTCTCATGATGCAATGAAGTTTATTATACCATTTATGTAGTAGTACGATACATGAAATAAAAATTAAGCGCCGACTTGACAACTTTGGCCCGCTGTACAAGTCGTCATTTTAGTCGCATATCAATTTGTAATAGGTCGAATTGAAGCTATTTTCAACCTCTACAAGTTTGATAATGACTACTTTTTTGCTAAATAGAAAGAGAAAAGAGACACAAGCCCAGAAGCTCGAAAAAAAATCTCGACCCTTTCACGCTCTCCTTTCGCGTTCGATATCTCGACAAATATCGCTCGAACGCGAAAAAGTAATAGAACATAAATTGTAGAACATTCAAAATTCTTACAAAAATGCCTGCAGTTTTTTTCATGTAGTGTTAACGGGAACCGATTTATCACAAAAAAATCAAACGCACTCATTTATCAAGATGGCGGAAATAGCACATAGGAAATCTTGGTCGACAACTTGAAGTTAAGCTTTTCTAGACCCCCCAAACACCCCAAAAAAGGAATTTCAAATTTCCCTTCACTTTCCAGCAAAGGCCTTATTTTTGGACATAGTGACTGGACTATTAATACATTATTACTGACACAAGGCAACCACTAATAGAGCTATTTCACCCATAGTAAGCTTGTATAAAAGTTTCAGCGCCCTACAACGGGTGGGCCAGAAACTATTCCAGCAAGGCGGCAAAATTTAAATACGCCATTACTGCGATATTTGGATTAATCAAAAATATGCCGTCAACACCAATACACATTTTGCATATACATAATTTGCCTTCATCAGAATCTCGATTTTAAAGTTTTGAACCGCAGAAATCGGAATATGCAAAATCTTTGTAGGTTCTGAAGTTTACAATAATTATGGAAAATTCTAACAAAATATTTGCGAATAACAAATATATTTTAAGTAATTCAAATAGCAATATTGTTTAATAAGTATTGTCAATCTTACAATAGTCGTGCTCAATTGCAACAGTTTACTTTGGTTCAAAATGCTTTTCACCCATTTTAAATGATTTGTCGTTGTCAGTTTGACGTATGAGTTTACTATTTACGCACTTTTCAAAAAGCGGACAGGTGACACCAGCGCCTCCTGACGGGTGGGCCAATCTCTAACAATTATTTGATTTGACAGATGTATTGAAAACACGTTTCTATTAGTAGGTTTTTTTATGCCTTTGGGAAATTTGTGTCTCCTACACTAAATCGGCACAATTTGAAACAACACTTCTTCACATACAATCCCATCATTAATTATAGTTTGGTTCACAACCTTGCCGAGTGGCGACACTAGCGTCCTCCGATGGGTGGGCCAGTCCCTAACAATTATTTGACAGGTGCATTTAAGAAACTCCTCTATTAGTGGTTGCTTTGTGATTACTGATAATAGTAGTTTGTATACCAAGGCACTGAAGTATAACTTTTTATCACGAATGTGGATTTAGTTGCCGAAGCCCGTAGGGCCAAGCCAAATAAACCACATGAGGGATAAAAAGGAACTTCAGTGCCGAGGTGTACACTATGTTTTATTTGAAATCGAGGAATCGTGAAATTACAACATTTTAACCAACTTTTGTAGGTTATGTTCGGTCGATTGACGTTTATCTGTCGCCTCGCCACCTACAAAAAAGTCATAAAACAATGGATTACTTCACTGCCGATTTCTCGTATTTTAATGACGATTTCGGCGTACTTCACTGCCGATTTCAAATAATAGTAGATTATGTTATTAGGAGTAAAAGTGATACTTTATGTGGCGAAGCTGAAGTTTATTTAGCCGAACGTTAGTGAGGCAAATAATTCAGCTAAGCCACATAAAGTCACTTTTACTCCGAATAACATATACTATTTTATCCGCAAACGTATTCAGGTAAATTTCAGGCTAGCACTGTACCCCTGCGCCAACCTCTGTTGTTCAGATAACGCGCAACTGTAATGATATATGAACATACTGAATCACCCGTGCTAATAGCACACGGCCACAGCAGCTGACACACCATAACCCACCACGACAGATGCTCCGATCCGCTGCTTAAAGGTTTATTTAAATTAAAACTTTTTCGTACTTTTTTTAAAATAAAAACCGGCCTACGAACTAATTCTAAAAATTAGCAAAATTTTAAGCCAGCATACAATTTAATCGGTCCAGTATCTTCGGAGGAGATGGCGAACAAACATAGAAAGAAAGAAAGAGAGCAATCATTTTGTGTGCTTAGGCAGATAAAGTACGCAAAAGCCGCTATTTTGTCTGCTTAGGCAGATAAAGTGACACTTTTACCTTGTCAATAAAGACAAATAAGTTGTCACTTTTGTGACGTTTGCGGATAAAGACATTTAATATGACGACATTTTTCGAAAAAATGCAAGGAACTAGTTCAAGCTAGTAGGCCATTTAATCAAAACTTCTGTAGAAACAAAATAATTACTCATGATCAAGCAACCTTAAAAGCACTTGCTTAACTCGAAGTTAGTGGAATCTGAATGACTATTACTAATGAGAACACTACTATTAGATATTATACCACAACAATAATAAAACACAACTAAAGAAATTGCTCAAACTGTAAGCACTGTTTATGCATAACTGGTATCGTTTTCTCACACTATTTACTACTCAAATTAGAACGTTTTCGAGAATATCTGCGATAGCCTGTCTAATTCGGTAGGTATTTTAGCTCGTCTTTGGTTTAGAGCATGTTGTTAAAACTTTGTCTTTCAATTCACTCCCCAGAAAAAAGTCGAGCGGGCTTGAATAGGGATGACGAGGGGTGATTTAGTTAGGCCATTAGCATCTATCCAGTTCTGCCACAACATTTCGTTCAAACAATTTGTAGTTATTAAGTAACAAACCACTTCCGAGATTGGACAGTGTCATTATTGAGGTCGAAGAACTCAACGTTTCGCCCACTTTCTTAAGGGGCTTCATCAGGAGGAAAAGCGATAGAGCACGATAACTCAACGTGTAAACCACGCCGGAGGCGAAACTCTTCTAATTCAATAATGTATGCTCCAATCCCGGAAGTCGTTTGTTACTTAAAGACAGTAACGTGAAAGCCTCCGAAATCAACTTTGTGGTAATATTGGCATTATGTGCAGGAGTACCAGCTTACTAAAACACATATTCGGCTTCACAAACAGAGGCAGTTCGTCAAGATATGCGTATAAATCATTAACGAGAAGATGGCTATAACGCTCGGCTGTTAGTGCACCGTCGATGAAGAAAAAGCCCACAATGTTCCTACTAAAGATGCAGCACAGAACATTAACACTAAAGTGTTTTTTCAAAATTGCGTTCTCTCACTGCCTTTGGGTTTTCGTAACTGCAGCGATAATGTTTATTTAGATTAAATATGCCATTATTGGTAAAGGTACAGTTGCCGGACCACAGGATTTTCAAGGATTTTCTTGGTATGAGTTTAAAGACCAATTTGAGAAAGTTATTCATTTTGCAGCATCATTCCATTGTAAATTTTGAACTAGGTTGACCTAATAAAATATTAAAAGTAAATTAATACATAAGTAATAAGATGTAACGCACCTTATTAGGACGAAATTTATGGTTTCCCAAAATGTGGTAAATCGTGCTGACAGATGCGTTAGTGTCACGCGCAATTTCACCAACCGACGTTTGTGGTTTTGTTTCGCGTTATGTAACACGTCCAATTCTAAATGTTGATTTCAAACACGACCATTTCCTTTCGCTTTTACTAGACATCAAGTTCTTTTTAAGTGCTGTTCTAATTTTCCAAACTTACGACGGTTATGAGCTATTCTGTCAGGAAAATGATCAGCATACAGCCTCTGCGCTTGTATACAAGTTTTTTACTATACAAATAAACTTGTAGCAAATCTACCAGTTTATCAATATACTCTAGTTTGTGATGGTTAACAGTAAGCAAAATTGGTACTTTTTTAGTTTACACCCCTACATTTAGGGGGTGTAAACTAAATTATAGTCTATGGGTACTTTTTTAGTTTACACCCCCACACTTAAGCTAAATAGAAAAATCAGAAATCAGTTGTATGTGGGGGTGTAAACTAAATTATAGTCTATGTTAAACTAAATTAGTTTACACCCAAAACTTTTTATTGAAAATTAAGTAAAACAAATTATTCACGTTTATAAACTTCTGCTATTTGCAAAGAGAATGTAACCAGCCAATCCACCACCAGTGCCACCTATCGCCGTGAGCGCACACCAGGCGCAACACGCCAACGTACCTTACCTAACCTAACCTAGCCTAACCTATCCTATCATATCCTATTCTAACCTAAACTCACCTAACCTAATCTCGCAATTAAAATCATAATGCTTCAATACAAAACAATGGAAAAAAGTGGGGTGTAAACTAAATAAGTTGCCCGTAAACATTATTTTAGTTTACACCCCCACATTTAAGCAAAATAGAAAAATCGTAAACCAGGTGTAGGTGGGGGTGTAAACTAAATAATCTGCCGTAAACCTTATTTTACTTTACACCCCCACATTTAAGCGAGATACAAAAATCGTAAACCAGGTGTATGTGGGGGTGTAAACTAAAAGAGTGCCGCAAAATTAATTATTTAGGCACTTTGAAACGTCAAATAAGCGACGCAGTTATTTATAGCCTACTAGCTTAAACCAGTTTTTGCATTTTTACTTCCTGTTACAATAAAGGATGGATTGGATTTACCCCAAAAATTCGAAATTGAATTTTCAACAGATCTTCACGTTTTCGAGTCCCCTGAACCCAAAAAAGATGTTGTTGTTCATTGGTCTGTCTGTCAGTCTATATGTATGTAAAAAGAATATCTCAAAAACGAAGAGAGGTATGCGACAGCAGGCTATTGACGAAAATTGCATAACCGGAAGTATAGTGTTTACTCTTATAATTTTTCAGTTTTTTTTTAAATTTTTTCGAACGTTATATTTTTATTACATTTTGAATGTGTATTGATGTGAGATAGGTGTTTTTCCAGTTGAATATTTCTAAAGTGTTTTTTAGTTAACTTCAACTCTCTGTTTTGTACGGTTTCTGTAGAATTTGTAACTTTTTAAAATGTTTGGCAAATGTTTAAAAACTAAAAACTAATTTTTTACTAATTATAAGATCAAGTAAAAGGAAATTGTGTGCGTGTATTACACCAGATCTTTTACTAAAGATTTAGACCAGTGAAAAGTACTTAAAATGCTGTACAAAAATACACGAAACAAATTGTACCGACCAATTTGGAAAATTATCGGTGACGTCACAACAAACAAATGAAGTTCTTCAATTTCTTTCTCACCAAGTTGTAGTTAAAACTGTCCTATTTAATAATATATATTGCAATGGTTTAAGGCGAAAATGAAATAAAGCCTCAATTAGGCACAGAATTGATTTTTGTTTATTGCAACATTAAAGTAATTATTATACACTAATAAATGCACAAGATATAATTAGCAATAGCTATAATGTGATTGACAGAGGTTAGCATTAGATTAAAGCAGTATCGAAAGGGTTACGTTAACTTAAGTCTCATAAAATGTGCTCGTTATGGCAAATCTTGTTAATTTATGTGGACTGACAGAGTTAATATCAAAAAGTCAAAACAATAATGTGAATTTGCTATAATACAGAGATGTTTTGAGACGTACGAAAATTATATGAAGCGTTAAGGGTTACATTTATAAGCCCAGCAAAACACCAACGCAGCTGAAAGGTGAAAAGCGCTGTAAAGGAAGCACAGAATGCAAAGAGCATGAGAAGGCTAGCTAAGTTAGAACAAATAACAGTAGTGCCGTGTTAATTAAAACTCGTGAAAACAGTGAAATTAAGACGAAAGTGATTCAAAGCAGAGATTTAAGTTACAAAGTGCTGCGATTAACAGTTATCGACAACAGTTTAGTTTCTAAGTAAAATAATTGTATCAAATCTTACTTCCAAAACAACTGATGTATTAGTTGCTAAGTTACCTGATGTTCATTTTTTATAGTTGTCAACCCAAGCCATGAAAAAATGAGCTGTGTGCAAGTTGGGCTCACAGAATATTGTAAACTTTCGAATATAGAAGTTTACTGTTGAAGTAGAAAAGTTGTTTTTAATTATCTTCAGAGTGCAGTCCATCTGTGTGTAAAATTTCATTGTGCTAAAATATTCCAGTACAGAGGGATCTGTGCTGCAAGATTTGACCAAGTGCGTCCGACATCGAGGGTACTTTTCATTGAGTTCCGGGGCTGCAGGCAGTTGAAATTTGTGACCAACGAGTAGAGCAGACCCTCCTTAGTGCCCATTTTCAGACATTTGGATCAGAAAGTCATAACCAGAATTATTAGAGCCGTGGCGTCCTTTCATTTGGCGAGCCAGCATCGAAGCTCTCCACTTATAAGGTAAATTCCAACAGGAAATCAGATCCGGGGGCCCATTAGTTTTGGACTACAGCAAGGCTAGACATTTTACAAGGTCCAGAGAAAGTTTACCTGCCCCAGCTTCGTTCCAAAAAATTTTTACACTAGAACCGAAAATTGAAACAATTGCCAAGTCGGCGTCCTTTTGACGTCAGAAAAACGAAACGGATTAGACGTATTACGTCATAATTTGCATTACATATTTATCTGACGCGAAATTGGTTGATTGCTGGTATATTGAGTTAAAATTTGTGCGATCATTCATTTCTGTTTACGCTGTCAAATTATAGGTTAAACTGTCGGATGCAAGAAAGTCGGGTATTTGCCATAATTTATACTCAACAGTAAATGCTATACTGGATGTTAAAACCTAACCCTAGCAGATAAGGGTTTTCTCATGCAATAGCCGGAGCATTATTTGTATAAGTTGCCAATAAATAAAATAGTAAAGGCAATACACCATTTATTTTTCTAATACATAATTACATAGCATCAATTTTTAATAAGCCCTGGGAACGACAACATATTTGAATTCTTTATTAAAACTATTAATTGTATTTGTTGTGATAATCCCATAATTTATTTGTATTATTACACACTAATAAGGCGTTCATAACAATAAGGTTTATTGGTTGGTTAAACTGCAATCGAAGTCGCTACCGTCTTGGGCTCTTTTTGTAGAACAGACTGTATAGGTATCTCTTCCACAATTTTGTGCTTTGAGTTTTCTTCGTGATGTTTTTTAACAATAATGTAACAAACGTGGTTACTTGAATCTATTTTTATAGACAAGTAAATTGGCCAGGAAATCTAACGATGACACTAAATAAAACATTTATTCACAGCTCTGACAGTTAAGGAAATGATAAATTTTGCGCACAAACATTTTAGCACGCTTCAATCCTACATTTTGCTACTTTTTGTAAATTTCACTTGGTTATTTGAACATAAATATAATCTCTAAGAAATTAATTGAATGGCTTTAAAAACTGAAGCGAATAGAACAGATACAGCCTTATTAAAACTATTTCACGGTAATTTAATAAAAACCGGTTGTTCCAAAGCAAAGCTCGTCAATTACAGTTGCAAAAAGCGTAACTTCAGCCCTTGAAGTTCGTGTACTTGTGTAGCAAACAACAAAAGGGCGGTGGATCAGTAGCAAATTATAATGGCACTTAGAGGGAAGAAAATAGCCCTTGCCTAGCCCAAATGCCCAGCGTGCTATTGGCATTAGGGGCTTTTATACGAGATCAGCGCATAATCGGGCACCTATTCGATAATTCGGGCCCTAATTGGAGCAACAACCGCTGTCGGCAAACACGTGTCTGATTTTAACGAAATTTCTCGACCATTCGCGCACAAAATGGCATTATATTCATTCACTTTTCTACATAACAGGCTTAGTTTTGTAGTAGCCTCTATAATAGCGCCGAGAGACTCTTGTAATAATAGAGTAGATACTTTGTGCACTTCGGTCTAATTGTGGCTTTGTGGCCGGATTATGGAAGCAAATGTTTATAAGCTGTAATGGATTTTAAAAATCGGAAAGTTCGCCCGAGCGCGGATTAAAAGAATTTCAGGCCTGAGCGGTTGCCCCGACTTCAAAACTTCAAGGGGTGCTTAAGAAGCTATTATTTTTCATCTGGAAATTGTTAACCAAGAAATATCAAGTTTGAAGCAGCATTACCATAAAAAGGCACTTAAAAATAAATATTCTGTTATTGAATCTGTACACACACTATCAACCATAAGTGTAGAAATTACCGGATTTTGGCAAAAAATTGTAAATATTTTCTGGGTGTCAAGCGGTTTAAAAAAATCCTTAATTATCGGCAAATAAATATTAGAAACTAATTGACCCGGCAAACGTTGTTTTGGATTATGACATGATGGGGAAAACCCTTCAAACTATTAAGCACAGAATCATAAAAGTATGACTGCAAATAGAAAGTCGTACAGTGTATAGAAAAACACACTTTCGATATTTTGCAATTTTCCGGCTTTCCCTTTGGATTTTTCCGAATTTTCTTTTTTGCTAAACCACCTCAGGAGTAAGACGAACAAAAAAATCATCTAAATCAGTCAAGTCGTTCTCGAGTTTTTGCGTTACTAACACACGGCGATTGATTTTTATATACTATATAGATAGATTACCAACTGACATCAGGAAATATATAACTATGATTATATAATTCATTACATAGTTAACTAATGAAAAATTTCTATTTATCATAGTTACTATTTATGTATTTATTTTGGTACTCAGCCAACAGCTATTAGGCCAATTATAGACGTCGCTGTACATTTTATGGGGACTTCCAACCCCACTAACGACTGCCATGAAGTTATTATGATATCCGGGACCAACTATTTTCGTGACAGCCGTATCACGAGGCGCCGACAGAAGCAGCCATGGAACTCCCATCCAAGTTCTGACCAGAAAGAGCGTTGCTTAACTCTGCTGATCGAACGTGGACGCTTGTTCAAGCTACATCACCCGGGACCATATAGATCACCGATGATACGCTAGACAACGTGATATAACCGTTTTGGTTTTTTTGCTGAGTTAATATATATTCAAATATATTCAATATAGAGTAATGATTTTCAACATTGTTGTTATAGTACTTTTGTTGTGATTTTAATATGTTTAATATTACTACAAAATAATACGATATTTCCTTGTTTACTTAATTTTCCATTCATTATACATTATAATCGTAACGAAAATCACTCGATCATCAAAAATAATCGATTACTCCCTAGTCTACCCACTATGTCATTTTTACTTTAAAGTGAAACGAAATTTGAAATTCATTTTTTGGGGTGTTGGGATGGTGGGGCCCATGAATGCTTAACTTCAAGTTGTCGAGGAAGATTTTCTATGTGCTATTTCGGCCATCTTAAAAAAGGTGCGTTTGATTTATTTGCGATAACTCGGTTCCCGTTAACGGTACATGAAAATAAAACCGACCTTTTATTTAGCAGTTTTCGTGCTCAATTTGTGTTCAATTACTTTTCCACGTACGAGAGATATTAGTCGAGATATCGAACGAGGGAAGAAACCGTGAAAATGTTGATATTTTTTTCGCTCTTCTTTGCTTGTATTTGGTTTCTCGCCCTATATAGAGAAAAACTAGTTATTATAAAACGTGTAGAGCTTGAAAATACCTACAATTTGATCTATTGTAAAATGAAATGCGATCAAAATTACGACTTGTGGAGCGTATCAAAGTGGTCAAGTCGGCGAGTAACTATGATTTCATGTATCGTAATATTACATAAATAACCTAATAAACTTCATTGTAGTATTAGTATATTTCACAGAACATCTAGGTGGACAATTTGCAGTTCAACTTTCCTCCCCCCCCCCCCACCATCCCAAAAAGGAGTTTAAAATTTCGGTCCTTAAGAATTTTTACTACTCAACATTGTTCAAGTACTGCGAACACTTACAATACGAGCCTCAAGTTCATATATGTGACTTTTGCAGGATGACATGTTATTTTATGAATTATTAAATGTAAAAATCATTACATTGTTAGAATTATTATATTGTATCTAGTATGGAGTACATAAAATTGTATGATTGCATAGTACTAAACATATTGTTAGAACAATTTCCGGAATCTGGTGCTTGCCGCATTTTTAGCTCAAATATTAGCATTTTCCCGATTCACTTAAGTCAAATTCATAATTTAGTGTTAAAAACTCAAACCTTAACTTCACTGTTGCCGTCTTCGAGCCAGTGCGTAGTAGTGGTGTAATCAAACCTTTACTCTGCCCGATAGTTTTTTCAGTTCGCTGAAATATTAACGGTTCTCAGTTTATTTTAGGACCTTCAATTCGCTTCTACGTACGCTGGTTATATAAATTCAAGCTTTGTTTCTGTTTGGGGTGACGACTTAAGCTATTCCCGCATGCGAAGCGATTGCATTTTCAAAATTTTTGTTGTTCAGACAGGCCTAAAATTTCCCCCGAGTTCTTGTGAACCGCTTAGTCCGAAATTGCATCAGCTTGTTGGAATTTTCCGCGCGGCCCATTGGTTTTGCATAAGCTAAAGAGAGAACAAAGTTAAGTCGCGGCTGCGTGGTCTCATTTCGCTTCTGCACCGTTGGCCGAAGCTTCACTCAGTGTTCGGCCTGCAACTCGTTCAGAGGTGCTGGGTGCTGTTTCCGCGTACGCTGGCTTCGGCCGCGTGCAGCGTAATGTCGAAATTGATGCATGTTGTGAAACTACCTCGTCGCCGTCAATTCGAGCTCAGTGCGTAGTGGTTAGAGGTAAACGTTTAGCCAAGTCTTCTGTACCGTTGGAGCTAAGCAACTCCGTTAACACTTATAGTGGATTATATTTGGAATTCTCAACTGTGTGCTACACCTACCAGTAGAACGAAGACCCCATACCGTACCGCCGTCTGATTTTTGGCTCGGGGTTCGTTCAAGTCAACCCTCATCTAGGGGATGTTATACCGTTCGCATTCGCTCGATTATGGCCCCTATCATGTGGTTTCCAACAGTTTCATGTCGTTTCCGTCCTTTTCGAGGCATAGTTGAGGTGCGACACGCATCTAGAATTGGACTCCAATATGTAACGTCTGGATTCCTTAAACTCAAGGTATCTGTTCGCCCATAAATTTACAGTGAAGTGTTTTCCCGTCAAGCTATGCTTTTGTTGCTTAAAGTGTAAGATGTCAGACACTACCGTTTTAAAGTGAATTCTTAGTCTTATCGTCGAATTTTATTGTTCATATGTTGTTTTGCACTGTAAAGTCAAGTAACTATTGTCGTTGCGTCACTATTTAAGTGAATGTTGATAACTTTTGTTCATGTAACGTAGTTTTTTTGTACCAAATTGAGAGTTAATACTGTTTTCAATGTCTTCTTCTTCTTCTTCTACTTTTACATAGGCCTAGGGCCTGTTTCTTCCAGGTAGGCAGTCTTTCCATCTCTTGTAGGGCCTGCCGATACTTCTTTTGCCTCTAGGAGACATGTCTCTCGCTATTCTGACCATCCTGGTGTTGTCCATCCTTGATATATGGTTATTCCACTCTTCTCGTCTTGTTCTTGTCCACTCTCCTATTGCTTGTATTCCACACTCTTCTCTTATATCCTGATTTCTAACTCGGTCTCGTCTTGTCTTTCCAGCTATCTTTCTTAGGGTTTTCATCTCCGTTGTTTCTAATATTTGTTCTGTTTTGGCTGTATCGGGTCTGGTTTCCACCGCATAAGTTAATATCGGTCTGACGACACTTTTATAGATCTTTACTTTAGATTCTTTTTTTAAATATTTATTATGCCAGATTGTATCGTTTAGGCAACCCGATACTACAGCCGCTTTATTTGCTTGAAGTCTAACTTCGCTACTCATTCCTCCACTACTAGAAATCTCGGCACCAAGGTATGTAAAACTGCTTACTTGTTCTATAATCTTGTTTTCAATTTCCAACTTGCACCTTATCGGGGACTTACTTATTGTTAGGGTTTTTGTCTTTTTTGTTGATATTTTTAGATTCCACTTTTTGCAGCTAATATTCATGTGGTGTAGTAGGCGTTGCAGATTGTCTTCGTTATCCGCGACTAATGCCACATCGTCCGCATAACATACCATCGTTATTTCTTTGTCTTCTAGTCTGTATCCGCGTTGCTTTCTCACTACCATTATTATTTCGTTCATAAGTATGTTGAATAACAGAGGACTTAGCGAATCACCTTGCCGAATACCTTTATTTACTGTTATTGCCGGTGTTAGCTTCCCATCTACTTTTATTCTTATGTTATTGTGTATGTATATATCATGCACTAAGCTGATTAGTCCATTGGGCACATTTTGGCTTTCTAATATATCTAGGATATGCACTAATTCCACACTATCAAACGCTGCCTCTAGATCTACAAAGCAGATGAACGCTGGTTTATTGTACTCTATAGCTTTCTCTGCTATTTGTCTAATTATAAATATCGCATCATTACACGATCTCCCTCTTCGAAATCCGTGTTGCTCGTCATTTATCGTTACAATTTCGTTTAATTTTTGTGCTATAATGTTTGTTGTAATCTTGAGCGCGGAATTCAATAATGTAATTCCTCTATAGTTTTCCGGCTTCTGTTTTTCTCCTTTCTTGAATACAGGTATTATAATTCCTGTTTTCCAATCTTTCGGTATTTGGGCTGATTGAAATATCTGTTTAATTAATTTAGTAAGCTCTTCGTGGAGATGACTGCCTCCATATTTCATCATTTCGTACGTAATTGTGTCGTGTCCTGGAGTTTTTCTGTTACGTAATTTTTCTATTGTTTCTGTAACATCATCTACGTTTATGTCTACAACTATTCTGATGGCATGTTCTATATAAGGGATGTTATCAGTTGTGGATGTGTACAATTTTGTAAAGTGCTCCACCCACCTTTCCTTCTCGATGTTTGTGCTTGTAACTAGTTCATTGGTTTCTTTCCGCTGATTGCGTATCATTCTCCATATTGTCTTTTGTGCTCCATATAGATCTCTTTGAAGTCCTCCAGTATACCCTTCCCAATATTCCTCTTTAATTTTTCTTATTTTTGCATTTATGTCATTCCGAACTTGCTTATAGTCTTCGTATGCTTCTCCAGTTTTCCTTGTTAAATAATTTAGATATTCCGTCTTTTTCTTACTTGCTAACGTTTTTACTTCCTCACAGAACCAAGGCGTTTTGTGATTCGTCTCTTTATTTATATTTACTTTTCTAGTACCTAGTGCTTCTTTGGCCGCCTCGAGTATATTGGTTTTAATTTTTAACCAGCCTACATTTATGTCATCTGTGTCGCATATCTTGTTATTTGCTATAAGCAGTTTCAATCTGTTTTGGTAGAGGTGTCTAGTACTTTCATCTTCTAGTTGTTCTCGGTTTATTCGTTCTTCATACTCTGGTTTCTTTTTCTTGACTTTTTGTAATTTGAAACGTAGTTTGCATAGTAGTAGTTTGTGGTCACTATCTATGTTTGCCGAATTCAATGTTCTCACATCCAGAACCTGAGTCGGATGTATCTGCCTATTTGTTATACAGTAGTCGATGGTTGAGCGCTGCCCTCTTGAATTTTGCCACGTGTATTTATATTGAGGTTTGTGATTAAAGTAGGTGTTGTTTATTCTTAACGTGTTATCTGTGCAGAACTGTACTAACAATTCACCATTGCTGTTATATACATCTTCGTTAAATCGCTGCTTTATCCCCAATATAGTCTGATTGCCGACTCTGGCATTTAGGTCTCCTACAATTATGATAGACGCATTGTTAGGAATTTTATCTAACTGTTCTTGTAAGCTATTATAAAATGTTTCTTTTTCACTTATTGGTTTGCAGTCTTCTGGCGCATATACACTGAGTATATATATTTGTTTTGTCTCGCTCAAGTTTAGTTGGACTAGTATAATTCTTTCACTAATGAATTTATAGTCTTTAATTGCTCTTTTGTGTTTGTTATGAACTAATATACCCACTCCTTCTTTCGCTCTTAATGCTTCAATGTAGCTATGTCAATTGTTATCGTTTTTTGTTACTTGTGTGTAGTTTAAACGTCACCATTGAACTTAATTAACACCTCTCGTCTATTATTTTGTTGTTCGTTGTTGTTCACATACTTTATTACTTTAATAGAATTTGTTGTTAATTATCTACGTTTTTCATTGGTGTTTTCATGCCTTTTTGTAAACCAGATGGGTGTAGTAGATGTAGTGAAAGGTTGGTTCAATTCAGCTGCGCAATCGCTACCTCAAGCTGTGCCAAGGTAGAAGTAGAAGGGTGAAGCACTTACTTCCACATTCAGTGTGCTTTCACCTGTGTTGATTTTGTTGTTCCGATCTAGTCCGAATGTGGTGGCGCACCATTTATTGAACATTATTTACGTTTCTTACCGGAGTATAGCCCTAACTCAAAGATCGTAAAGAACCCGCCCTCTCGACTGAGCCGGCAAACCTTTTGTTACCACCATCGTAACGGAGTTAGGGCCGGGTATTCTAGGTAAATTTCCCGATTGTGTAGTAGTCGTGTTTGTGCGGTAACAATTACTTTAACTATTTGGATTGATAATCGTAGTGAGTAATACAAACACTATCTCCCCATATTATCACTACGTCATGATTGATGTGTTGTGGTCCATTATGCATTCAGTATTTCAACCCTTTCGCCAATAAAAGTTTTCTACTGCAGTCGATCTTGAGCTCTCTGTATGTCAACAAAAGTGGTTCGTGATATCAAGCCATCGTTTAAGAGATCTGCCTCTCCGTCTTTTGCCATGTGGTTTTCCATGAACAATAGTTTTATTGATATTGTCAGTTCTTCTATTAATATAGCACAAGAATTGAAGTATCGTAGTCCACACGATGATTGAGAGGGGTTTTTTACTTTATTTCCTCTAAAACCGACGCATTCGTCCTATGCGCAGTTCATGGCATTCGTAACATTCTACGCCAGCAAATATTCCGAAGGCTTCTATTCACCTCATAAACTATAGAAAACGTAAATAGTATTTTATTTGTGCTTCACTTGTAAACATCAATAATTTATCAAGTCACTGTATTCACCTTGAAAATGTTTCTTAAAAATATATAATTTAGACATCTTTACTTCAACGACTAGGGCGATAGCCGAAATTCCTTTTTGAGCGAAAATAATTTATTGATGATACGCTAATCGAACGAGGCAATTGGTTTAGTTATCTAGAATACAAAATTGCATATGAAGAATAAAGAGATATCAACAGCAAAATAGCGAAATTCAACTACAAGTGTGAAACAAAACAAAACTTTACTGAAGGTTGTAAGTGAAATCGTTAGTTGTGTCATAACATATTAGATATTTTTCATTAAAAATTCTTCAGACTTAATACAATTTATTTATAACAATTTAAAATTTTTTGGGACAAACACTGTTAAAAGGCTTTTTTATCTATGTTTAAACTTGATTTAAACACACATAAATTTTATTTTCTAAAATTTACGAAATCCAGTTGCATGTCTTTTAAATGCAATTCCCATTTATTTAATGTTGCAATCACCAATTACTAAATTTAATATGTTTAAATTAGATTAAAACTATATATTTCAGTTCAAATTTACGAAACATTATTCGTAATTTAAAAGCCAGTGTTATTACGCAATCATACGAGTTAAAGACCAGGAAAATGCAATTCTGCACTCCTTGCACAATCTCGACCTACAGTAGTAAGTTCAACGGGCGACCTTCGCTCTAGCAGGAAATAAAAACTGCACAAATTGCTTATCTGCTGTTTTGTAATTTAAACACTCTGTCCTAGTAAACTGTATATATGAACTTTGATATTGTTACTGCGTTAAGCATTTTTTGTTTTGTATAAATACTAGTCTATTTTCATAATAAAAATCAATCTGCATTTAATGTTTGATTCATTCACTACGTCGCCACTCCTATACCAAGCCATAATACTGTCGAGATGTGAGGCTGCATCTCAGGAGTGAATTACTGTCGTCCCTTTAAGTGCCATTGACTAAGCTGGCTTAAAGCGTAGATGCAGTCTCATCTACGCGCTTAAAATTAGGGATAGAATCAGCGCAAAGTAACGGAGTCCTGACACAGCCTCTCAGGCATCTCTGTTCATCTAGAAATAAGAACATTTTATAAGTTAGATTTGTGAAACACTAAATTCCTCTGTTTTTTTACCTTCTGTTTTGTTTTTTCATTTTAATGTTTATATATGTTCCAAGTTATAAAATGGTCCTAGTTTTATATTATTAATTTCAGGTTTAATTTGGTTTAAGAATAGTGTAAAATTGGATTTCACCTTTTGTTATTTTTAGTAGTTTGCGGTTATCTAAAAAAGAAACATTATTTTTTATTAAAATTATTTAAGATACTTAATTGATAGAATATCTTAGTTGGTTAGTTGTTTCACTTACAACCATTAGTAAAGTTTGATATTAACAACAAAATTGGCTGCAAAATCTTCTAACTAAGAAACATGACTTACAATAGTCATATTTTTTCATTTTTTAAACTTAAATAATACAGCTGTAACAAACAATTAATAGCAAGGCACTGAAGTTCAACTTTTTATCATGAACGTGAATTTAGTTCTCCCCCCGTAGAGCCGAGGCAAATAAACCACTTTAGAGGTCTAAAATCGATCCAGCAATAGCCCGTAACCTAATAGTAAGGTAAAAAACATAATCCACTAGTGCGAAAAACCATGTTACTCATTACTGTATTGTTGGTAGCACTGTCAAGCTATGTCAAATTCGAGATTTGCGGGTTAAGTTTTGCGTGATTTTGTGTCAGATAACAAACGAAACCTAAACTACTAACCTCGAATTTGACATAAACTGACAATATACTTCAGTACCGCCAAACGGATCACAGGCGGCTCTAATTATAAATTTATTTGATCTCTCGGTATTTCCCAATTTGTCACTATGACTTTTTACGGCTGTAAATGCAGAATTTATTTATTTTTTTATATTTATTGAGTTTTTGGATAACATTTTGTATGGCACGCGTGTGTTATTACAAATAATTCACTCTTGTACACATACTTGTACCACAAATTATTTAATTTGTTTAAACGCGGTTTACAATGACGGTTATGGTTTTCAAATGCATTTAGATTAGAATACATAACAAAACATCTTCAAATGTAAAGTTGCCATATTTAAGCAAAACGGAAGTAACATTAACTTTATGTACCTGTCGAGTTTCAGTAATTGTGTAGTTTTATGTAATGTTTGCGGATAAAAACATTTAATAGAATTATACAATGAAATTTAAAAAAATATGCAAAAACCTAGTTCGAGCTAGTAGGCTATTTAATCAAAACTTCTGTAGAAACAAAATAATGACTCATAAATAAGCAACCTTAAAAACACTTGTTTAACTGTAAGTTAGTGGAATCTCAATGACTACTACTAACGAGAACACTACTATTAGATATTATGCCACAAAGAGACAGCAGTAATTAAAAAAATAGTGTTTTTGAAAAAAGATATTACATCGAACTTTAGGAAATACAACAATAATAACAAAAATTATCTAAATAATTATTAAATATACTATTTTATTATGTTATCAACAATCATTTGTAATTGTAATCATCTTCGTTAGTGGCCAACCGCAGAAGTTATTTGCCTGTTTAGTTAAAGCCATCCATTTCTCCAGGACCTCCATTAAGCAAAAACAAAAACTAAAATGACAAATAACAAAAGTTGTTGCCGACTAGTTTTGTTACAAATTTAATTTCACATTCACACGAGCTTCATTAAAGTGAAATAGAATCGAATTGATACGTTGTATTATTGCCAATCATATACGTTTTTTAATCTCTTGAGTGTCAGCACTTCGTTTTTCGAAATACTTGAATTCACTCGTTATTATTGGAAATAAGAGTATCGAAAGTTTGTACCGTTTCTTCTTTGGTCCACTGTGTATATGGAAGTTATTAATAATAATTAATTAAATTTTTATTAATAATTTAATTTAATTAACTTATTCAATTTTGAAGCTTTCCATTAGAATATTGAAAATAACGGGTGTCCCTCGGCAAATTTCATTTTTAAACTTGAAATGAATTTTTTATTTCTTCAAGTATTTTATAGAAAAAAATTACAAAATAGACCTCAATCTTTGGGAAATTATTTGTGAAACAGCACATCCACCAAATAAAGCCCCTCACGTTGTACCGTCGCTTCTTCCAAACAAACTTGAAAATTGCGCATCACACTCATAAGCATAGCACGTGTAATTATACGAATTTTGAGGTTGATGTTCTGCTTTAACACATCCACAGTGGCTGGTACATTCTCGTAGACTTTTGATTTGAGATATCCCCACAACAAAAAGTCCAAAGGAGTTAAATCAGAGCTTCGCGGAGGCCAATTTAGAGTCCCTTTCTTAAAAATTATGCGATTCGGGAAAAGTCAGAATGATACCTGGAAATAATCAGTAACTTTCTGTGGCCTTCTCTTCGTCGTCGGATAATGTTTAACAGAGGTCAAGATATCTGATTTATGCAAGATAGAGCTACTCCTCATACCGCGAATATCGTAATGGCTTCGCCAACTTTTCCCGAATAGCATAATTTCTAAGAGAGGGACTCTAAATTCCCCCCCCCCCCCCCCCCCGGTCTCAAATCAAAAGTCCACGAGAATGCAGCACCCACTGTGGATGTGTTAAAGCGGAACATCACCCGAGAAATTTGTGGAATTACACGTGCTATGCTTATGCGTGTGATGCGCAATTTTCAAGTTTGTTTGGAAGAAGTGGTACGACGTGAGGGGCGTCATTTGGCAGATGTGCTGTTTCACAAATTATTTCCCAAAGATTGAGGTTTATTTTGCAATTTTTTTCAATAAAATACTTAAAGAAATAAAAAATTTATTTCAAGTTTAAAAATGAAATTTACCGCGGGACACCCGTTATGAGATACAAAGTCGGTTAAGTTGGGGAAAAGTCGTAGGTTCCAATACAGAATACTATTTAAAAATTCTGGTGTGATACACGCACACAACTTCCTTTTACGGTGATCTTATAATTAGTCAAAAAAATCTTTTATTTTTAAGCAGTTGTAAAAATTTTGGGCTCATGGGACCCTCTAAAACTTTAAGATCTGTTGAAAACTCAATTTCGATTTATTGGTGTAAATCCAATACTTCATTTATTGTAAAATGAAGTAAAAAGAATTTGGATTTAGCAATCTTAGTTTTGTACTTATGACCAATATACATTTATTATACTACTTACTTAGAAAAAAGCCACCTTGACATTATTAGGACACTTCTTAGAAAAGAAGTCCAATTCGATTTTAAATCTTCATTTGTTTTTATAGTTGTCGAGGAATCAATTGTAACTTACTTGCAGGTCGAGGATGTCTATCATACCCTTAAAAAGCGAATATTTTCCTCTTTCCACTGATAGAGTTTACTACATTTATTTTTATAAACAACCGATATACATGTGAAAGAGATAGTATTTATAGTACACCGTGTTTTATGAAATAACTGTCAATATTCATTTATAACGTAAATAATCAGAAGGAAATAATAGCAAATACCAAACAAATCAAGAACATAGAGAATTCTCAACATTCTATACCAGCAACTACTTAAAAGTTAATCTTAAATCACAGAATTATTACAGAAAACTAAAACAAATCTATAAGAGCAAATTATTATTTCAGTTCCTACACCTTTCAAAATCGTAATGAGAAAACCTTGTCGGTAGTTATAAAAAAGCGATAATGAAGTCAAAGAACAAAGATAAACGTCTAATAACAATTTTCGCAGCTACATTACCCTAAAAACAATTATTCACTCAATCGTAACCGTCACAGTATAAAAAAATCTGCTAACATTCCATAACGCTACAAGTGCCATAACTTTAGATACACTGAAAATTACTGTCCAGCTAAATAATGCTGTATAAAATGTAACTCTTGTTCTAAATCAATGTAATAAAATCTCCAACGACCTTCCAAAATATCAAATGCAGCAGTGATCACTTAACCAGCTATAAAGGATGTCCCCTCCATCTAAAACTGCAAAAACAATGCACGACGACTAAAAATTCAAATTGAAATGCCAAAAGCATAAAGTACCAAAGATCTGTTTTCATCTCTTTTTTGATGAAGCGCAATGTTGATATCATTGAGATCTATTTGTCAAAGAGAGAAATACGTCAAATCAATGATTATTAATTTTTTTCACAAAGAGAGAACAGGTTGGAACAGCATGGGAAGGAGTATCCATCATTCTAAAGAGACAACTAGAGCACACTACACCAATGGAGGTGCTTGTCAGCATTTTTGAAACAATATCCATCACCATAAACATTGCTAATCGAGATACAATAAAAATTACAGCAGTTTCCAGAGAAATGATAGCAGGAACATCTTATGGTGATGTTGCTCAAATAACCCAAGTGGTAAATCACTCACTGATATTTCAACAAAGCACTAAATTGAGATACTTGCTCCGAGTGAGCATACATATTATTCTTACAGAGAGACTACCAGCCTCACCTATTGGATCTTATGTTAACAAAAAACGTCTATGTAACAGTAACAGTAATACCTGAAAAACACATTTACCTCATACCCATCTTATAAATCACCAGTTCTTAGGATGTTAAAAAAAAATATGTAGATTAGAAGCAGCCCCAACACACATTTTGAATTACAACTATTCAATCAAATGTAAATATCAAGCATCCAAGAACTTTACAACTATATAGAGATGTTTACAAAGTCAGACGAGTTTATGCAAGCCGCAACCAAACGCTATAAGGCTAGAAAAATGAATGGTCCAAATGTCCTGCCCTTGTACATAATTGAGGTAATTAAACAAAAAAGCAAAAATAGAAGATAATGGCAGAATAACAAAATATGTATTCTAAACAATCGGCGAAACAACCTAAGCCACCAAATACACCGTGAAATAGATAAATACGGAATTTACGTATGCAGAAAAACGTTGAAGCAAACAGCACAAATGCCTACATACCTATTTTCTTCAAGCCAGGAAAAAACAAATCAGACACCAGCTCCTACAGACCCTATTGAAGCTATTCGAAAAAGTCATTTTTAAAAACCAACCAAATGCTAAATGAACATTATTATAGAAATCACGAAAGATGAGCCCTGCGTCATCAATGCTATCCGTATGATGTAAGATTTTACTCGCTAGTCAAATTAGCGTCAGTTGTATTCTGAAGCAATCAGGTGCCAATAGGTGGAGCTTTATCCGGGAAACAAACAGCTGTCAGGGTCATTATTTTCGTTTTGACTTAAGAAATGTAAAAATCCATTTTTTATTATACTGTTTTAGTTATTTGCGTTGATTTGCCTTTATGATGACTAAGGTTATATACAACTTAAATCATTTACCAATACACAATTTTAAATGATATAATAATCTAACCAATAAATATACAACTGTATTTCTTCCGCAACGCCATTCCACAAAAATAATTCCATTGAACATAGGAATTTAGATAACGACTAAAATAAAATAATGTAAACATATTAATAATTACAATTCTTAATCACTATCACCACTTAAACTAGAGTCACTTGAGTCGTTGCCCACATGAATGATTAGTTCATCAACAGTTACATCTAAAATCCTTTCACGCTCATACCAAGTCCTAATTTTTTCTTCAGTGTGACAATTACTCTACACATCTTTGGTACATTGTTCTAATGCTTCCTTCCACATTGCAAGAACTCGATCATCACCATAACCATCCCTGCCGATGTGATTATTGTAATATTGTTTTGCATGTGCCCATATTAATTCAATGGCATTGAATTCACAATGATATGGTGGTAGACGTAAAACATCATGACCATAACTTCTCAGTAATTCATCTACTTCATACCGCTTTTCTTTTTTGTGAGATTTGGCTAGTACGAGTAATTCAGTTTTAAATGAAGTTGGATCGTGATTAATGGAATTTGTATTCAACCATTCTATGATATCGGCTTTCTTCCAGGAAGTTGAGGGATTTCTTTCTATTAAAACAGAATGGTAAGGAGCATTGTCCAATATTATCAATGACGGCTCATTCAAATGATTAAAATTAAATGGTTGATGAGCCATGTTTTGAAGGTTTCTGAATTCATCTCCCTATGATAGTCTTCTTTTAATGATTTTGTTGCAAATAATAGGGATGCGTTTTCGACAAACCCTAATTTAGACCCAGCATTAACCACAATAAAACGTTTTCCGTCATAACCTTCGGGTTTTTTAACACTGCGAATATTTGAATCTTGCCATGACTTTCCAGGATTTCCTTTAGAATAAATCCACGTTTCGTCCATAAAGACTACTTGCAGTGGATGAGGTGAATTTAGATTTTCTTTTTCAGTTAGTGCTCTACGGTTATCATCTTTCTTGAATTTAAAACCAATATCATGTAGAACTCGATTTAAGCTGGTGTTACTGAGTAAAATATGACTTTCTTTCACTTCAGTATTCAGGGAATTGATGGTAACGTGCTTTTTTTCCGAATACATCGTGTATATGGTGTCCCTTATAACCATTTTTGAGGAATCCGATAAATCAGTAGATTTTAACTTTTTACGTGGTCTTTTCTTGCCAGGCTACATAAAACTGGATTCATACTAGAACGACTCTTAACTCTTTTCACAGTAGAAACACTAATGCCTAGAGCTTCCGCTGCCCTCTACAAATAAACTATGGATGCGAAATATAATTAGGTGAATTATGTTTTATTTACCTCTTGTACACATGACAATGGAATTAGATGACCCCCATTTTCTTTCTCTCGTTCGAAGTAATCCAATAAATTTAATAAGAGCTGCTGAGATTGAAAATGTAACGTTTTACCTTTCATAGACATAATTTGTATCAAATCGTAAATAATAACCTGAAAACGTAGTTATAAAACGCCGAAAAAACGAACAAGGCTTCACAAGTATTATTTGACAGTTGACGTTTTAGTGACGACGCTCGTATGTGACTTAAACTACTTTAATCAAATAAGCACTTTAATCATAACACACGCTTATTGTAATGCTATCACTGTTGTGCGCATGGAGTTTGTGAACAAATGTACACGCATGTTTGTCGTTACTAAATTCAGCGTGTGATGACGCAGGGCTCATCTTTGGTGGTTTCTATAATATATACTGTCATTCATACAGTCTGGACACCGAGAAGGTGGCATAGCAGTACAACAACTGCAAATAATTGTGGAATTAATCGAAAAGGGGTACGAAAATAAATATTACACAGCAACAGCTTTTTTGGTGATCACCCAAACCTTCGACGATGTTTAGTTATAGGGAATAAATTAGTATACGTAAATTACTTCACTTACCAGCGGGTGCAGCCCGCGAATAATTTTAAAACAAAACCGGAAGTCTATATAGTTCCAGATCAGAGACTGATCATGTCAACTGCAGCACTAGAAAAGCTCGTGCTGCCATAGACAGTTTAGCCAGCGTATAGATTCCGAAGAGTCGCACCAGTTATCAATACCCGACGCCTTCGTCTCCGGGTGTTTATGAGCTGGAATAGAATATACGGCCGCCAAAACACTGCTCTCCACTCTAAAAATTCCAATGATTGCGAAGGAGACTTATCAGAATGCGTAACATCGAATTGGTGAAAAGTTAGAAGTGAGTGATGAAGCAATAAAGAAAAATGGCGAAGAAAAGAAACGCTTAGCAAATTTGGAGACCAACCATATCCATTCATCAGCGTCACCGTTGACGGGGGATGGGTTAAAAGAACTTATGAACACAGTTATTCTGCTAATGCGGGAGTGGCTATTATTATTGGTTCGCTCACAAAAAAGCCGCTTTATGTTGATGACAGAGTCAAGTCGTGCATTATTTGCGAAAAGAAGAAAGATGATCTTACTGAAGACTTTGGGAACGATCACATCTGCTATAGCAATTGGACTGGGACATCACAGGGCATGGAGCCGGACATGATAGTTGAAGAATTCCTAAGAAGCCTAGCTCAGCATGGTCATAATCGATCGGTTCATGGTTAAAGATAATGATTCATCCGTCTTTGATTAAATTCAATCAAAAGTGGTATATTCTGGAAGAATACCAGTGGAAAAGGTGAAACAGAAAAGTAAAGCTGAATTTATAAATAAGTAGGACCTCAACAAGTAATAAAAGAAGGCAGATTTGCATAACGACACGGGTCGGAACAAATCGACATGAGATAAAAACGACACGTGCTTAACACTGACCTGCCTCCTGACCTTTTAAGTCGTATGGCACCATTAGAAGTCCAATATTGTAACATCGATGAATATGCTTTACTTAGTGACCAAATATAAAAGGTATTCTAACTTGGGCGTTTGTGTGATAAAATTTCTATCTGCAGGTTTTGGAAAAACGTCAGAGCGGCAATTAATTACATTCACAGCCATAAAAGTGTCGATACGAATCCTACCACAGCAACCACACTAATGGAGGACCTCATCAATGTTTCAGCTCACATCTTGGCTCATCACGTTGCCTGCAAAACGCATTTTTGCAAATCCGTTGAACTACCAGTGGAGATTTTGAATCATTGTCAAAGGAGCCAATAGGAAGAGAACTTATCGCCGCAATTCATCGACTTGCTAATCGAGCTAATCGTCTTCTTCCGAACATCGCATCATATGACGCAAAAAACTTTATGGCAATAATGAGATGGTTTCCGGAAAAAGAATTAATTTGGCCCAAATAGAGAACTCGTTCTGCTTTAATGACTTAAAACTTCGGCTCGTTCTGGCCTCCCACAGTGTTCAGTACAAAACTATGCACAGAAATTTGGTCCCATGCTCAGTCCTGCTTTCTTAAGTCGAAGAAGCGTGGCGCAGGGTGTGGTACCCGTGAGAAAAGAGTTTTGGCTTCCAAAGGCCCATCCTACTCGCAAGACGCCGACGTCCTATCCTATGAAGAGGTCAAAAACATAGTTCCAGTGGTGGTTACAAGATTAATGAAGAATTAAGAGGAGATTCATGGAATGGGCAATAGTGAGGCAGACAAACACCGACTTGTCGAAGCTAGAAAGACGCAACAAAATAACTGCGAGTGTGGCTGAGCGCGTCTTTACGGTTGCGCATTGGCGATCGAACAAATGCTTACTGAATGCCCTACTATATCCCACCGATTTATCGAAGAATCGTAGAATCAATCCGGAGCCTGGGGCAAAACGGTACTACTTCACTCTGACAGGAATCGAAGTTAGACCTTGTGGACTCTTTCTGTACTCAAAACACGAAGCGTTGGGTGCTTCTCCAGATGGTTTACTTGGAGTAACAGACTTCTTCTTTCTTTCAGCCTATTTTCATCCTTTCCATTTTTGGATGTAGGCCTCCCCCATCTGTTTTCATTTCTCTCTATTTTGAGCAGCTCTTTGCCACATTAAGCTTGCGTGTTTTGCAATGTCATCTTTCCATCTCATTTGTGGCCTTCCTCGATCTTTTCCCTGTATATGGTCGCCATCTTCCCCTTTAGTGATTCCATCCTTGATCTTGGAGGCGTTCGTTATGTCCGGCCCAATTCCATTTAGACTAGCTGCTTGCTCAATGACATCTATGACTTTCGTTTACTTCTTATCCCGTCATTCCTTTTTCTATCTCTGAGCGAAATCCCTAATATTTGTCTCTCCATGGCTCTCTGTGTCTTTCTTATCTTATCCAGGTTTGATGTTGTGAATGTCCGTGTTTGAGCTCCATTTGTAGTGTTTGGCTTGATACATGTGTTTAGTATTCTTGCTCGTAAGTGTAAAGCTATCTTTTGGTTTTTAGTATCTACGCCAGTTTTCCAAAGGCCACCCAACCCATTCGTACCCTTCTAGCTTTTTCGGCGGTTTCACTTGTTCTATTTCGATGTCATTTACTGTTATCTTGTATTGCTAGTTGCTGTTTGACATAATCTTAGTTTTATTGAAATTTATCAGAATTGTTTTCGCGTTTTTCCATTGTTTTGGTATTTCACCCTCGAATTGGCATTTGTTGAATAATATTTTTAGATATGATACTACTTTATTGCCTCCTTCTTTAAGCATTTCAGCTAGTATGTTGTATTCCCCTGCCGATTTGTTTCTTTTTATCTCTTTTATAGATTTATTTATTTCATCCTCACTCTTCTTGATGTTTTCTAAGATCTTCTATTTTCTTTCTTATTGCTTTATTTATTTCAGTGAATTCAATGGTGTTTCTTTTATTCTCGTTTAGCATTTTTCGGCGTTTTCTAAGCATTTCTTGGGATTTATTAGTGATTTTTGATTGTTTGTGTTTTTGTCTTGTTACTAGTTTTGAGCTTGTCTCTAATAGTCCTTAGTTATTACCAAATTCATCTCATCTAGGTTTAAACCTTTTAGATTTAGAATGTTGGCATCTTTTAACTAATCTTCATATTGCTCTTTGTTTTCCTTCAAGAGTTCTATGTCTATTATTTTTTGGGATTGTTTGTATTTTTTCCTATCTCCCATCTTTTTTATTTGTACTTTTGCTCGCAATATTTTGTGGTCGCTTCCCACTGAGATAGAGTTTATGATCCCAACGTCTTAGATAATATTTTTTGTTTTGTAAGAATATAGTCTATTTCATTCTTTGTTGTTCCGTCAGGTGAAGCCCACGTCCATTTTCTTTGAGTGTTTTTTTAAAGCTATTCATAGCAAAAAGTCTGTTGGCTTCTAGGAAGTTTATTAGCATCTCGCCTCTTTCGTTTCGTGTTCCGTATCCGAACTTGCCCATTCTGTTTTCTGTTTCTTCTAGTTTCTTACCAAGTTTGGCATTAAAATCACCAATAATTAGTGTATATTTACTTTTGTAGTTATTTAGTGCTTGTGCTATACTGTCATAGAACTGTTCAACTTCTTCGTGTTCGTGGTTGGATGTGGGGGCATAGACTTGTGTGATTTTGAGGTTGGCGTTGTTGTTTAGGTCAAGAGCTATAAGTGCGACGTTTTCTGAGAGTCCTAGGTATTGTCTAATTTTGTTAATATGTTTTTTGGCGATAAGAAGTCCTACCCCATCGATGCTTGTTACGGTCTTAAACAGTCTTTACGACACCGGCTCATACAACAACTAAACGGCCGGCCCGGACAAAACTCTACAAAATCGGTACGGAAGGTTCGCCTAGGCCGCTGCCCATGCCGCAACAAGATAATGCCGGCTAAACATCAGTGGAGCAAGGGAGGGTCCTTCACGAGATCACGGGCAACGGCCAGATGGGCGGTAAATAACAATATAAAGTATATAGGGCGCCACCAAGTCTGTCTTTAAACATAAACGTATAACCGGACCTGGACGGTTAGACGGGACGAGAAGTACACAGGGTACTACGTCAGGAAGGTACTCGAGAACTGTCGAGCTCGGACTAGAATTTCGGGAAAGAAATACTTGAATT
Organism: Agriotes lineatus; assembly: GCA_940337035.1. Classification (NCBI taxonomy): domain Eukaryota; kingdom Metazoa; phylum Arthropoda; class Insecta; order Coleoptera; family Elateridae; genus Agriotes; species Agriotes lineatus. The sequence goes on along the minus strand of OW679196.1, from coordinate 117,167,592 downwards.
ACTATTTCGGGTATTTTCTGTTACCACGGAGGGGGAGGGGGTGTTGCCAGACCTACCTGCACACTCCAACTCTCAATTTTCGTCGTACATCAATCTTGACACTAGCTGTTTAACCTGTAAAGAGCATGCAGAGGTCGTACACAATAATAAGTCCCTTATTCAGATATTCGTCTATTGTCTGACGTTACAAAGCGGGCAACGGACATGTCGCCTTAATTACTGTAAGCCTTAAATTAGGGCCCCAGCTGGAGTTAGCGCGTTATTTCTAATGCACACAAATACAACAAATGGTCAACATAATTCAGCCGGCCTTGGTTGGCCCGTTAATCGAACTGCAGAAAGTTAGTGACTAATTAGGCATAATCGAGACGGCCGAAGCTCATTACTGGACAGCAACCGTATCACTAGGTTAGGTCAAGTGCAGAGTAAATGTTGAATTATAGGTAACTGTGGCCGAAGCCCATGAAGTGGCAGTAACTGTATCGCTTAACTGGGTCATACGCAAAGCTAGGGTTTACTCATGAAAGAAAGCGGCCGAAACACGCAAATTTGCAACACTGTAATGTTTAATTTAGATTAAGCACAAGCAAATATTTAATTACAAATAAGAGCGACCAAAATACATAAACTCACAACAACTTCGCTTAATTTAGGTCACGCACAGCGCATGCGAGCGATTGAAGCACATCAACTCACAACAACAATCTCGCTTAATTTAGGCGTGCCCAGAACCATTGTTTAATTACATCTACAAGAATGCCCAAAGCACATGGATTAGCAGCGGCTATATTGCAAGCGTGGCTCAAACACAGAGCAAATGTTAGCTATGAATTACAAACGGCCGCAACGCATAAATTTACAGCAATGGCGGGCACGATGTCAGTAACATAAATAGCGATTGATTAGTCACACCAATGGCGACCAGAAATACGGTAGTTTAATTAATTAGCCCCGGTTGTGGACTACATGCATGACAGTTCACTCACTCTGCAGGGAACGAGTTAGGCACAATATCGTTAACACACACGCGATGATAAGTTCGTTTCGTATGAAAAATGGCTACTAGGTTACACAATAATTTGCATTGATACCTGTATTTTTGGGCGGCTCCTGAGCGTTGCGTGGACAGCCACTGGCGGTGCCTTCGGCAAGGGCTAGGTTTGACAGCGGGGGCGGTACGAAAGCATCTTTGGGGCCTGAATCCGCCTTGGAATGGCGTTTAATTGGGATGGGTCTCGCACATGAGACCGAATACAACGATAGAATCGAGGGCACTCTACACGTCCTGCCAGCGAAATCCCCTAACCAGTGGGAAGGAAGGATTACTCCTTACTCTACGTTGCAGAACGTGGCCATCGGAAGCACCAAAAACACTCAACGCTGCGTGCGTTACCGTCAACGGCTCTGTCGGAACTCACTCTCGAAAGGCAAACAGAGTTTTACAAACAACTTGCTGTAACAGCACGAACGCAATGCCGACGCCCCCGCGACAAGCGCGGGAGCGTCGCACGAACTCTAACTGTACGACTTCTTAGCTCGACGGTTCCGGGCTGAATCCCCAAAGCGACCGTTAGAAAAACTCGCGGGAAGCAAGCCCTTCATCAGGTGACTCTCGACAGCGAATGGCGAGGCAAAGTCTTAGGCGGCTGGAACTAGTTTTGCCCGCGCTTAACGAGCACGTGTTTTATAAAGGGTGGCCCAAAACGACGAAAACGAGACAGCTGCGCCAATATACAGGGTGTTCGAATTCGAAAATTGTTAGAATATGTGATGAGAAGTAAAAATGCTGGCAACGGATTTGAAATACAGACAGGCTATGCTGAAAACTTAAGTGATCAACTCTAATACTGAAGGCTGCAAAATGGCTTAACAGGCTTTCGTTTTCTCTTCCTTTGTAATATAGTATATTTCCTGATTCGAGTTTTAGGCATCCTTCTCCTCTTCTTTTAATTTCTGGCAGTCCTATTATGTCCCATTTCATGTTCTTTATTTCTTCTACTAGTTCTAGCAGTTTCTCTTCTTTCATAGATTGTACATTGTACGTAGCAATATTCATTATCATCCTGTTTGATGTTTCTTGTTTTCGTTGATCTTTTTTGTTTCGCTTTGTTAGCGAATTTTTGCCTCTCCCAGATTGAGTGACAGACTACTGGGGATCAAGTGCACTAACTGCCAACCCATGGACATTCCGAAGAGGAAGGATAATTTCCTCGTCCACGGCGACCTCAACGATCGCGAGTCCCCTCTGTAACTGACGCATAATCACAAGTACATGTACCAAATCGCAAAGCAAATACATGTGACCGGCTAAAAATTATGTGATCTCTATTGTATCGCAAGTGAACTGATGCAACAGTGACTTATTTCAAGAAACGAATTTTTAAAAATCAGCAGACAAAACACGACTTTCAAGACCTTCAAAGAAAACTTCAAGTTTTAGAAAAAAGACTTTTGAAGAAAATGAACATAGAAGAACCAGATGGTGGAACGACGAAGTAATGGCGGAGATAAAAAAGAAGAAACGAGCATGGAAAAAGTATCTAATAACTAGTAACGAACAGGACAAGGAGGAATATAGTAAATTGAAGCGACCAGTAAAAACAGTTGTCAGGAATGCAAAAAAGGAAACGTGGGAGGTTTATGGTAAGGAACTGCAGGACAGCTACTTAGCGAACAACAGGAACTTCTGGGAAAGAGTAAGAGCAATGAACGGAGAGAAAGGGAAAGAGATAATGGAAATAAAAGACAAAGAGGATAAACTGCAGGAAAACACTAACAATATTATAAGGGGGTGGAAGGAATCTTATGAAGACCAGTTTAGCAAAACATCAGAAGAACGGGAAGACAACAATGAACAGGAGGAGGTAAAAGCAAAATTAAAAAATATAAGAAGAAATAAAAGAATCAATAAATAACATAAAAACAGGTAAAGCAGGAGAAGACAAAATTGAATCAGAAATGGTAAAATACCTATGAGAAGAAGGTATAGACTGGCTCTGGAGAATATGCAAAAAAGCGTGGGAAATGAGAGAAATACCAACAGACTGGAAAAAATCTAATAACACCTATCTATAAAAAAGGAGAACTATGCAATAATTACAGAGCTATATGCCTATCATAGATAAGCTTTAAAATATATACAAAAATAATAGAGAAAAGAATAAGACAACTCGTAGACGAGGAGATAGAAGAAGAACAAGCAGCATTCATGCCGGGAAGGCAGACAAATGAAAACATCTATATTGTAAGAAACTTAATAGAGAGAAGACTAGAGAACGGTGAAAAACTTATCCTGGCGTTTACACATCTTAGAGCGGCGTTCGAATGATAGACAGAGAAGTGCTGTGTCACAACGAAACTGGTATGCCGAAATCACTCATACAAATACTACGATCCACCTACAATAAAGTGATTGGAAAGGTCCAGTTTGGAGGAGTAAGATCAGAAGAGTTTCCCTGGAAGAGAGGAATCAAACAGGGGGATATTTATACTAGTAATGAATAAACCAATTAAAAACACTAAAAAAAGAACGAAACAACTGCTGGCAACAATGGGATATCAAAACCTGGAGCCGATAAAAATAGACACACTAATGTATGCAGACGACTTTGTGTTAATAGCGGACTCGAAAAACAAGATGCTGAAATAAGTGGACATATGGACGGAAGAAATAGAACTGATGAACATGGAAATAAATACACAGAAAAGTAAAATAACGGTGATAACTGAAAAACGAGTAGATAAAACAAGAATAAAATGCAGGGGCACAACACTAACGGAAGGTACAATCTAGGAAGCCTAATAACGAATGATGGGAACATAGACGCAGAAATAGCAAAAAGGGCGAGAAAATCAACCAAACTCTACTATGCACTGAATGCATTATTAGGGAAAAAGAAACGGAAACAAGAAACAAACCTAAGAATCCATAAAGTCATAACCATACCAACACTGTTATATGCATGCGAAAACTGGACTGTGCAGAAGAGACACGTAGGGAAGATAGAAGCTATGGAGAGGAAACACCTAAGAAAAATTTCGGAAAAACAAAATGGGACAGATTAACGAACAATACAATTAGAGAGATGACTAAACAGGAATCAATAATGAGCAAAATACAAAGAAAACAACTAAACTGGTTCGGCCACATGACAAGGATGAGCCCAAACAGATTGACCAGAAGAGTGTGGGGAGCAAACAATCACAAGAAAAGGAGAAGTGGAAGCCAAGGAAGTCATGGGCACAACAAATAGGAGACATAGGAAAAGAAAGGAGCAATAGAAGAGATGAAGAAAATGGCATCAAACAGAAAAGAATGGAAGAAATGGACGGAAGGATAATGGAAGCCAACCCAACTCAAATTCGACACCCGTAAGGGTATAAGAAAGGGGAGAAAGAGAGAAAGAAGAAAGAAAATAAAGACGAAGCTTATCGAATTTTTTGAAAATGATATGGGTTTAGAATTTTCACAAGCTGGCCAGTTTGAGAATATCCCCTTATAGAGAAGAGGCTATGCAATTAACCGAGGAGAAGAGACAACGAAAGAACAAAACCCCGGATTCTGTTGACCACTGTTCTATCATTATCAGTTTTAGTTTCTTCTTTGGATACTGTATTGAGTAGCCAATTAGTTTAGATTGAAAATTGTGCAGTATGTATCGTGTCATTGTTTACGGTTGTAATAAACGTCCATTCAACTGAAATCGTTGCTAACCAGATTTTTAAACGTCTCGAAAATAGAAGTTTTAGAGCTTCTAGAAATCTTCCGGTACCTTTAGGGTAAATTGGAGAATATATATTAGTTTAAGTTGACAAAAGATTGTTTTTTTGTGGGCGTGGTTTTAAAATTCCATAGACATCACAGATGAAATCTATTAACAGATATCTGGATATTGTCGTTTAATCTATACGAACTTTTTTTTTTCACTATGATAAGTTTAAGAAACTAGAAAAAAAGCAAATGTTAAAATTGAAGATTTTAGTTTTAAAGGCATTTCTAATAATTTAATTAGTAATTTCAGTTTCCTAAAGTCAGCACCTATGTCGGATAGATGTTCCTTATACCACTCCCTAAAAAGAAACGGGGAAATTAATTTATTCAGCAGGCGGCCAAGAACGCGCTAATGAAGTTATTTGTATAAAATTCGCGTGCGCGCTCTTATTTCCCGAATTCGCAGCGTTTCGGCGGAAGAGCGTTAGTTTTAATCTACCTTGTAATTTATTTTACTGTATAATAGTTTTAATTTGGCCTGGGGAGCTTCGCACTCTGTTAGAGCGGTCACATGATGAAACTCCGGGACATGATTTCGCAATTAACCGCGAGACTCGGATCGTCCTTCTTTGTTTAAACGTTCTCCGCTGCTAATTAAACCGACTTACCGTTACCGTTACCACCTTCTCTGTCTGTTTCTACCCTTTCGTGTACACTCCGGCGTACAATGCCAACTGGAGGTGCAAAAAATTGTCTGCATTGTTCGCCGCCTGGAAAACTACTCGCTTTTCGTTTAATTAGAGCCATCTATTTTTGAAGCAAAATCTTATGAGCTTTACTGCTGAATTTGTGAATTTCAGCGTAATTATTATCCATTTATAAAGAACGTATAAAGGTCTAGTAGCTTTACACATAAATCCGTCTGGTAAAAGTTATATCTATTAGAGATTTACGAATAGCTTCGTAACATGGAAAGAACAACGTTGTGTCAATTAGACATAATTTTTGGGGTTATTTAAACATAAAAAATCTGGTGTGATACACTCACACAACTTCCTTTTACAGTGATCTTATAATTAGTTAAATATTTAATTTTTAATTTTTAAGCATTTGTCAAAAATTTTCAAAAATTACGAATTCTACAAAAACGGTACAAAATAGAGCGTTAGTTGAAGAGACAAATTTTCTCTAAAATCTTAAGCAGAATTAAAAAATGTAATAATATACCGGGTGTTCTATTTAAAATAGGAGTTAATAAAAAAAATAGAAAAGAAAACAAAAGAAACCCACTTTAGAAGTATTCAACTGGAAAATCACCTATCTCACGTTAATGCACATTAAAAATGTAATAAAAACATAAAGTTTGAAAAAAATCGTTAGAGCCGTTTTTGGAAAAATCGAAAAAAACTAAAAAATCACAAGAGTAAACACCTACTTCCGGTTATGCGATTTTTTTAAAAAGCTTGCTGTCTCTTCTACGTTGTACACAAAACTTATATATGAAGTTTCAACGCCATACCTCTTTTCGTTTTTGAGACATTCTGTTCACAGACAGACAGACACACAGACACACAGACAGACACACAGACAGACAGACACACAGACCAATGAAAAAAAATATGTTTTTTGGGATCAGGGGACTCTAAAACGTGAAGATCTGTTGAAAACTCAATTTCGAATTTTTGGGGTGAATCCAATACTTCCTTTACGGTAAAAGGAAGTAAAAATAACTCAAAAATAATATATACTCATGTACAGCGTGATACCGATGAAACAAAACCGCCAGAACTACAATAACTGAAGGTAGGAGAAGCTTTATTCTAAAATCTCGTAAGTGAATTTTTCCTGTTTTAAGAGAAATGCAGAAAACTGCCAAATTTTAGAAGAGCCTAATTTAGCAGAAACTCTTTCTCTCCCTCTCTACCGTCGTTGTTAGATTTCGAAAGTCGTGACTCTTCATGAAGTTAGTTGTTCTAATAATTTCTGCCATGGGCATGTGTATAATTTTTTATATTTGGTCTATGAATCTTACAGGTGATCTGCCTCGTCCTCTCTCCCTCAACCTTTCCCTGTTTGGTCAGTTTCATAATGTCATATTTTCTTAGGACATGTCCAAGAAATTTCAGCGTGCGGATTGATGGAAGTAAGTGTTCATGGGGTTGTATATTTAATTTCGTAAGGATTGAGGTGTTCGTTTTTTGTGCCGTCCAAGGAATCCTTAGCATTCTTCGGTACGAAGTCATTTCAAATGCTACAATTTTCCGTCGGCATACGGCAATTACCTTCTATGTCTTGAATCATCAGTCGCGATGGGGAAGATGAGGGCCTTCATTAATCTATGTTTCGTTCCTTTGCGGATGTTGTGATCTTTCCCTATTCTGGCTAGTTTCCCTAAAGTATCTGTCGGTTCCCTCTTTGCTAGTAATACGGGCATCAAGGTAAATGACTTCATCTTTTATTTGGATGTTCTGGATTAATTTGAATTGTTGCGAAAACCTTGGTGCTCGATCTACTACCATTAGAAAACATTTCAATCTATTCAGTCTTAATCCAGACTCCAAGCTAACATTCTCAATACGATTTAATAACTCTGCCATTTCTCGCGCGTTGCTTGTAGGTGAGGTTGTATCACCCACATAGAGAAGGTTGGAGACTCTTCTGTCGCCGATTGACACTCCCCATGCCAGTGGCCCTTCTAATTATCTATTACCCATAGGTGTTAAATATGAGTGGTGAAAGAATACTAACCCCCTTTCCCACTCTGAACGGTTTGCTATGTTCGTTTTGTATATGAACCTGAGCGATATTGTTGTTATACAGAGATGTTATAACAGTTATAAGATGCTCTGACATGACCATTTCTCTCAGAAGTCGACCCCACTGCACAATGTCGAAAGCCTTAAAGTAATCCAAGAAGCAGAAAATTTATGACACATTATATTCATACAGTTTTTCTCTAATTGTCTTCTGTTTATGTGGTGGTCACGTGTATCTCGTCCTGGAACAAAGCCCGCTTGTTCGTAAGATATATGTGGTAATAGGTAGGATTTCAGTCTTTCTTGCAGGATGTACAGAAATACTTTACTGGCGTGGTTTCTTAGGGCAATAGTTCGATAATTGCTGCACCATCTTTTGGAAATTTCTTATGCAGTGGTGTTCAAACTTCGTTTAAACATGGATTTAGCATTAAGAGTGTAAACACAAAGTGAAATTGGGCAAATACAAAACACACCCAAGTGGGTTACAAAACTATTAAAAAAGCGTGTCAATTCCGTGTTTACAAACAGACCGACGTATCGTAGCTAACGCTTTGACAAGGTGTGCAGTTTGCGCGATAGTAGGTCGGGTTACAAACAATAATGTGTATACGACTACGCTATTTAAATGCATGCGGTTGTAATTTTTAATAGTTGTTTAAAAACACGGCCCACATTTTATGTATATAAACTTTGTAATATTAATTTTAAATCAATATACTTTTAGCAATGAGAGTGTATTCATTGACAGTGGTTGTCAAAGGCGAAAATTGTCTGTAACGGGGTGGTTTGGCCTGACCATCTCACGCTATCTCTTATAACAACGAAAATAAGCTCCATCTCCCGTCAAGGAACTAACCTGGTTCTACAAACTATAAAAAAGTGCTAGTTCCAAAGTGGATTTGGCTACCTTTTTTACATTGGCCTTTCAAGCCGGATCCAAATTTTGGGCTATTTGGGCAACTGGACCGGGGGAAGAAGGTTAATTGGACCAACATTGGCTAATTTTTACAAGTGGGAAATATATCCCTTTTTTAGGCCATCTACCCTTCTCCCAAACGAGCTCTGTAGAGTAGTGGTTATCACATCTGCTTAGCACTCGAGAGGTCGCGGGGCGATTCTTCTGGCCGTCTGCTCTTATTCAGGTTTTTAGGTGGTTTTTCTGAGTTAGCAGAGTACCTTCTCTGAGGTGAATGCCGGGGAAGTACTTCTCCACCTTTCCTAACCTCTCTTCTATTCTCCACCCTTCCTTTCTCTCACCCATCCTATAATTCTCGTTCTTGGCTAAAGAGGGACGAAAGATCCCTATAGCAGCCCGCCCCCAGTTGGGAGAATTGAAATAACCCTGAACCTTTACCTTGGTTTTACCTCCTCCCATTGCAGATTTGATGCAGTATGTATATCCCCCTCTCTCCAGTGTTATTTACCATCTCGGATACTATAGTGTCCGAGCTAGCTGATTTCCTATTACCAAGTTTTTAATCATCTATCGAGAGACTACGAGGTTGAAAAGTTTTCGAAAGCATGCGAACTTTTTGAAAGAGGTATCTGAGTTGATGACAATTTGGATGCATTTATATTTCTTGGCATAACGCTACTACTATACCTTACTTACAAATAATACTCTAATATCAAAATCTCTCTAATTTACTGGCTTACCACTGACATTAGAGTTTAAATTTGGACGGGGTTTGTAACAAAACATGCGACTTATCAGATTTTGAAGAGAATTAAGTGATTTTTGGAAAACAAACTAAACGGTTATAATAGTATCTGATAGATAAACTATAAATAAATTGTTTGGCAACAAAAATAAGTAAAAGTAGGTGCACCAGATTCGATTGTATTACGATTAAACTCATAATAATGACATACCCAAACAATACCATGTAATTACGTCTGTTTTTATGTGTTCCTAATGTGGCAATGCCCATTCCCAGTGGACATATCAGCGTTTAGAATATAATAATATTGCTACTTATCAGATTTTGGGAAAAACGCATATTTGAAACGAAATTTTCTATAGGAATGGTTGAGTTTATGCTAGTAAGAATAAATCGACATTTACTTCTAAAAAATACAAATAAGATGGCATAAGCATAGCAATTTTCTTTTTGTTTGTAGATGTTGCTTACCCAGATATAACCTTTTAGAGAAATCATTCGATGGCATGTGAACTACCGACATAAACACACGAGGGCATCAGTAACGACTACTCGATAGGTGGCCTTATCACACTTAATTTTTATTAGAGGTGATATTAAAACTGATACAAAATAAAATACATAATATATAAAAAAATTGTACAGCATACACCACGTGCATTGTAATAATTAAGAATGTAACAACATAACACTATGAATTCCTTTCTTCAATTTGACCATTTAAGCTATCAAATCTACTGATAATTTACGACAGCTGGCAATATCACCGATAGCAGCGCTGCTTGCGGAGGTGTGGTAGAGACCCTGTATATAGTTAATATATAGGTACTCTAAGATGTGGTCGCTAGTGGCGCCTTCTTTTAAACGTTATTCATATAGCCACTTCATATATCAACTGAATTGGCTGGCAATTTTTTATTAGAGACATCTCATTCTGCTTGTTGGTTTTCTAAAACGTATATCTGTCAGTTAAATTCGGTAGAACGTTTTTAAATTATTTTTTTAATTGCTCACTAATAACGGGAATACACAATATGTCCCCTTGCAACTTCAGCGCCCTCGTACCGACAAATTGGAATTGGAATGGATATGTTACCATTTTTCCGTCTTAAATACCATGTGCATAAATACAAATTGTATTAGTTCTCCTAATTAATAGTGTGACTAGAAGAGTTACAATAAATAAAGATATTTATTTATTAATGTTAGACGATATTTAAAAATTGCAATATAAAAATATAGATATAAAAGTTAGACTTAGATGCCGAAATGGAATCCTCAGTCCGGGAACTACGTAACACTTAAATTCGCCCAACTACCGAATCAATTTGCTCAATTGCAGTAGGTATTGGCGAAAATCATTTCGACAAAATTGATCAAATTCGGCATCTGAGTATAGCATAAATAACATATATTTTATCGACGTATTATCGTTAGTTGAACTTTAAATTTGAGCAATTTTTAGAACCCTGGAATAACATTTAACAAAGTTGTAACAAACATTTATTGATAAAAAATCAATTAGCTCAACCTATAATATTTTTTAAAATTTACCTATTCTATTTGTTTATGGTGAAGTTTAAAGTATTGAAAGGTTTATTGATAAATGCTCACCAAATTACGTAGACTGTTTTAAAACATAGTGACACACAAGTGGACTAGTTTCAAGCTAGTTTTCTTCCCATGAAAGTACACTCCCATTGGTAATTGTTTTTCGCTAATATTTCTATTGAGATCGAAAATATATTTTTAAAAACATTAACTTGAAGAAAGTCTTATATTAACTATATTCTAAACAACTCTAAATCGTTAGAGGCTATTAACACTAATTCAATACGACGCAGACTTTACGCTCGATTTTAGGACGTTCAGTAATCAATTAATAGTAATTTACGTTACAAGGCCGGAAAATGACTTATTAAAGTACGAGTTTAGATGTTTGCGGACGAGTGAGCAACGAGCCGAGTCTGGAATTTCTAAACGAGTAATTTAATAATATTTTACGGCCGTGTATCGTACAATGTTGTATTTCACACTGTTTTATACAACATGTTCATTGAAAAAGTCCAGAAGGGGCGACTGTGAAAATTGAAACGTAGTAATATGTTGGTGGCACTGTAAGTCTGTCAAATTCGATGTTAGCAGGTTAGGTTTTGCGTCAGTCTGTGTCAAAACTGACGGAAAACCTAACCTGATAACCTCGAATTTGACATAGACTTACAGTGTCACCAACTTATTATTCAGCAGTTGCCTAGCAACACTTTCCGGGCTTGTGATGTAATGTTCCACTTTCCGGCCTTGTGATGTAATGTTCCCACTTTCCGGCTTTGTGATGTAATGTTCCACTTTCCGGACAGTATGAAATAAAATAATGTGTAATTTTAATTCATCATTACTTACTCGAGCATTTAATTTTTATACAAGTGTTTATTACTCCATGCTGTCGATGTTATTAAAAATCGAACGTTTCCAGAAACAATATGTCCTTATCAACGAATTAACAATTAAAACTAGAAATGAAAAAGAACAACTAAGCTACGTACTGGAACTGAAAGGTGACCAACCCCCAGATCTTCATAATGTTCGATTTTTAATAATTTTTATTTTGTAGTGTGGTGAAATACATCACACCACAAAAAGGTTTCAGAGATTATCTTAAGTGTTTATTAGGTTAAGTTGCTTTCTAAACAGAACACCTAGTAGACTTGTGTCAAATAAATAAAGTGTATAATACTTACTTAAAAAAAAGTCTTGTTATAAAACACGTTGTGTTAGACAACTGATAGATAGGTCAGAAATTCAAGAAAATAAAAATCGTGGCAGTAAGGAAGTACTTTTCACGAAAGGAATTCCTTCTTAGTTACTCATACACTCTTAAAAATGTGTTTCTGGTTTAACCTGTGCATTATTATAATCATTGATATTACTTCTTATACGTGGATAAAAATAAAAAACATCAAAAGTAATAGTAAGAACAATCTCATTATTTGCATCACAAGAATGCAATGATGCGTTTTGTTCAATTGCGATCAAAGGTTATTTGACTTTTTACATACGGTAGTGAACAAACAGTCTTCACATAAAATGACATAAAGTAAAACTTAAATGCTGTTTAAAATAAGCTGCTTCTATCTCTATGTGGTTACAAAAAGTGGAAACATTTTGGGTATTACTTTAATTTTATAAGATATTTCAATACTGTAATGGCATGATGCTTACACCAATTCTGGTTGCATTACTAACTTACGAATGTTAATAAAAATTCAAATAGGCCCAGAATTGGTATTGTATTTATTTCAACAGTAAGAGTCACTAGTACACATTGATAATTACATAAAACATGATTAGCAATAACTGTAATTAATTAACAAAGGTTAGTGATTGTATAAAACAATATGGTCAGGGTTGCGATCAGCTTGTATTAAATTTTGTGCTCAATATGGCAAATATAGCTAATTTTATGATGACTGCCAGATTGATTGAGTAACATCAGGATACGATAATAAAGTCGTTTTAGTGCAAAGGTGTTTCGAAGCTTTACAGAGGCTTAATGCAGCGTTTGCATTCGTATAAAGTGCCAGAAATCGACGACGTAGCTCAAGGGATTACAAAGCAGTGCAAGAAGGCACAGATCATGCAAAGACCATGTAATAAGCAAACTGAGAATTACTGAAGATTACAAAAATGTGCTAGTGGCTTGTTAATCATTGTTTATTAACTAAAAGTGAACTCTTGTAAAAAATGTGACCAAATGTGAGGTTATAGTTTCCTGAATGACTTTTATAAAAACAATTAAAATTAAGATTAAAGTATGTACACTTTTTACAGATGAACAATTGTAAATCATGTTGCTATGGTGACCTGGAGAGTAGCTTGTTATTGTTTTGAGGGGGTTATTGGCCGGGAGCCAAGCCAAAAGCTTGACATTACTATGTTGTTAAAAGTAAAAATGCTGTGCCCCGTTGTGCGTTTTTATTGTATGCCTGTGTGTGGGTGCCAGCTGTGGTCAAATTGGCAGTGTCCCGTAGTGCAGTTCGAAAATAAATTGGACCTGGGAAAATCCTGTGTGAGTTCGCCTTCGGAGTCGAGATTCTGCCAGATTTGGGGCTGCGGGAAGCAGAAAGCAAAGTGCAGCCGCTGGAGGAGGCCTTATTCGTGGTCCAGAGCCATAAATCATCAGCAGGAATCAGATACGAGCTTGGCGTCCTTTGCAGAAGCCGGAAACGAGATCGGCGTTTCTTGGAGAAAAAATGGAGTTGGCGTCTTTTTGCACTTGTAAAACAAATTCCAGGTTAGCCAAATTGCTTGATTATTATGAAATCATTGTTATAATTTACCTGAGGTAAACTAATTCATTTTTGGTTAATTTGTTGTCAAAAAACGCTGAATTTTTAGTGCGTTTTGAGCAGCTTTGTTTGGGGTTAAATATTTTGTGGTTATCTGTCACTCGTCAAAATCGAACATTTGGCATACAATGGTAAAATTTCAACAGTGTAGAAATTCAACCCTGCAGATAGAGTTGCAATAGCTAGCCGGCGCAAAAGTTTTTAATGCGTTGCAATTAGATAAAATAAAGAAAGAACAACATACCTTTATTAAAGTAAAGCTAAATTAAATGGTGATATTAGCCAGAGAGAGAAGCAAGTTTATCATAAAATCACTACTATGTGATGGTGCTCAATTTTAGTTATTTAAAATAAATATTATATTATAAATAATAAATAATAATCAGAAGTAAGGTGCATCACAATACATGTAAAGTCTGTAGTTATATAGTACCCTCCAGCACTTTTTATTTTTTAGTGTAGCAATTATCTCTAAGATATTAATTATTTCAAAATAAAGAAAATATTCTTTTATAATACCGCATTTTTCATAAGAAAAATATGGTTGATACGCAGTAATGTTTGGATGACACCAATATTTATTACAACTGATGAAGAACACGGGTTGGTCTTCTAACTAAATGGAAGTGTGCCAAATGTTGATCTCAATGTATGAGTGATAATATTTTTAATAAAATCCCCCACTCCTTACATCATATTTAAAATGCATCTGCGTGAAATATAAATTAAAAAGCTGGTGTGATGCACTCACATAACTTCCTTTTACAGTGATCTTATAATTAGCCGAAAATATTATTTTTAATTTTTAAGCATTTGTCAAAAATTTTTAAAAGATATTCTGTTCACAGACAGACAGACAGACGGACCAATAAACAAAAACATATTTTTTGGGTTCAGGGGAATCGAAAACGTGAAGATCTGTTGAATTTTTGGGGGTTTTCTCGTAAAAGGAAGTAAAACAGGACTCCAATATTCTAAAAATGAGGCTTTATTATTATGCTTTTCTTTTTTTTTTTAATATCTTCTACCAGCTCAGCAGTAGTTGCTATTCATGGTACAGTCAATTGAGGGTTGTCACTGTAGATTGCACTAGTGGTGCTAAGTGCACCTTTCACTAAATTTAAACACTGTATGTCAGTATTGTTTATTGTTCATGCTCGCTGAACGAAAATTTATTCACTGTTACTATCACTTACTAGTAGGTCTATTGGTAACTTCCGCTTCAGTCTTTTATGAATTGAGTTAGCTTTTCGTATATTACTTATTATTAATAAAAAATAATTGCTTTGTCGCAATATTAAAAGAGGAGAACAAATAAAATTTAATAATGAAACAAAATTAAAAACTGCAGCAATACAGCACACAAGTATATTAATGATGCATTATCACACATGTATTGTACAAAATTTTATCTACGACTGCCTAAAATTGAGAAAAGTGCATTAAGAGAAATGTCAGATCTGTCATTTTCAAAAATATTTTAGTAGGCAAATGTCATTATGTCATTCATTTGACACTATTTCAGTTACGTAATGAAGTCATTACACAACCTAACTGAAATAGTGTCAAATGAGTGACGTAATGCGTTACTTATCCCACTGGAGTAGATAAATATATTTATTACCCTAATTTTTGAATACATTAAAAAAACCTTCCATTATCACTTTCAGCCGATTCATCGATCTCTAAGTGCCGACGAAGCAAACTCTTCCGCTTGTCGTTACCACCCCATTTGTCTGCAATCAAGCTAATTCGGGGGATTAAAAATCAAAGCTCGCAGGTGTCGGAAAGAAAAGAAGCAGCGCAAGTAAAGTTTCCGCGCGCAAAGGGAATCGCGTTTGCTGTTCAGAATGTACATTACTTTGTTTCGTTCTGTGTAGTCGGGTTTCAGAGACTTAGCTCACAGCATTTTAATTAATGAATTAATGTAGCTCGTCTCTTAAACACTGTTTATGTCGCGGTAATTACGGGAGTTGCCGCCACTAGATTAGTTCCCCCTTCAACAGATACTAACACGGGGCGGTAAGAGCCTTAATCGAGCCTAAGGAAAAATTAAAACGCGCATTTCAGCCAAAGTGCGTTTTTGCTTTCAAACTAATTCGAAGCTGTTGAGGTAGCGGTTGATTTTGGTTTAAACTCACGCCTTAACATTTTCGTGATCATATTTTGTTATTTTGTACACTGAAATGAAATTAAGTACAAAGATTTTGCACTGGGATAGTAAAAATCCAAGAGAAAGTAAATACATAAGTAAAAAATAAAATAGCCTAAACGTAAAATGGGGACAGATAGTGAAACAAAGAATGAAGGAAGAGAAAATGGATAATGGAGCCTGATATGCAAACATATGGGCAACACCCTGGGATACCGAAAATTTACAGAAATATCTACAGCAATACAAGAAACACAGAGAACATACCATATGATCGACAACTTTTAACCTCTAGAGGGCTGTGGATTTTTTTTAAATTTAATTTATGTTGGCAGTGATGAGTAAAGCTACTTAGGGCCGGTTCTACAATCCAAGGATAAAGTTATCCCGGGGATAAATACCCTACAAACGATTATTGTAACAAAGAAAACTATGACAATTATACCTCGGATAGCTTATTCTAAGTATATACTTGTATTGTAGAATCGGCCCTTAATAATATAACCCATACAATTTTGAGAGAATCACTTACCTTTTACAGGATGTTTAATACTGAACACAAGGTGGTGCTGTGTATGGAAAATGCAGGAAATTATTTTGAACAGCTGTAGTTGTTTTTGTTACTAACATCGTTGTATAATCAACAAAAACTTTGTATTTGTTATACTGACATTCCTGATATAACCTTAAACTGACAGATATAAAATGCCAATGTGACTTTTATTACCAAGACTGCCAACAAAATTTTTTGACAAAATAATTCCACAGCCCTGCAGAGGTTAAAAGTTTTCGAACATACTGTACCACTGATAACGGCAGAACACCATATACCACTGCTATAAAAAAGAAAGTACAATACATGGAAAATGAAATAGCAGAAAATATAGTAGGCCCTTAGCTTGTTTGACTATTGTCCTCTATTCTCTCTTGTTCCTTGCAGTTTTCTACCAATTGTTGATCTTTATTTATTGCAAGTTCTTATGTACTTCAGTTTTCTATCTTCCTTTTAATGGTTTTTTCCTCTTCTCTTACCCTCTACGTTACTTCTAGTACTCATTGTGAAATATTTTCCTGACTCATTCGGAAGACATGTCCAAGACATCTCAACCTTTGTGTTTGTACAACTGATATTACATCGAGCTCCTTGCATAACGCTTGCAATTCTTAGTTGCTTCTTCAATCTCATTGGTCATCAACTTTTTCTCCTACATATACCTTCATAACACTTTTCTCTCCCGTATCGCTAACCTTTTTTTTCACTGTTTCCATTATCTCCAGTTCACTGGTATAAATCACCGCACACCTTATTATTGTCTTATAGGCCCGCATTTTTAGTCCGTTAGATAGTATTTACCCTTTAGAAGCCGATTCAGCGCTTTTATGCAGCGCTTTCCTGCCATTATTCTTTCAATTTTGTTTTGTATACCTACTTGATTTTCTTCTAAATGTTGTTCGTAAATATGTGAATTTCATAACTTTTAAAATCGTTGTTTTCCATTGTCGGTTAATACACTTCTTCGAATTACTCATCTATCTAAGTTATATATATTATCTTATTCTTATTTATTAGTAGCCCCACTTTTTAAATACCAAATTAGTAGAAAGAAGCTTACGTTTTTTTTTTCATTCATACCCCATTGTCGGTGTCTGTTAAGGTCCTTTTACCATAGTGATTAGCTTTCAGCGTACCTATCCCTAATTCTTGCAAAACTTAATACGTGCTATGCATTTTTATTTTATCGTACGCCTGTTGAAAATCTATAAAAATTATCACTAGACGTAGCATAAGAAATTGTGAAAGAGACCTAGCTATCATACGTTCATTTGTGCAGAAAGTTTTACGAGAACATAAATTTCATGCTTATCATGTCAAACATCACCAAGATCTTGCACCAAGTGAATATGAAGGAAGACTACATTACTGACGTTGGATGATAGGGATGATAAGAGAAGATCTTGACTTCTTATCTGAAATTTTATTGGCAGACGAGGCTACCTTCACCAGTACCGGCCAAGTAAATTTGCACAATACCCATCATTGGTTTCAAGATAATCCACACTGGGTGACAAAAACTGATCGTCAACATCAATTTAGTGTAAATGTAAGGTGCGGTATAATCTAAAACAGAATAGATCAAATCCTAAATGCAGCAAGGTATCTAGTGCTTTTACAAAACCATCTACCAGGTCTTTTGGAAGACGTTACGTTAGAAACCAGAGCGATTATGTGGTTACAGCAAGATTGTTGTTCGGCTCATTATGTATGGAATGTAAGGAAATATTTAGAACCCAATTTCCAGATAGGTCGATAGGTAGGGGAAGTTTGTTTCCGTATTCCGTTGGATCATCTGATCTAAAAGTTTTGGATTTTTATTTGTAGGCTAGGCTTAAAACAGTGTCTACCAAATCCGACCACAAACCCGGGAAAAGATAATTCAAATAATTCAAAACGCAATAGTCTTTCTACGGCAGATATTGGATGTGCTGTGGCTTTTTTTTTTACCGTGAGTAGAGTGCTAATCTGATTCACGAACCCTCCTCCTTTCGCAACCGGGCTTGGGACCGGCTATGGCGGAGTTTATAATAAAACCAAGCGCTGTAAAATGCTTAACGCAAGAGTATCGTATTAAATTTTTGGCCAACATATTTTTTTTACAGATTTTTCGAATGTCAAAACCACAGTTGCCATCAAGCAAACTGCCTTCAATACATTTTATAGTCGGTCCTGCATCAAAACGGTTTGAAAGTCGTAAATATAAATTTTCTTTATTTCTTCAAATTTAACTAAACCAGGAATTACGTAACTAGCGTTTCTTCAAATACTCCTCATTACGACAAAGCACATTTTTACTTCCCTCGTCTGAAAGACGAAGGAAGTATTGTAATCACGAAAAATCTCCTTCCTAGGTTTCTTCACGTTTCAGGGTCCTTAGATGACGAAAAACAGGTTTTCTCAATTCCGTCTGTCTGTCAGTCCGTCCGACTGTCTGTCTGTCTAGCTGTCTGTCTGTCTGTCTGTCTGTTCGCAGTATAACGCAAAAACTATTCCTTGGAGGACGACGATATTTTGCATACATATTATGTATCTACCTGGCATGTAACCTAGAAAATTTCAGATAAATACAAGCTGTCTCAAAATTGACGCCCGTGCTTTTGGGATTTGATTCAGGGAAAATAAACAGTGGAAAATTTTCCGTTTGTCTTTTATTATCGAGTTATCAATTAACCCGGCGGTACACGGGTGAAACTGCCGAACACTAGTGCACAAACACGGTCAAAATGACCGTGTGTATTTTTTCGCTCAAAAACGTTTGCTTTCAAATATGATGACCTTAAGTCATTCAAATATCGATTTTTAGGATTGAAATAATAGTAATACCAAGTTACCACAAAAATGTAATGACAAGTGAACATTTAAAAAAGCTAAGTATAAAAAAACCTAAACAATTATTTCTACATCAGAAACTTCTGGATATAAGAAAACAAACGAAAAAAAATTGATTTTCAAAAGAATACCACAAAAATTGTAACATTTAAAGCATTGTGAATAGAAATTATTCAATATCTTCATAATTTGTGCCCTCCGCGCAGTTGGTACACAAAACATTTGTGTGTTCCTAGTGACTAGTGCTACGTACACAAGTGCATGAACCCGGTCGAATCGACCGTGCTCCGTCACTTTGTAAGTAATGAGCCAACTTTGTACAAACAATCAAACCGAAAAAAAAAACTTATGCTATCAGTCGTGCCAACCAACGATCAAGGGAGGTATACCTAAAATATTAGACACTGTTTACATTTGATTTTTTTTAAAAATAAGGCAAAAACTAAAAACCCGGTCATTTTGACCGTGACCCGTGCACTGCCGGGTTAAAAACAAAAATTTAAGATATAAACTTTATTAAATACGAATAATATTTGAAAACAAGTTATTTTACACATATCTTGTCACAAAATGTGTTCAAATAGGTTGCCTCCTATTTCAAGGCAAACATTCGCACGATTTATCATTGAAGTGCGAACGCTCTGTAGCGTATTTTCGTCAATTGACGCCACAGCAGCGTGATTGCGAGCGACGACATCTTTAGGATTCACAACAGGTAAGCACACAAAACCGACGGAAATACTTATCAATACGACAGAACGATTAATAAATATTTTACATCGCCATAGCCACCTTATTGAATTATGTTACACAACAAATTGGAGCGACCGGGCGATAGAATTTATTATTTAAATTTTCATCAATAACTCGATAACTAATGACAATCGGAAAATTTTCCACTTTTTATTTTCGATTTCTTTTAGCCCCTTGCATCGAACCCCAGAAGCACGGGAGTCAATTTTGAGACACCCTGTATATACAGGATGAGCACCTTAAAAAATAAATTTTTGTAAATTTTTGTTTGAACTCAGAAATACATAAAAGTAATCATTTGTACATAGGCTTTATCCTTGCAAAAATTGGACTTAACAGATACAGAATAAACGTTCTACAAGTCAAAAATGTGCAAAGAATACGTGCGTTATGTTCACCCTTTTTACGTCGCGAGCCGCATAAATGCGTAAATCCCAAACCTTCAAATAGACGGAAAACGCATATTTGGGCGAGGCCGTCAATATTCAATCATAGGATGTGCATTCGAAGATATACTTTTAAAAAAATATACACTATCTGGAATTACCTTGCGGATATAAATGTGTAGGTCTCCATTCTTTTTGAGATTGCAAAAATCCAGAAAAAAAACATCCTCCGAAATTTCTTTAGTACTAAAAAATGATGACTTTTATGCGTACATCGCATTTACAGGCTTAGTTTTAAATATTTCTCAACGATTCTTAAACTGGTGGAAATCGCATTCTTTCTAGATTTAGATTATATCAAATTAATCTCAAAATTATTTTTAACAAATGCTACAGAAATTATTTAAACAAAGCGTATGGGGAATGTGTTGCATATATATGGGCATCCGCGTATCGTAAAAACTATTGCACATAAGGTTAAACTAGTTGAAACGCAACGATATGGAAAAGGCTCCGTAGGGTTTCGAGAAATTGGTCAAGGATTTGTTCGCAGTCGCAAGCGCCGCAGTTCAAATCCCTCCGCTAACGTTTTTTTATTTGAACATTTATTTAATTTATTAAAAACAGGAAGATATTTTTGCTCCTAACTTAATTTCATTTTTCAAATTATTTAGTGTCACGATGTCGACGAGGGAAGTTCTGGGTAAAGCCTTTTACAGATTTTTTGTTTAAGGGTCTCTGAAAGCTTTATATTTTCTAGTCATTTTATCACACCAGGATGCGTAAAAATATTGAGTATGATATGTTTAAAAAGGAATGAAGGAATGTTTAGCGAAAGAATTATCTACATTTATTCATTGATGTAAAAAATATAATTAATTTTCCATTGCCTGATTTGACTGAAACGCAACTCGTTTCGGCACGAAACTTAAGATATGCCCGGCGTGAAGGTTAAGCAAGCTGAAACGCAACGATATGGAAAAGGCTGCGTAAAAATACCGAGTAACTGTAAAATCGTAGTTATGGTGGACGTCAAATGTGTAGAAATGTGTTGTTATACGTCAAGAAGCCATATAAGAACGCATCATTTTCTCCTTTGTCATTTTAACAATTTAATTTGATAAGTGTTTATATGCAAATTCCCTGCTGCTGCTATCCCGCATTGAGGTGCGTGAAGAATAATAGAAGTGTATCGTAGTATAACTCTAACTACTTTTTATTATTTATTCTTGCATATAAGAACGCATCATTTTCTCTTTTGTCATTTTAACAATTTAATTTGATAAGTGTTTATATGCAAATTCCCTGCTGCTGCTATCCCGCATTGAGGTGCGTGAAGAATAATAGAAGTGTATCGTAGTATAACTCTAACTACTTTTTATTATTTATTCTTGCATATAAGAACGCATCATTTTCTCCTTTGTCATTTTAACAACTTAATTTGATAAGTGTTTATATGCAAATTCCCTGCTGCTGCTATCCCGCATTGAGGTGCGTGAAGAATAATAGAAGTGTATCGTAGTATAACTCTAACTACTTTTTATTATTTATTCTTGCATATAAGAACGCATCATTTCTCCTTTATCATTTTAACAATTTAATTTGATAAGTGTTTATATGCAAATTCCCTGCTGCTGCTATCCCGCATTGAGGTGCGTGAAGAATAATAGGAGTGTATCGTAGTATAACTAACTATCTTTTATTACTAATTGTTGCATATAAGAACGCATCATTTTCTCCTCTATCATTTTAACAATTTAATTTGATAAGTGTTTATATGCAAATTCCCTGCTGCTGCTATACCGCATTGAGGTGCGTGAAGAATAATAGAAGTGTATCGTAGTATAACTCTAATTACTTTTTATTATTTATTCTTGCATATAAGAACGCATCATTTCTCCTTTATCATTTTAACAATTTAATTTGATAAGTGTTTATATGCAAATTCCCTGCTGCTGCTATCCCGCATTGAGGTGCGTGAAGAATAATAGGAGTGTATCGTAGTATAACTAACTATCTTTTATTACTAATTGTTGCATATAAGAACGCATCATTTTCTCCTCTATCATTTTAACAATTTAATTTGATAAGTGTTTATATGCAAATTCCCTGCTGCTGCTATACCGCATTGAGGTGCGTGAAGAATAATAGAAGTGTATCGTAGTATAACTCTAACTACTTTTTATTATTTATTCTTGCATATAAGAACGCATCATTTCTCCTTTATCATTTTAACAATTTAATTTGATAAGTGTTTATATGCAAATTCCCTGCTGCTGCTATCCCGCATTGAGGTGCGTGAAGAATAATAGTAGTGTATCGTAGTATAACTAACTATCTTTTATTACTTATTCTTGCATATAAGAACGCATCATTTTCTCCTCTATCATTTTAACAATTTAATTTTATAAGTGTTTATAAAACGCGTGCATCTCTTACAAACCCGGGAAATACAATGAATTTAGTAGAAATAAACACATTTGCTAGGCGATGAGCCTAGTTACAGTCCTTTCATATAGCAACCCCATTGTTGAACGACATAATTACAAATTAACTTTTTTACACAGTTTAAACTCTACTTTTCCAAAAAAACAACGCTGTCTATACTAATTGCAGTCTATTTAGGTTTCCTTTGATATGCCGTGGTGTCATCTTATTGCATTTTAACACTTTTTGTAAATTAACACAATTAGATTATGTTATTAGTTTCTTCTTTAATCGCACTACGGCTCCATTTTTTTTTGTTTCGCTGCTAGCCTCTATAACTTGTCATAACCTGACTTTAACAGTTATCGTAAGCATTTTAAATCTTCTGGTTTTTACATGCTAAGCAGTTTTCACTTTCGAGTTTTGCTCTAAATTAAGCTTCTCAGTGTTAGTTGTTTGCATTAAATTAGAAAAAACAATTAGCAATTACAAACGTGGAAAATGTCCCCATTTTTAATAGCTCTTATGTTTTTTATATGTCAAGTATAAATGATGAAGTAGCGAACCATTAATATATATGACCTTCAGATTGACTGACATAACAACCCACAAATCAATGTTTCACAAATATTAGTCTAGGTTTAGATTCATACTAAATATTAATGTCACCGCAGTTATAAACTCTAACTAAAATTAGAATTAATTATAAGCGGATTCTTTCAGAAAGCCTTATATTTCACCGAACCTCGTTTTATAGTAAATATTGTGCTATAGCTAGAGTTTAAGCGAACAATTGATTCACCACCATTTCCTCTAAACGAAAAAATATTTCAACGTATTGTTTTTTATCAACTAGTTGATCTTTTCCCTAGGACTTAAGTCTTTGAGAAAACGCTACTACTCACAATAACTAGTAAAACGAGTCTATTCATGAAATAAAAGCTTTCATACAATGCTCGCGAACCATACATACTTGTAACCCTATCTGGAACCTATATAAAATAAAAGTAGGGGTTGTAATTATAGGCACAGGCGCAACCATACGATGTTGATTTAATTTACGCACGCTTTAACTCAAGTATCAATTTCCCAAACCGAATTAGGCACAAATTGTAGACGATATAGGTACTTTAACTTTTAATATGTTATTTTGCCACGCGCTTTTACGTTCTGTAAACAAAATAATTAAACGCAGTGCGGATTATGTTACTCGAAGTTTATTAATTTTATTATTTGTGCTTCCAGGGTAGCACGTAAGCTTATACTTCCATATTTATATCCAAAATCAAAATATTGTGCAGGTACTCTACATTTAATTCGTTATCGAAGCGTATATAAAACATTCACGACTTGCTTTCATTGTGATAGCGTAACTCGATCCTGCACGTCTGTTTTGAATAAATTTATCATTTGCTTCGTCGATGTGTTTCTCATTAAAGCGGCAATAAAAATCAAATATTTGAAATTGCTTTTTAATGTTAACAAATATTAATATTTTCTGATTTTGCATGGTGAAAACATTAAACTATTAAATCTTCATAATAAGGGTGTTAATATAATTTGTCAGTAACTAAAATTTATGGCAGTTAATGGCGAATATTTACAGGGTAGTTTTAAAATAGTTAATCAAAATCTGGTAATAGATTAAAGTTTCTATAAAGATTTTGAGAAACCTACAATTAAAATTAAACGACTTGACAAATAAAGTAGAACGATCCAGCTTCAAAAAATAATTACATTAATAACGCCTATTCAAAACAAACCCAGAATTCAAATAAATAAATTAAATTCGGAATAATACTAGGTAAACATTTATAAAAAGTTATTGTACGAATAGCACACGATGTTTGATTATACAGGATGTAACAAAAATGTGGGCCGCTACTTCAGCAGCGTATTCTACTAATCAAAATAATGAAAAAAGTTAATATGTCCAAAAATTAGTCGTTTTCTTGTTACAGTCATTTTTGTGTTGAAACTTAAGATGATTTATGAAGAATTATTATATTATTTTCAGCCATAATAAAATAAAAGAATTAATCATCCATGGAGATCAAATAAACAAACAAAAAATTAATTATTCACAGTGTTGATATTACTTGTCAGGTTTTTGTAACAGGAAAACGACTTATTATGAACATATGTTTATATCAACTTTTGTCATCATTTTGATGAGTAGAATACGCTCCTGAAGTAGCGGCACACATTTTTGTTACACCCAGTATATTATGTATACAATTAAAGCGTAACATTATCAAAAATGTCCGACCAACGTCATAAATTTTATTATTCTAAACCAAATGTATGTGAGAGGTTATAATCATTAAAAGGTGCGCAATTAATTCACCAATTAGTACAAGCAATGAAAATGTAATCATTAAAGGCTCCAGGTTTAGTAACTTAAAAAGTCAGGCTGAGTTGAACTACGCGGATCTAGTGAACTTTAACGAATCTACTGAGAAAATACCGAATACCCAAAGAAAAGAAGCAACGTCGGCTAGTAGCAAACAACCATAATACGTTTATTCACGACAAAGTACGGTAAACACAAACAATATCAGCACCATATCAGAATTAATTTTTTTAAATTAATAGTGTCAATTAAGTTAAAGTACTCATTCACTAACGAATTAAAATTTACCTTGGGGCCGCGTATAGAAAACGAACCCAGAAGGAAGTTAAGTGCACGAATAGTACTCAGGACGCTGCTAATAAAATTGTCTATCTGACCGATCTCGTGCGGAATCAATCGAGAAAGTATTTGAGGTCCTAAGTGAAGGATTGCGATTAACGCTCCAACAAATCTACGAATAATGCTGTCGATAAGGCCTTCTCGAGGGCAGCAATTCTGTATACAAATGAATTATCTTATCGGTCACATCCTAACGTCAACTTGCGCTATAACCGCCGATTAATTAGGGTAAATTGATGCTATCAATCCGGCTGTACTCCTCTGCAACTCTCGTCACAGTTGATAATATTACATAAAATTAAAAGATTTGGGTGGCGCACAATAAGGTAATTAATAAGAGTAAGCGACGAACAATCGACTATCAAGGAAAGGTAGTTCTTTGAACAGAGAAAGAAATGTTCGAACTCGCACAGGGTAATTTTTATTTTGGGCGTGAGTAGGTGAGCTCAGGTATTTCCAGGCAGGGTTGCGACAATTGTACAGATTGCAGGTGTCCAATTCTTCGCTAGACGGTAAGTGCAGCTACCTCGAATGGCAAATTCCGTAGAGGAGAACGAAGGGGGCCAGTGGGCGTCAATCCTCAGCGAATAAAGTTATGTAAAAACACAAATAGAAGAAAACGGATAGATAAAGCAGAAAAAACGAAGGAACTTGAAACAATAAGCGCGCGTTGGCCCACGCATAATTAATCACGAATGCTAACCAAAATTTTAAGCTTCCTATGGGCATTTCGCTTTGCAACGGGAACTACTAAATTACGAAACACTTACCTGGTGCGGCGGTTCCAGCGGATGAAGCTTTCACATAGCGCGGGCACGCAGTCGGTTAAAAGCGCGACAGTGCTCGGAATCTGCCTGAAAGTGAGCGAAAAGTTCAAGCCGGCCAATTTTGAATTGTAACAATTGCCAGCACAAAACGATTTGACTAATTAAAAGGACTCGGTATCGATTAAGAGAAGCATAAAGCTCTACTTAGAATGAGCCGCAGCTATTATGTAAAAGCTATTGAATAGAATAGACCGCGGGTTCAGTTGTGTGGCGAGGTCTTATTGAATAAACTCGTACTTGGCCTCAACTAACAAATATGCGCATATCAGTAAAGGATAACACTATATGACAAATAGAAAATATAGCATACATTTTGAAAGTAAAATAAGACACGTAACGTTTGTCAACAACGGTCGACTGTTTACTAGTTACTAAATATCATGAGGTAAAATATTTGCATCGGGTCACAGGAGCGATCTCTGGCGTGAATTCCTAGCTACGATGGGTGTCAGAAGGTTAGGAGGGTGGCTGATGGGTGCGGCAATCAGTGGAACAGATGCAAGGTATCAAGCACGACTCTGTCAGCATTTTAATAGTACTTAAAGACTACTACAGATAACGTGAAGGATATTGGAAATTACTTGAGAGGCTTAAAGGAAATCCATTGTAAGTAGGACGATAAACGTTTTCGCACCTGATATTTCATGCGGCTAGAAGGTACGTTTACTGGGGAAAATATTGTCAAATCATGCATCAAACAGAGAGGTGTATATGTATAAAGCCAAAAAGGCATTATGTGATCTGCCTCTAATTGCTGACAATTTTTGATATAAATGCGCTTTCTGAACATCCACCAAAAGAAAATATCCTAGAAGTGGTAATCGGAAACAGTTCTCCCATGAAGTTATATACAGAAACATTTTTATAATGGAAGAGTACCAGTCGTAAATCGAAAATTAGCAACTATATTTATAAGCAATCAATCGTATGAAAGGCTTTACAGTCAACACGCCATCCCGAGAGGGATATTTTCTATTCGGTTGCTTTTTTAATAAAATCTCGTACAGTATAGAGGTGGTCAATAGTACTGAACTTTGTTAGAAAACTAATGATACCACCGAAACAAGAGCATTTTTGATTTCGTCTGGTCTTGTTTCGAAATTCGAGATCAGGATTGGCATTTTTCGATCTCGAATTTTCGAGACGAGATTAACCAAATTCTCGATCTCGGCAGTTTTCCAATAGGATTTTAAAAACCCATATAAAACGTAGCAGAATCGGTCTGTTAGTAGTGATGTCGCCAAGACGATAATTCTCGATCTCGTCTCGAATGTCGAAACCGAGATTAACTTTTTTCGATCTCGAATATTCGAGACGAGCGAGATTAATCCAATTTTCGAATGTTCGATACGAGATTAACTAAATTCTCGATCTCGACAATTTTTCAATGGTATTTTTAAAACCCGCAAAATAACCAAATGGAGCAGTTAGCTATCGGACCTTAATTTTTTATAAAACTTTCACAAGGGTTATCTTAACCTGCAGCCTCAATTCAGGACGCACAACACATATTCAAAATTTTCTTAATCTGCAAGGCAAGCACTTTCTAGTTGAATTTTTTTCCAACATGGTTATTAGACTAAAATAGCTATTTATGAAACAATTGCAAAAGTGAAAGTTATGCACGAGACATGAAAATGCCTTCGGCTTCGTTTCATAACATGTCTCGTGCAATAACACTTTTAGCACAAGTTTGCATACAATATTTTTTCTACGACCTTAAATTTACTGTTATTAGTCCATAAATGACGATTTAACAACGGTTTGCATATATGACAGTTATAATTTATGTCATAGTAAAGAGATGGCCGTGACCGGCGCAGGTAACTGTTTTTGCAGTCGGTAGTTGTCAAAGTTAATTATCAAAGGTAACTACAATAATACAAATTTTACTTTATTCATTACATAATGCTTCAATTATTTAAAAAATACTTTACCTCTAATGAAAGAAGTAACTAGAATAACTTTATAACCTCACTTCCAGTTTAAAATACGTGAATTCAAAACCAGCTGTTTACTTTTAGCACGTATGCTAAAAGTAAACATCTGATTTCACTTTTAGCACGCTGATGTTCGACAAGCTATTGGTAAAAGGCCTACTTTTAGTAGTGGTCGTAGAAAAAATAATTTGTATAGCAGCGTGTTTATAGTTGCACGAGGCTTGTTCAACAAATATCCATCCACGTTTCTTAGAACGCTGTAGCTTCTTTATATGTCGGCGTAGCTAGTTTTGGAATTTCTAGATAAACTGCATCCGCATTTAGGGCATAATTGTGTTTCAAAAGTAAACTTTACGAGATTCTTGTAAATAGTAGCCACATAACTCTTAGTACGTTCGGAATCCTTTCATGGTTTTCCGGAAAAATGGAGGGTTACGTTTTGGCAAAACCAAGCAAAAATACACTTGGAAATCTCATTTTTAGCCACACAAGAGCCAGCAACCGTATAGGTCCACATGCTAGTTTTAGTTGGCACATAATAAATCATTTTGGACAAGTTTTTGTGAGATACAGTGCTCGTTTTCTGCGATAATAAAAAACTAAACATACTATGCATACGGTTAAAATTCTGTAAAACCAAACTCCAGAAATCATATACTCGGTGCACTAGCGAGGCAAATGGGCCAGTTGCTGTACGCTGGAACTGCTATCGGAACTGGTCCATTGGAAGCCAAGGTCACCGGCAACACAAAATTGGGGCCGCAGCTGCAGAAATCAAGGGCCGTAGCTGATGATCATGTGTGTGTTTAAGATTGGGGGACCTGCAAGTAGATAAATGTGAATATGGAGCACATGAAAGTTACGAATTTACGTACCAGCAAAATTAGAGCTATTACCAACCAATTTTTGCACCAAATATGGTCCATGAGAAAAACATGCAGAGTATAAAGTAAGCACCTACTTAGAGAAGGTGTTGTTAGACATATTAAAGCCTTTATCCACTGACAGAGCTTTTGCCTTTCGATTTCGTGCGAAATTGCAGGATGCAAGGATCACGTCAAGCTAAGTGCACAGATTTTCGTGAATAAAACGTCTCCCTTGTAGATAGCATTCACACACGTGCAGCAAGGCTGTGTAACCACCTTTCAAGCAGCAGATCTGGCTTTTGTGTGGGACGAAGCCCTATCCATGCTAAAAACGCTTCGACATGCCACCAGCTTAGATAGATGTGAGATTTACTACACATGTGCTTCAAAATGAGGTAACTACAACAATGCAATTAGTTTTGTGTTTAAACCGAAGGTTTTTGTGTAATTAATTTAAGAATCTTTTGAAATTAGGGTGTGGGTTTGTTTATTTTGTTTCAAGCGTTCGTTTGCAATTGTTCTAACCTCTTGCCAATTTCAGCCAATTATTGGATTTTCTCTTTTCCGACGTTATAAGAAGAAGGGACATTTATTTCGATTTAGAGTTAAGTTGTTTGTTTTGATAGTTGCGTACATGCATGTAAATAAATAGCTGTCATTTGTATACGGTGCTTTCATTCAAACTTATTACTGATTTATCTTGCTTTGGTGCAATTTATACATTTTTTTGTAAAGAAAGTGGATTTGTCGAAGTTCGAGCTGCGGCCATCTTGGAGACATTTGAGCAGCAGCGGCTTGCGGTTCCAGTTTGTAGCAAACTATCGAACAGTGACGTGTAGCAAAAAAGTTAGGAAAATTATTCTGTGCTATTTGTCCAATTATCTCTCGTATTTCATTGTAAAGTTGAGCTCTATAATAATAATTAAGCTAGTAAACATGGAAGTTTGAAACAGTCAGGCATTAAAACAAAGTATTCTCTCTCTGATCGTCATATAATTTTATTATTGTTCATTTTAATGAACCCACAAACCCATTTGATGTTGTGTGTTGTATTTTATGAATCCTGAATTGCTATATTGAGTAAAACAAGAGTGTTCTATTATTTCTTGCTTGTGAAAAACCCGTTACGTGTGTTTATAATATTTGATTTTCTTGCTCAAGGCAGGTATTAAAATAAGTTGTAAAGTAAAGGATATTCTGCTGGCAGAAATCGATTATTAAATTCTATTTGTATTAGAGAGTGTCATAACAATACATATTGCTGAATAGTTGTTCAGAAAAGGCTACCCCGGTATAAAATGACTGAAAAGTTGTCCGGAATATAAAACTAGCAAAAAGTAAATCTATGGTGTCTTATGATCATTATTAGATTTTACAGTTAAATGAAAGGATTCATATTTTAAAAGATCTAGTTTTCACAGTAATAAGAATTAAAATTTGATTTCAAAAAACATATGATACCTTACACCGAATAGTCTCCTTTTCTAATGAGAGTAAAGATGTTCCCCTTTGGATACTTTTCAAATTTTGTGAAAACAGTATTTGTAATAATTATTTGTATCTGTTACTAAATAGTTATTAGTAGACCAAGGCAATAAAGTTTAACTTTTTATCATGAATGTGGATTTAGTTGCAGAGGCTCGTAGGGCCAAGGCAAATAAACCACATGACAGATAAAAGGGAGAAAGTGCCGAGGTGTACATTATGTTTTTCTGAAATCGAAAAAGCGGGAAATTAACATTTTTTACCAACTGTTATAGGTTACGTTGGCGTTTTCTGCCACACACCCCGCCGCCTACAAAAAGTCGTAAAACAATAAATTACTTCAAGGTCAATTTCTCGTATTTTAATTACGGTTTCGGCGTTCTTCACTACCGATTTTTTTTTAAATTAAATGTTTCCATATACATACATATTACAATCAGAAACATTAGCTGTAACAACATATACTTATTTTTCCCGTCTAATTGCATAGAAGAATTTCAAGTATGCTAAAAAATTCGCACTCTATAACCCACCCACCGACTTGTTTATTGAATGCATAAATCTATAGGAAACGCAAAATATTATATTAAAAGTTAGCAGCCGAGGTGCATAAAGTAAGGAATTAAGGTAATAAGGACTTTCTAAATACTTATTTAGGGTGTAGTTTAGGGGAGAAACTCAAGGGTGTAGTCTTCGCTGCTAATAGGGTGAATTACTTTGCTAAGATTGGGGAACTACCCTCTTATTTAGGGGCTATTCCAAACATGGCTGATTCTTTATACTTACGTTTCCATCGAATTTTGTATCGATGCAACTAGAACCGATTTGAATAGTCTAAATTGCCGCGTTTATTTCTAGCGTTGTGCATATGTTTTTAATTTCCAGGCACATTTGATTTTGTTAACACTTGTATGAAATAATAATTTTGCTGTTTTAACGACTTATGTAAAACAAATCATTATTGCCTGAAACAATTTTGCAAAGCTGATTACTTATGGTATACTTAGCAGAGATTATTTCACCCCGGGGTGTCACAGTTTGCGTTGGCAACAATGAAGACAAAAGGGGGACGAACAAAAAGAAGATCTACTACTGTTTGCTGGGACAAAAAGCTATCGATGAAACATTTGTTGCTGCAGCTATCTATTTCAGGTAGCGCTCTTTTTGACCCGATCATGCGTGAATTGGTTTAACGATGGATTTGTAACGTATACGTTATTTACAGATTACCAATATTTTTTGATCGCGTCGATGATTGTTGGCAAATACAAAGGCTAATTTGCTCGGCATTTTTGAGTAAATGGCCGCTTTATCTAAAGCAGCGCAATTACGATAACAAAAGTTGGTCCTTTATGAATCGGGAACACGTAGTGAAATATTTAATTGGCCATTTCGTGCTGTGGGCAAAAATCCAGGAAATAATAACTTCACCAGGAAACACTAAACAACGAAGCATCGTTTACTCGTGCCCTTTTGTTTCCAAACAAAGGCCGACGCCAGACGCTACTTTGTTCCAACTCAGCTCTGATTGGGCCCGTCTTTGTTTTATTTGCTGGCCTATTACTTACGCCTTCGGGCTTTCATTTCCGGATCAGTTTATAAACAAGATTATTGCACTTAACTGGACTTGGCTCCGGTACGAACACTTCTGTCTTGCAGAAACTACCGTCGTCATCCATGTTACTTTCATCTTTGTAAATTGTGTTCAACAAAGCAAGCTAAATTCAAATAAGTATATAAAATTTAGATTAGATATTGTCAATTGTTTTGAAATACTTGTGCTAAGATCAGTGGCGGCTCGTGGTACATTTTGATGGTAGAGTCAATCAGCGAAAGTTAAATGCATTTTCCACAGATTCCGACATTCCGAGATTTAAATATTTATCATTTGGACTGGCTCAAGTTGGCATAGTGAAACTTTACAAGCTAATAAAATATGATGAACTGAATCAAATATCTCGCTTTTATTTTTTGTTTAAATGTATAATTCGGCCAAAAATTATTATTGCGCCTCCACTATTTGAGATACATAATGCATGCGTGATTGACGTGAAGTATTTTATTTTAAGATGTGCGACAATTTACCAGTAAATTATGAATATAATACAATAGATAATAGCATAGTTATTTGTGTGTCTTAACATGGTATATTGGCAGTTTCTGAATATACTCCACGGATGCTGTGTTTCTGTATCAGGCAATTTACGAGCGAAATTTTTAAGCATTAGTAATCAGAAACTCGATACTCGCCCGTTATAGCAGTGGTTAGGTCAGACTGAGCCTGCTTGGGACTTGAGCCTACGCAGAAGTGGCTCCCATTAAAAGTTAAAGTATCCTTATTTTTCAGCTTATTTTTTGCAGCCGAACCCTGCATCGGTCTATTAACTATCGAAAAAGCTTTGCGTTGCTTCGATCTGCCTCCCATGCGTTCGGAAAGCAAGCAGATTTTATCATGCAGTTACCTAACATTTATGATATAAAAATTACTCGTGCTTTGTTTAAGCTTTAAAATGAGAATAGGGATGATAAATAAGTATAAAAATGTTTCTTTCAGAATTGAAAAATCTTGAATGGCTTGTTGTGGTAGAGCCATGAGTTCTTGGCTTCTTATAACGAGCCCTCACTGATCAAGATTCAATGTATTCCCATAAAAACATGTTTGTACAATAAATTATGAGCATCTTATCAAGAATTTAATAGGGAGATCACCATCAGATTTCTACCTAGAGCCTGTACTGTATCGTTTTACATAATGATAGAAATATAAATCTGAATATAGATATTTTTTCTCAATTCTTTGTTTCAGTTCAGTTCGTTTAAATCACTATCCAGAGTCTTAAAATGTTGTTTTTTACTTTTTTTACAATAAAAAACAGATGTTCACGTTTTAGAGTTACCTGAACCTAAAAACCTGTTTTCGTTCATTGGTCTGCCTGTCTGTGTATCTGCCTGTGAACAGAATATCTCAAAAACGAAGGGAGATATGACTTTGAAACTTCATATATAAGTTTTGTGTACTATCTAGATGCGACAGCAAGCTTTTGAAGAAAATCGCGTAACTGGAAGTGTGGTGTTTACTCTTGTAATTGTTCAGTTTTGTCGATATTTTTTTCAAAAACAGTTTGAATGATTTTTCCAAACGTTACATTTTTATTAACATTTTTAATATGTATTAATGTGAGATAGATGATTTTCCAGTTTTTTCCAATTTTTTGTGTTTTTTACTTTCTCGCATACGGTAGTATAGAGAAAGTATTGTAATCGTCAAAAAAAATCGACTTCGAGATTTTGACGAAACTTGACGTTTTAGACCTCCAAGAGTCCGAAAAAACCATTTTTCGAATTATGTCTGTGTGTGTGTATGTGTGTGCGTGTGTGCGTGTGTGTGTGTGTGTGTGTGAACACGATAACTTAAAAACGAAATAAGCTAGACCCTTGAAATTATGTACATAGTCATTATTCAAAATTTGTAGATTCCTGTCAAATTTTGAGCGAAATCGGTTAACCGGAAGTGGCACTTTACCTAAACAGGTAGCGGTACCTATTCAAGTAAAGTACCAGTTTGCTTCGAGATATTTCAACAAAATTTTGTACATACATTTTTTATGTAGAAAAACTACCAGATATTACATTTCAGCATGATCGGTTAACCGGAAGTGGCATTTTACCTAAACAGGTAGCGGTATCCATTCAAGTAAAGTACCAGTTTGCTTTAAGGTATTTGCACGAAATTTTGCACATACATTTATTATTGAGAAAAACTCCCAGATATAAAATTTCAGTATGATAGGTTCACCTAAAGCGGCACTTTACCTAAACAGGTAGTGGTTACCTGAAAATGTAATTTTATCGCTGTATGTATATACATTGCAATAAACTTTTCAAATTTGCTAGAAAACAAGGCGAATGCGAGAAAGTCTAGGGGAGCACACTCCCGATTTTTATATAATGTAGTAGGAAAGCTAAAAACAAATGTTTTACTAATTATAAGATCACTGTAAAAGGAAGTTGTGAGCGTGTATCACACCAGATTTTTTTTTAAATATAGCCATTGAAAAAGGTCCAAAACAAGACTGTGGAAATAAAGGTGTTGAATTATTCCTACTAACAATCCTGTCATTAAAATAGTGTAAAAAATTAAATGTATCTGCTACACGAACTGTGGCGCCATTCTACTTGTATCGTAGATAACCGTCCTGTAGTTCATAATTGTCAAATTCATTTAAGAAAGGTAGCAATAAGTCTATTCCTAGTGTACTTGTGTCTGTCTTTGTGTGAATTTGCAATAACTAAAATTGATCTATATTTTTAATAACAGAACAGTCGTTAAAAAGTGAAAATAATTAGTTACTAGTAACATTGCGCTCAATTGTTGAACTATATACTTTTTTTTTGCAGAGGCGCAAGGTGTCTAACTTGAAATTTCTCAGAAACTAGTCTACTGTCATTAATTCAAAATTGTTGTTAAATGTGTCGGTTTTTGTTAGATTCCATTTAGTTTGTAACACAAAGTTAATTAAAGTCTAGTTGAAAAAGTGTAAACAGAATTTACGGCTATCTATGATTTATTTCACGACGGTGATTAGAGCTGTTAATATGTGCAACAAATTAAAAATAAAAAATATTTAATTTAATCACAAACGAAAATAGCGCAACTTTTAGCAGAAGACATATTTGCTACCCCTGGAAAGAGTGCTTTCACGCTGCAAAATTCCAGAGTGTTTTATTGAGTTTCTTTTTGTTTGGCCACAAAGTAGCCAGTTTTCAGGAGAAGTAATGCGGTGTAGTAACGAGATCTCCGAAGTTTACCAGCCCTTAGTAGCCTTTTAGTGGTGCTCTCCACGTAACCGGCAAAAATTACTTTTGATACAACTTTTAACGTCGGATGGCCGCTTATCTTACTCTTACCTTTTTGTGGGTAATAGGGAAGGATTTATTTATTTAATTTAACATTAGCTGCTAACGGTTTGTATTATATCAGAAGTTTTGATTAAAGTTGTAAACTATTTTTAAGTAATATATGCACTTATAAATTTCACTACTACAAATTAATGCATATCAGAGCTACTATCAGTAACAAATATTAAAATATTTGAACTGAGTAGGTTAATAGAAGACATTTGTAGTGTGTAGATACAATTGTTTATTAGAACGTATGCAAATTTAAAAATAAACATTCTCTAATAATTTGATGGAAAATGTTGAAATAAAAAAAATGAATTTTCCGCGATAGATAAACGCTCATGGTAATTAAAATGTCTTAAAGTAGATTTTATTGAAATGCATTTAATTAAAATGATAATTCTAAGTAATGTCCAATATTGTATAAGGCATTCAAAATACAATAGAAATATTGCTATTAATTTGATATCGTAACTTGAACACAATGCATTAAAATATATTCAGTTTTCTCCATCAGTTAATTATTACATGTATAGATTATTGTAACAGAATTTGATTAAAATTAGGCAGACATTTATTTACATTATTTTTATATTGCTAGAACCATTACGAAGGGAGCACAGCAACTTATTTTTATGAATGGTAAAAATAATGTTAGCTAGAGTAAAGCCAGATATCTTTCAGAGAAGAAAAATGGTAAAAAACATGGGTTTTTGAAATTTTAATAACTAATGCAAGAATAATGGTTAATTTGTATCCAAATTGTGATTAATCAATTTTTGTAAGTATACTTCGAAAGTTACTGTTTCAATGTACTGCATTTAGTAACATTTGTTATATCAGAATCCAACTACCTTCCAAATTTTCTGCCGGTATCGATGATATACCAGTACCACTCATTAAGTGAGTCGAATTGATTATTTTTTATTGCTTTTCAAACATTATAAATGTGTGTTTTAATGACGAGGTCTTCCTGGCATAGTAAAATATGCGAGCTCTTGATTTTTCTGATCTCCAAGCCCACAGGGCAATTATTAGTCCAGTTTGTTTGAAGGTAAAAATATGCTATTACCTCAGAATTCTTTGAACCTTGACCAATGGACGTGAAATTTGAAGAGTGGTTAGGGGATGGCTCAAGGAGCAAAAGTGACATAGCGCCGATGTGCGCTTTTACCCTGAGAGTGGATGCCACCCCTTCTCGGAGGTGGAAATTATTCACTCAAAAAAAACCCGGAAATGGATAGAGGAACAAATTCTAAGTAAAAAATGTTCTATATAGTTTTTTGGATAGATCGATATTTTTCGAGCTATTCGCGATTGAAAACTTAGATTTTTCGTGATAAAAATGCATGTTTTTGTACGGTTTTTCGCGAATAAGTCGAAAACTTCGCTTTCTATCAAATAAGTTGCAATAACCAAAAATGAAGCTAAGGAAACAGCAAAGCGATTGGTTTTTTAATTAATGCTCTAGGTCCATAATGAAAGAAGTTATGGCTCGTTGAAGAAGATTTTTTTTGCAACAACTTTGTTCGAAGTAATCAACGTTAATTAACGAAAAACCGATGCATTTTTCGGGAAAAACTTATAGAACATTTGTAGTGATTGAAAAGACCTTTAAAATGAGCACTGTTAAAAGTCGATTGCATTATAACTAAGCGAGTTACAATGCAAAAACGGTGGGTCACTCAAATATTTGAAAAAAAATGAGCTCTAAAACCCCAGCCATTCCACCAAAATCGATATTTACCATTATCCCTTTACAAATTATTTTTTTTAGTATTACTCATGTAATCCAAAGGTTCTTCGACATGCTCAGTCTTTGCATACTCAAAAGGTAAATGGTTGAAGGGCTCGGGAAAGGTGGTGCGCGCACTATAATGCAAACTTCTAACATTTATATCTCCGTTATTTTTTTTCCTACAGAAATTAAAAAAAAACTAAAATCTTCGTTAAGAAAAAATCCACATTTTTGTACTATATTATTTTTTACGTTTTTTTCTGTAGTTTAAGGTATTTTCAAAATAAGGTATTTTTTAAGAAATTTGAAAAGTACGTTTTCCATTTTCATCATATGTTTTTCGAAAAATACGCATTCTAACCCACCCAAACTTTTGGATTACATAAGTAATACTAAAATAAAGTAATTTGTAAAGAGATAATGGTCAATATCAATTCTAGTGGAATGGCTGGAGTTTTATCGCTCATTTTTTTTCCAAAAATTCGAGTGGCCCACCGTTTTTGCATCGTAACTCGCTTAGTTATAATACAATCGACTTTTAACAGTGCTCATTTTAAAGGTCTTTTCAATCACTACAAAATATGTTTTATAAGTTTTTCCCGGAAAATGCATCGGTGTTTCGTTAATTAACGTTGATTACTTCTAACCAAGTTGTTGCAAAATATACTTCTTTTATTTTGGACCTAAAGCATTCATAAAAAACCAATCTCTTTCCTGTTTTTTAAGCTTCATATTTGGTTATTACAGCTTATTTGATAGAACTTGAAGTTTTCGAGTTATTCGCAAAAAACCGTTCAAAAACATACATTTTTATCACAAAAAATTTAAGTTTTCAATCGCAAATAGCTCGAAAAATATCGATCTATTGAAAAAACTATATAGACCATTTTTTACTTAGAATTTGTCCCTCTATCAATTTCCGGAGTTATTTTGAGGGAACACATTTCCACCCCCGAGAAGAGGTGGCATTCACTCTCAGGGTAAAAGCGCACCTCGGCACTATGTCACTTTTGCTCCTTAAACCATCCCCTAACCACTCACCAAATTTCATGTCAATCGGTCAAGGTTCAAAGAATTCGGAGCGGAAAACCTTCAACGACTGGACTATAGATATGTCCCGACTTTTAATCCTACCCAAGCCCAAGTTATCTTTCCATATCCTATACCAATCTTATACCACGCATTGGGCAGCGTGGAAAATACAAAGCCATCAAATCTTTCTTAAAATGGCGAATTTTAATACACACGGTACTGGTCCCCAGGTGGGTAGGAACGATTCCGAATCCCACACCTTTAAAAGGGTCTGCCTCATGAAATCAACACACAAATCGAAACCCAACACATTTTTTGTCGCCACTTATAACATCAGAACAATGAAAGCCAAGGATTGTTTCAAATAACTAGATGAAAAATTATAATTATAATTATAATGATAATTATCAAACGTCAAATGAGACATCGTAGATCTAAGCAAAACGAGACTGCCAAAAGAAATATGTACAATTCTAAAATCAGGACACACGATGTATCAAAATAACAAAGAAATAGACCTTCACATTGGAACAGTAGCTATTCTCATTAATAAAAGGATAAAACACCAAGTGATAAAAATGAACACGATCGCAGACCGAGCCGTCTACATTGTTTTGAAGATATCCGAAAGATCGTTTGCGGAAAGTTCGTTCCCCACATTTCGTTTCCCACATTTCGTACCCCACATTTCGTTCCGGGGATATTTCGTCTCTCCACATGTCGTACCCGGAAACTTCGTCCCGGGCGAGCTCAATTTGTCTCCTAGATTACACGGTGTTGAAAAACGAGTGCAGCGATCGGAATACAGTTAGAAAATGCAAGATATATTAATTAATTTATTTATTATAATAAACTGATAAGAACTATATACAGTATATCCCCGGATTGAGTTTACAAGAGGGAACTAAATTTTATTTTTAGTTTTACCAAAGAGCATATGCTCTTTGGTTTTACATAAAAATGTTACAGGAATTATAATTCCTGCTTGGTTTGTAGAGAATTTTAAGAAAATTTTCAGTTTTTCAAAAACAAGTCGACCTTGACAGTTAAGCAAAAATTATTTTATTTTCAGGTAAACTACCCTTTGTGTTTATGATACGGCAAAATATTACTAAGAAAAGTTGTTCAGAATGAGAAATTATGGCCCTATAAAAAATATTAGGAAGATAGGTACTTAGACTACCGTCATTTTTAATAAATACAATTTATTATGTTTTTATCATAAATAAATTAATTAAAATATCTTGCATTTTCTAACTGTATTCCAATCGCTGCACTCGTTTTTCAACGCCCTGTAATCTAGGAGACAAATTGAGCTCGCTCGGAAACGAAGTTTCCGGGTACGAGATGTGGGGAGACGAAATATCCCGGGAACGAAATGTGGGGTCCGAAATGTAGGGAACGAAATGTGGAAAACGAACTTTCCGTATCCCCCGAAAGATACCATCTGCAGACAATCCAGGTATACGCCCCTACAAGTGCTACAGATAAAGAAGGAAGAGAAGAAATGTACGATGACATAACCATAACACAAAAAACTGCAAATGCCCACTTCAAAATCATTATCGGAGACTTTAACGCACTAATGAATTATTTTTAGAGCAAAAATATTTTTTATATAAACACCTTCTTCAAGAAACCGATGAACAGAAGATGGACATGGACAAGCTCGGACTCAATAACAAAAAATTAGATTGATTATATAATAACCAATAAAAAATGCATTCTCACTGATGTCTCAATATTGAATTAATTTAACACTGTCAGTGACCACAGGCTTCTGAGAGCAAAGATATCGATAACTATTAGAGCAAAAATAAACAAACTAATATCCCGGAGAAGCTTTCCAACGCTCCAGGAACTACAACAAAACTAACACTGGCCAAATAGATTTGAAAAGTAAATTAAGACCAACTTCGAAACTGACAACAATGAATATCAACGATTTAGAACCAAAAGTAAGAAACGAGCAGTAACCAAAAAGATATGTGCAAAATTAATACAAGAGCGAAGGAACTTAGACAGAAACTCTCAAAATTAAAGCGAAAGTAATGAAATCATTAAGGGCAAATAGAAAGATAATAATACACCAAATGAAGAATAGAAATGGAAAACTAAAAATGAGAAAAATCAGATAAAAAATCGTGAAAGACTATCATAAAAATCCATATAAGTCAAACCATGTTATTTCGAAGATTGTAGTAAATGTCGGGTCAGAAGAAATTCCAGATATAACCACTGAGGAGATAGAAAATGCTTTATCACAACTTAAAAATGGCGCCAGGGGGGGGATACCCACATTTCGTCCCCAGGATATTTCGTCTCCCCACATCTCGTACCCGGAAACCTCGTTCCCGAGCGAGCTCAATTTGTCTCCTAGATTACAGGGTGTTGAAAAACGAGTGCAGCAATCGGATGCAGTTGGAAATATATTTTAAATTATTTATTTATTGTAATAAACTTATAAGAACTATATACGGTATGTCCCCGAATTGTTTTATAGTTTTATATAAAAATGTTATAAGAATTAAAATTTCTGCTTGGTTTGTAGAGAATTTTAAGAAAATTTTCAGTTTTTCAAAAACAAGTCGGCCTTGACAATTAAGCAAAACATATTTTCTTTTCGGGTAACCTACCCCTTTTGTTTATAATAAGGCAAAATATTACTGAGAAAAGTTGTTCAGAATGAGAAATTATGGCCCTATACAAAATATTAGAAGCATACTTAGATTAACCCGTCATTTTTAATAAACACAATTTATTTTGTTCTTATAAGTTTATTATAATAAATAAATTAATTAAAATATCTTGCATTTTCTAACTGTATTCCGATCGCTGCACTCGTTTTTCAACACCCTGTAATCTAGGAGACAAATTGAGCTCGCTCGGGAACGAAGTTTCCAGGTACGAGATGTGGGGAGACGAAATATCCCGGGACCGAAATGTGGGGTACGAAATGTGGGGAACGAAATGTGGGGAACGAACTTTCCGCAAGATGGACTTACTAGGGAAATGCTCAAAATGGAAGGCGCAACTACTTTAGAACCAACGAAGGCTCTTTTAAACAAAAATCCCTGTAGTGCTAAAATTCTCAAGTCATTCTACTTCACAAAAACTGAGAAGCTTAGTTTAAATAACTATCGTCCATTAACTTATTACCACATCCATACAAACTTTTCACAAAAACCTTAACCAATAGACTAACTGCTAAATTTTACAACTACCGACCAATTGAGTAGGCCGGCTTTCGCCAAAGGTAGAGTACTGTGGAACATTTGCACACTAGAGAAGTGCAATGAATATAACGCACCACTCCATCTAGCTTTCGTCGATTATAAAAAAAGGATTCGACTTGATAGAGCTATGGGCCATATTTCAAAGAATGGATAACGCCAGTGTAGACACAAGATATACAAACCTCTTCAAAAATATTGTTAGGGTTTATATTACTTGATTTGGTTATAATAATTTAAAATAAATGAGTATAATCTCATATGGGTCGTGTCTCTACATCCTAGCAAGTATTATCTTGATTTCTATAAATTCTATAAAATAAATTTGCTATTAACGTAAGTATTGTGGTATCTTTCTTAATAAATTAATTGTAAACGCTTTGAACTTATTCAAATATGACGATTCAACCTTACAATTACCAAAGCAAGTTGTTATAATTCGACAAATATCAGTGATAACGTAATTAAAGCGTTGCCTGGGTGATAACATTTGCAGTAAGTAAATACATGTCACAAACTAAAAATAGTCAGCACACCAGTAATTTCAATGTTTTTAGATGAATCTTCCTGATCTTTCTGTTGCTTTTACAATGGAAACTCGGTTGTACGATGCCTGGGCCCTTCTTTCTTCGTTGTCCTGCAGATACAAGCCGCTGAACGCGCTGCAGAACTACTCCTGTAGCTCGACCGATGCGAAAAACGCTTTTAGTGCAGCAGTCATCTCACACCTAAGACTGCAACTGCTCCCCACGAACGTTGCTGCCTAGCTATAGCTCACCGAGCTCTAACTACACTGCTCGAAGCTCGTACACAATTTCAGAAAAATTAATCAACACTTGATGCACAAATCAAACACTTTTTTAAACTTCTGCAGAATTGGTACGAATCAATGCACACTACTACAGCACGCCCAAAGAATATAGAATTAATTTTGAAACACACTACATTGTGAAAATGGTATTTATTCACGTATCAATAATTATTTTTTGGGAAAGCCATAATTAACACCGCTGTACAGCTTTTCGTCCTTTCCCCAATTGTTTGTCTCCGATCTTACATTGTTTTACATTGTTTTACATTATTTCCAAGGTTGCTCTGATTACATTTTGTTGTTCTAATCAAGGCTAACACTATTATTAATATTGTTTTACCAATTATTATCAAGGCCAATGTTATTTTGTACTATTTACAAAAATTAAATTAGCACGTTTCTGGAATATTTTATGAAATAATATTTGATATGCTTGAAATATTATTAATTGTTATTATATTTATAAAGGCTTACAATGTGTTCATAACAAAATATTATATAAATGTATCCCTTAAAGTAAAAATCCAGGATGACCTGGCAACTGATAAAATATCAGTCAAAAGAGGAGTAAGACAAAGAGATACCATCCCTCCAAAGTTATTTACTCTAGCTTTAGAAGATATTTTTAGGAAACTTAACTGGGAAAGCACGGAAATTAGAGGGGACGAAAAATATTTAAAGAACTTGTGCTTTGCAAATGACCAAGTATTAATCGGCAACACCAAAGGGGAGCAGAGTTAAAAGCCGCTTCGAGGAATTTGGCTTGTTGCTTGTTCTTTTTATATCTTCTTTCTTCACCTTTTGTTATAAGAACAAATAAAATATTACGTTCTCGTTGGTGCAGTACAATTTAATATTCATTTATCTACATAGTTTTTAGTTTGACTTCGTAGCAGATATATATGCTATTGTTAGAGATGTGATAAAATATTACAGAAGGAAAGTGGTTTTACATTTAATTTTCAATTATCTGTCATAGGCAAAAAAATGAGCATCAAATGTGTTAAATGTAGCAACTACATTAAAAAAAATTAAATAAAACCTACCCAATATTATTACATATTCTAAAACTGTAAAAAATTCTCTTTACAGCGATATGTCACATGTCATAGTTATCTAATCTATTAAAAACATAAATCGATAACTAAGCAACAAATGCTCACTTAGGCGAATTGAACACATCGCTTTCAGAAGGTAGGCAATTTACCTTTGCAAAAATCTGTAAAAGGCTTTGTCGGGTGCAGGATAGTAAACCCGTGGTTACACATACAAAAGTAGGCTGGTAACTAAATCATAACTGATCTGTATGGTAATAGTCCATTACCGTACATGGCAACCGGTAAACTATTGAACAAACCACGGATGTTATAAATCATAACAGCCTTAGATATGATACTCATCAATTTGCAAATTAAAAAAAAATGTATCCCGCTGGGGTTTGAACCCGCCGCACCTGCATAGCGATCGTAACCGCATCTCCGCAGCAGATGTACCTGCAGCGAAATTCCAACTGCGCCATCCAGCCTTAGAAATAAGTGCGGCGCGCGCCTCTCTTGAACAGAACGGGCTTATTATTGAAACGTTTTTACTGGTTGGTGACATTATCTTGTATCGGTTGAGTCTTATTTTCAGCAAATGTAAATCTTGACCTATGTGAAAGTTATTACTTCCTTCTATTTCAAAATTAACCCAAAAATAAACAAAATTTTATGTTTTTAAGGTGCTCACCCTGTATATATTTGTATGAAATTGTACCGGTTTCATGCGAGGTAGATATATAATATGTATGCAAAATAGTTTTTGAGCTATACTGTCAACAGACAGACAGACAGACAGACGGAATTAAGAAAACCTCTTTTTCGACATCTAGGGACCTTGAAACGTGAAGATCTGAAGAAATCTCGGAAGGGGATTTTTTCGTGATTACAATACTTCCTTCGTATTTCAGACGAGGGAAGTAAAACAAAGGCGGAACACATTTGCCGTGAATATCTTTTGATATATGCCTTTGATGCAGTTTTCATTAAAATAGTCTTTTCATACTTTACAATTACACCCTCTTTATTCAAATGCTTTGTTTCTGTTTTGTTTAATATTTATTCTATAATGGATTTTACAAATGCTGTTATCTATAGTATGATCAAAAATTATTTTCATCTAGTATGGCTATGGAATAGTTCCTAATTTATGAATGCAACTACAAGTCACTTAAAAATCAAATGTCAAGTTTGACAATTAAGTATAAACAGAGTTGCATTCATAAATTAAGAAATATTCCATAGCCATACTAGATGAAAATAATTTTTGATCATACTTTATATCCCTCTGATGCGAAGTTAATCCTGAGTCAATATTAGTTATGATTTACGACTGAATGAATGACTGAAAATATTCCATAAATAGTTGTTTCAATTCTGTTCTGAATATGACCTTTCAGAAATTCCACTCACTCAGAAACGATACTTTATAGGTACACTGCCCACGATATTGGTTTTCCGCCGAACATGGCCAGGATTCAACAAGTCGCTGTAGCTAGGAGAACAAGATGACTTCGACAAACCGCCGCAATCATGTAATCACAACATGCAATTTAAGTTGGCTTACAATGGGAAATTCGATACGAACTCATCCCTAATCGAGCAGATCTCAATAATCGTCCAGCCTATTGCCCAACATTCATTGTGCTACTCTTCAGCCAGTCTCGGAGGAGTTTACATCTGAACTACTCAATCAAGCGGTTTATAAA
This sequence comes from Agriotes lineatus, assembly GCA_940337035.1. NCBI lineage: Eukaryota > Metazoa > Arthropoda > Insecta > Coleoptera > Elateridae > Agriotes > Agriotes lineatus. The sequence continues at coordinate 117,122,740 of OW679196.1, read as the reverse complement.
ATCAAAATTTATGCTATATTAACTTCGGGGTCGAGTGCTGCAGAAAAGGTAAGATCACTGATTTAAAAATGGTAGTGGTTTTGAGTGGTCGCAATTTTATTTTGTAATACTTATACATTCGTTGCAGTTGAGTATAGATGAATGATTCTCTACACCGAAATACAAACAGGTAGTGATTGCGAATGTATGATAAACAGTGTTCTATTGACAAGCTAATTTATGTTTTAGGCTCAGAGTGCGCAAACCCTTCCATATTCCATGGCAGATACGGAGTGGTCATCCAAGCAGCAAACCCATGTCCCAGCGTCCCTTGAGGAAGCGCCTATTATGGCCATTAACGCCGTCTGTTAGGCACATCTGTTAATTTTTGCACCCCATGCATTTTAGAAGCACCACAATTACTTATAAGCTCGGTTATAGCGATCTACCCCTAACACGCGAACGTGCCACGCTGTAAACATAAAGTGGTGCGCATAATTAAAATGTATATGGTGTTTTGACAAGTCCATCTTTAACTATAAACAGGAGCAGGTGCACATGCTGGCGGTTCAGTATCTATACATTTTCATCACAAATTTGAAAATGTGGCCAAATAGTAGCATAAGGTGAAAAAAAATAGTAAGTTTAGAAAAAAATGATTTAGTATGCTACCTAAAGCTCTGCTGCCAAATCTTTTTTGAAATTTCAATAAATCGTGCAATTTACAGTAGTTAGAAATAAATAAATTACTTTCGAAATTATGTTTTGCAGAAAACATTAAATAAAACAATTAAACATTTATATTTTCGGCTACTGCAAGTGCCTAAGTAGCGATGTGCTTTTAACTTATGAAACGTATTAACACATCTACATTTTTGTTAACCAGAAGTCGTAAAATTAAAGTATTCGTGATTTAATTTAGAAAGGAACGAACTATAATTATTTATAGTGCTTTATTCGGTAAATTTATAGTCAACATGCGAAATAAAACAATTCAATATGGAAACCAGAAAAACTGTATTAAAAACAAATTGAACGAGGTATCCTTAGAATTTATAAAATTAAATAAAAAACATAAAAATAAGAAAAAATGAACGAGCTATTTGCATATTCTCCTTTCTATTACGTTAGTTACTTACTTATCCGACTTTATAACTTCTGTAGGGTCTTGGCATGCCCAATGCTCGTTTCAATTCGCTCCAGTCTACAGCCTTGATTTTTCATCTTTTCTCTTTCAACGTTCTTAGGTCTTTTTTTACACCATTAGCCAACGATCTACAAGATCATGCCCTCTTCCTTATAATTTCTAGTTTCCTGCTGTAAGCCATTCTTGGGGCACCTTCTTTCTTAATCCTTATAATAAGATCCACCCACTGCAATATTTCTGGTTTTATTGAAGCTGCTATGTGCGAGTTTGCATAAAGATCTCGTAATTCATAATTCATACTGGTTTTCCATCCATCTTTTTTACTAAGGATCCATATATTGCCTTTAGCATCGTTCTTAACACAGCCTGCATCAGTTATTGAGTGGATTGAGAAGATAAACAGCTCATGTTTCCGGTTGCAAACCGGGATAAAAGAGGAGATGCTGTCAATCAAAATTGATGTCATTAGAACCAGAGAAAAACCTTCAAATAGGATGGATAGTCAATTTATAGTTGACGACGACGGTAACAATAAAGAACAAACGATTTTGGAAAAAAAACAACATATGAAAATTGAGAGATGTAGTAGCACAGCTGAAAATACGCAAGACATTGGTGCTTTATTGGAGATGAAAAAGAAGGGAAAGAGCCTAATACTATATGAACAGAAGAATCTATTCTACAACAGAGCTAATCTTAACCAAAGTGCAAAAATGGAAGTCATTCTGCTAATTCACATAAAATCTAAAGACTTGCAGATAATACATCCAGTACACGTCTTCGAGAATAGTAAATTCCACGCTAGACATGAGGCAACCACCGCTACATATATTTTTAGTATCCGAGAAGATTTAAACTTAAATTATAAAAAGGCAGAACCTTATGTAACACTGAATTGTGAAATACAGAAAGTACCCATGGCAGACCACGTGGTTTGTATCTAAAGGTCTGGTTCGTGTCACCTTCGCAGTTAAACTGTATTTCTGTATTGTAGTAATTAGATTATCACGTATTGCGTATTTACGACGTGCAACGAATAGTCCGCTCGCTCAAATAGCAAAGTGCAAGCCAGCGGAATACTGATTACGTGTGCTATTATTAGAACTGCATGCGACGGAGTGACGTAACGGTTTGGTGCAAATAGTGCTTGAGCGAAAGTGCGGGGGGACAGTCGCTTACCAACAAGCGAGCTGTGCGTGTCACCCGAAACCAAAGGGACGCTACGCGAAGTATTATAAGTGCGAGCTTGGGAGAGCATCTCCGAGACTTAGCTGCAATTCACAGCCAGAAGCTGCTATTCCTGCTGCCGTTCGAGTTTCAAGGAAGCCAGTCGACTTTGTCAACACCCGGAGCTGAACTCTTGAACAACTTTCTACGAAATAAAGGCAAGTTTAATTACATGTTACAAGTGAATGCACGCCCCAGAAAGATTGGAAAATCCCAAAGCCGTAATAAATAATTAACAGTTGTTGCAACGCATTGTGCAACAACTGCAACGAGCCAGGACGCACCCAAATGCTTAATTAGCAGAGCCAGGACTAAGCGCTGCATGATCTTGTTGACACAACGCTTAGGTGATTTCAAACTAATGCAGCCAGGACCGCATTAAGCGAACTTGTGTGCAGGATTTGAACATTGCATGTAGATTAAGCATTAAGCTCGTGGAGTTTTCCGTGCTACTATTCATAGAGCATATGACATTTACCGATTAACAATGTGTATTCTTTATATGCATTTCTGTTTGGTGTTCACATCTGGCAGGGTTTGCATGTATAATTAAAGCATTATAGGTAAACACGAGCAGACCAGCAAGAGCAATATTGACATTTCCATTAGCTGCACTGAGGTAAGGGCAGGTCTTGTACTTCTACGACTAAGTTAACTAGCAAACAAAGGGCATTGAAAATTGATAGTAAAGTAGAGTACACGGCACGGAGAAAAGCCACAGTTTACGGTGCTCAACGGAAGGGATAAGTGAAAGTACCATTACATAATGAAGCTATACCTGGAGTTAAGCAAAGATTCAAAGAAAGAAAAAATTTTAAATGGCGAACGGTTAATCCAAATATGTGCAGGTAATTTTGACCTTAAATTACATGCGAGGGGTATTCAAGTTTTAAGGTCTCCTAATTTTTGTTCGAACAACTACTTCCACCAGAAAACCGAAACTACTGTCACTTCTCAGTATAGTACACATGCACATTTTTTACAACTTCGACACCGTAATTGTATGGCCTTTGCGAACAATTCTTTAGGGGTTTCCTTCAGCGTTGGAAAAGCCAATATCTACTAGGTGCAAGGTCAATCAGGGTCAGTTGAGTAGGAAGTACGACAAAACGCTTCAAAGGTGCTATCATGAAGAAACTTGTGATAGCTGTCCGCCAAATACACAGAAGCATTGTCTTGATTGAAGAACCCAAAACATACCTGCCATCATTTTCCTCAGCACTGGCGGTAATCCAAAATTTCTTCGGTGACGGTAAGTCGATATGCTTCAATTGCTTGAACTGCCTTTTGGTATCAGAAATTAAAAACGGCATGCGTGTATGATCCATGTGATAACTGATTAAATGAAAACACCGTTCATGTCGTTATGCTCGTTGTCAACATTTGTGGAACCCACCTGAAGGAAACTTGCAGGTTTTTATGAAAGTTGGTGTGTACAAACCCTATTGAAATGCGGACTTTGGAGGCAATCTTTTCCACAGTCGATCGACGGTCCGTCGTGACCACTTGCTACACTCGCGCAATCATGTTGTCAGACCGCCTCGTGTGCCCACGACCTCTTTGGTTTGGACCTATCGTATGCACCAAACGCACTTTTTCCACATCCATGACGCCATTACCGCATATCTCAATCAAGTGAAGATGAATTTCCATGAGTGTCATTTCACGCAAGTGGATTGAACTGATGACTGCACGCTATTCTTCGAACGATAACGTCGCCATTTCTAGAAACTAAAAACGCTAGAGACAGAAAATCAACAGTTGATTACATAATCTATAAACATAATATAATTTAATCTCAAGTAATACCATCCGAATGGTTAATTCGGCTAATAGTGATAGAGATCACTCGATGCTATTAAGAAAGGTAGAGGTACTAAGTAAAACTAGAAAGGCTAAAAGCAAAGAAGAAAGTAAACTATGAATTGAGTTTATAAAAGGTGAAACTAGAAAACAGTTATATAGAAATGCGCTAGCTTCGAAAAACCAGAATAACTCAATGAACATAAATGCAAATGCGATGCATGGAAGCTATAGAAACTAAAACTATAAGCAATTAACATAATACAACTACAACCCCGTTTACACCAGAAAGCTGTAACAAAATGATTAACGCCGAAATAAGAAGAATAAGGACTTTCCATAAAATTCACATATGTGCTAAAACATTTCGCCAAACCCAATACGTCATAGAGCTGACAGTTAATTTGTCGGCGAAGATATAATTAGCTAAATTGATAATTCAGCAAGAACGGGAAAATAATACAGTTGTTCTCTGAATAATGTCACTTTTGACAGTAGTCTATTATGAGATGATCTATCGGACTTTTGTCACTAAAGAAGGCGTAAAGGTGCAAGCTAGCACTTCCATGCAGACATTCGTTGTGGTCGACGCTGCCGTTGATAGTGGTAGTACCCAGCACCGCATGTATCAGTGGTATTATTAGGAGTTTGTTTTGATAACCTGGACGACGAAATAGATAAATTAAAAGAGGAAATTAGGGAATTAAAGGAACTGCCTGCTAACATAGGCTTAATTAATGCTCTGAGAAACTCTATGGATAGATCATTACCTGTCCTGGACATGCTCCAGATTTTAACTCTAATAAAGTTCACGAAAACCGGCTATAAACCGCCCCAACCACGAATAGGAAAAACGACCGTTGCGAAACACTACGCAGTAAAGCGATTTTAAAATCGGGAAAGCAGACGATCCACCAGTTCGCGAGTCCCCGCACGAATTTACACCGTGTGGGGACTCATTAGAACTGGAAAGCTATCAGCAACCAGCCGGAAAGAAAGAGGAAATCTAAGCAGCAACAATCATCAAGCGCGCTCACTTCTTAAGAAAGACTAACCTGAATTCATACCACGGCTGGGAAAAATTATACAGAAACGCGGACAAAGTATTGCTCGACCATAATTTTTTATGAACTCAGGCCGGCTAATACATGTTCGAAGACGGGACCATCATAAAATCCGTTTACAAAAAAACCCACTTCGGCAAATAACAATAAACCAGCAAAATAGGCATTTATTCCAAATAAGAATGCGTAAATTAATTCGAATATTTAGCGTTTCCGCAAATAGATTCGTCCTATGCAAGGTGTCGTAAAACATAGAAAAATAAGGGGAATCCAACGATATCAGTGTCGACGCTGTAGTGAAAAAAAAGCTAGTGGGGAGAAAATAACCAAAACGAAACCAATTCCGGGGTAGCTCTAAACCGTGTAAAAATTGTCCGAAAGCAGGTATCAAAAACGACCCAACGGCTAGAGTAAAAGCACGCATAACTTCAAATACAAGCAAGGGCCCAATTCACATTTTTAAATAAAGCAGCAAGATAAAAGAAGTGCTGCCGAAAGTAATCCGCCAACCGGACACGTCAGGCAATTAGTCACTCGCAACCAAACCTCCACCAATTTAATCGCTCTACCCTTTCTTCGTGGATCAATGATTGTCGAAAATGCGAAATACAATGGGGAAGGTTTTTTTTAAATAGTGAAATTCCCTCGAAGCTTTCCTCGGCTACAGCTGTTTCACCGGCTGAACGCTGCCACCATAGCCGGAGACGACGTAGCCGCGTTCTTCCAGTTATGAGAGCATGCCTCCACGAGCCGCACCATGTCCATGGCAGGTGCTCGGTGTAATTTTCAGGCAACAAGCAACGCCTCTGGAGTTGTTTGGTTCCTCCCCGACGTCTCATCTGAAATCGCCGTTGACGGAGAAAGCCCGGAAAAGACACCACTATCTACCGGCTTTTGTCGCAGCCGCATGAAACGCTTGCTACCCCCGCACGCCACCCCTGAACACCCGACCCGAAGAGCACCCCACAGGTTTCATCGCCCTGGATGCCCGCACCCCGGAGAGGAGCCCGCGAAATTAGCTGCTCTTCCTTTACCTCCGATTCGACGTAGCACTTCTGCAGAATGTTAAAAAAGTGTTTTATCGGTGCATCGAGTGTGAGCTTGTATTTAGGTGGCTGTTTTGAATGTGCTAGCAGGGTAATTGGAACGGGGCAGCTGGAAGCAGTTTCTTGTATCACAGAGGTCGAGATACAGGAACCGTTCTGCGGCGGCCTTCAGAGGCTGGCCAGCGGAGAAAGAGGGGACCAAGCATCGTGGAACTCGGTAGGAGCTCGAATTAGGCCTTAATTCCGTTTCCAAGGTAACAAAAAAGTAAGAAAACTTTACCCTAAAAGATCAAATTTATCGAATTTCTTGAAGGCGTCGGCTTTATGAGCACTTTCGGCATAAGCGTCCTTTGAGTGTGTTTTGTTTTGTGACGTGTATTTACTTACGGCACTTGTTATCAGCTAGGCAACGCTTTAATTACGTAATGACAGAAAATTGTCGTTTACTAGCAGACTTGTTTTTTGAGAATTGTGAGGTTAGAAAGCTATATTTAACTCAATGTACCCTTTAGTTAAATAATATCCTGCTAATCCGTTAGTTAAATCACCAATATACACAGAGTTTGCTTTTAAATTATATAAAATAATATCACGTTAATTGATTTGCTAACAAATGTACATATTTATTATAATGATACAAATCCAAATAATACTTGCTAGGATGTAGAGACCCCATACATATGAAATAAGAGCCCCATTGAGAAAATTAAACTCATTTATTAATTTTTCCACGACTGGGAGTAGAAGTCGGTTTCTATAGCATCAAAATTGTGACAGAAGTAAAACATTTACTCCCTAGAGACTAAATAACACAAACATTTCCCTAGGGAGTTTTTATTATGACTGACACAACCATTATGTCAAATTCGAGGTTAAACTTTTAATAATCAACTTAAATACTAGGTGTAAAAGATGTAAAATGCAGGTTAGGTTTTGCGTCAGTTTGTCTCAAAACTGACGCAAAACCTAACCAGCATTTTACACCTTTTACACCTAGTATTTAAGTCGATTATTAAAAGTTTGACAGAAAATTTGGTGAGGAATTGCTGTAGATGTTTTTAGTATCAAATATTGGTTAATTTCCGGAATTTAAGTTTTTACACTTCAATCTAGTACAGAAATTAATCACCGTTTATAGATGAAGAACATAATATTCATCAAAGACTAGCTACTCCACTCCGATCTTTTATTGTAGAAATCCTACAGGGCTAAAAATTTATATTTTGTTTAAAGCCTCGAAGACATTCTAGAGCAATAAAATTTTATTGTAAGCTTTGAGTATTAACAATTCAGATATATTCTTAACTTTTCCACTTCCTCTCAAATAATATTTAATGCCGGATATCCCTTGAGCATATTCATGTCTTCACAAAAAAATATATGCTACATACGATGTTGCAATAAAGCTCGTAAAATCCAGCAGTGGCAGCACTAGTCTTCAGAAAACAACATAGATGTAAAAGCGATTCCATTTTCTTATCGACAGGATCAGGGCGCAAAAGCGACAGGCTGTGGGTATCCAATCAGGCGGTTTACACCGTGTAAATCATGACTCGAATATAAAATAACTTTCAGGGCGCAAAGACCGTCTTCTGCCGAAATACTTACAGTCACAGGAGAAATCAAGGGAGCATAACAAAAAGAAGCGGCTGAAAAACGGTTATCGCTTCCCTGGATAATTCAGGAAATAACACTCTGTAGCAACACGTTTATAAGTAGGTATCAGTCACTGTAGTTCTAGTCAAATTTTTTAAACTGAATTTGCGATTGTAATGTTGATCTGCGGGTTTAAACCATATAATTGTCGTGCGTGAAATTTGAATATCTAACACAAATCGCAATTAAGCAAACGTGTTCAGAAATCATATTCATTTTGAAAAAAGTATACAGGGTTCGGCACCGATGGGGGATGGAAGATATTTCTAAAACTATGATAGGTATATAAAAATCGCCTATATAAAAGTTGTAGGTATGAAGGTGGTGCACATTACTAAAATAATTTTCATTATATAGGGTGGCTCAAAAAGTGTGACAAATCAAACCTTTTTTTAATGGAATGGCCTATATTTAGGTAGCTTAGAATTTTTCCATTGAAATTCTAATAATTTTAATACAAAGTTATATAGGTCTAACCGCAACTGTTTTGGAGATATTAATGATTTTATGCAAAAAACATACTGAATTTCAGGCGGCTGCTGTAAGTAGCAAGAAACGATAGAATGATAGAAAACGTAAAAAATAGTTTTTCATGAATTACCTCTGGAGCTGGGTATTAATACTAATAAAGGATGCTCAACATTTGCAAAATTTAATAATTTCCGAGTTTTCAAAATGAAACGCCCTGTATATTTGGTGAGATTTCTTTTGATAACTTACTTGCCACTCATAAAATCAACATTTTTCCAGATATGAGAGCTTCAACATAAAAAAACAATTTAAGCTCCTTAAGATTTTATTTCAAATGCTAACAAACAAACGCTATTAAAATGCGAACAGACAAGTTGTTTAGTTTGGCTTGATTGATTATTCGAATCAGTTCCTGGATGAAAACGAATCAGTAGTAATTCTACAATGGCACAGCATCCTGTAGCAATAATGTTTGTGTCACTGCCGTTAGACGACGCTGAAAAAAGGTAAACCAAATCAGGGATGACATAAGTTCGATCGGTGACGATGCAGCGTGATGTACACAACTACATGTGTATTCTGGAGCTTGTTTGGCTTTGAACATTTTTTGTTTTATAAAAATCTTAGGTGACTTGAGGAGATTTTTTTTCGTTAACTCGTTTAATCGTGTGTTTAAATAGAACTCATTCGCAGCATGCGATGGTCAAATTAAAGTTTGCTATAACTTGATACATACCCATTAAAACTACTATAAGTCAGAGAGAACTAAATTACATCTTGATCTTGAATTAGTCTCCTAAAAATATACAAAACATTTAAGAAAAACAATTTTTATGGATTGTTATAATTAATACACTCGCTGTTGTGTGTAAATTGCATCTTCCTTCCAAGGCCTACAGTAAATGGGGGGTTTTTTTTTTTGAACACACGATATAATATGACAACAGATGAACGTAAAGTTGTGCTCTTCTGTTCACACTACTCATAATATTTGGTAAATTAGTTGTGGTTCACTACATTTAACGATTTAACTCATTCTTTGTTTCAGTTCCTCTAAGTTATTGATGGGCGTTGAATAAAATTTATATATTACATATCTACGCATATGTGGCATAATCGTGGTAGAAAACGAAGTTGGCTACTCGACACTCATCATGCGATCATCAAAGAGTTCTTGTCGATTCTAGATAGTTTTGTATGGTGCTAGCCCCATTTGGTTGGAAGATCCATTTTGTAGTTCATCAGGATCTGGGAAACTGCTTCTCAATATTTATCTGCAGGTAACGTGCCTTAAAAAATGACACCAATATTGTGAATGATGTCACGTGTTACCAAAATGGCCTGCATTTTGTAATTCATCTGCAAAAAAGTTATATATGGAATGTCATCATTCATGTTGCTAATAAACCAACGAAACAATTCTATGTTTTATCTTCATCCACGAATGATACCGAATGAAGAGAGGTGAATCGGTAACAATAAATTAGTACTTAGTTTTGTAGCAATGCTTCTTTGCAACGTTACTATTTGGTGAAAAACTGTACTCAGTTCATGAAATGTTTATAAACGTTATTATAATCCACTACTTCATTGCGATATCTTGTTGAAAACCTTTTTAATGCATGGAAATTGGGTCGTACCATACTCGATTGACTTTCTGTGTCTTGCAAATATACACGCTTGTCGTACAGGCCTGGGCCTGGGTAAAGACTACACAATGTAGCTATAAATATGTAAAAATTCTTCTACTTCTTAGTATAAGCAAATAATGTCTACCTTTTTAATGGGCATCCTACACATCTGCTGACGCTATGTCTGAGTCATTACTGTCTTGAAAATGTCTTGGATCTGGCACTGTTCTCTAATTTTGGCACTCTTCTGTTTACCCCTAAGAGAGATTTTTTTGTGCTAACTGCTTCTTCCACGCTGCTGTTTATGTTGGTGCGTATCTTTTCTGGTGATTTTTCAACATTATCTTCATATTCTACACGATTGCTATTTTAATCTTTGTTGGTTTAAGTATTTAATAAGTATTCAATATTTAAATTTGTTATTTATTTTCGTTGTTTGCATGTGTCTGCTAAGTTTGCTACAGCAGGATGTGGTTCTTGCCTGTATTTGCAGATACCAGTGTTTTGCATTCAGTGTATTATTCGATTTATAAAATCAATAAATTCGAATCCTATATCTATACACAAAGACCTTTTTGTAGTGTACGTATATAAAATAAAGAATATCCAGTTTTCTATAGTATAGTCCGTTTATATTTTTACTACCTTTATCTAAAAGACGAAGAAAATTATAATATCGAAAAATCACCGATATTTCTTCAGATCTTCATGTTTCAGAGTCCCTAAATGACGAAAAGCAGGTTTTCACAATTCCGACCATATTTTTCATGCGGATTATATGTCTACCTAGCATAAAACCAAAAAACTTTAGTACAAATATATGCAGGGTACGGACCTGTAAAAAATTAAACTTAGCCCATTTTTGCTATAACTGAGGAATAGATAAAAGTAATAAATCGCCCATAGCTCAGGCTTAAAATGGGACCCAACGGATACAGGGTAAATGTTATAAAAAATGGCCAACAATAAGCTTGTTGAATGTAATGAAGTCGTATCTCGTCAACACGAGGCACAGCTCCCTGGCAGGATGGGATCAAAGGGCACGATATACTGGGCTTGCTTGACTCCCGTTGAAATTTCTTCCGCAAGTGCTGAAATCGCGCTGAGTTTAAATCCCGGTTGCACTATTTTTTATTTGCAAATTGATGGAATTTGCATTACTAAGTGGTTTCTTTTAGTGTTGTAGTATTAATAGGAATGTTAAGATATTTTTACATCTAGTTGCCTTTGATTTTTTTAAATATTAGTGTCATAACTTCCACTTGCGAAGGAAGTTATGAGTAAAGCTTTTTACAGATTTCTACTTGATGAAGAAAAACTGTTAATGTAAACTTTAGAACTGAACATCCACATTAAATTTTACCTACTTAAAACTATATAACGCCTTTTGCAAGTTTATAGTCAACAAGGACATTTACTGATAACATACAAGTGACGTATGAAACATAATAAGTACTATGGCCAAGAAGTACCAAACATTAACGTTAATTGTAATCAATATACTATTGATAACTGTTAGCATATTATCTAAGTATGCTTCTATTAAATATTTCTATCAATATAGTTCAAAAAAGTTTAAAAAATTGCAGGTAAGGCCATGTTGTTCTTTTTTTATTGCTATATTAATTCCTATTAGTGCATTTAAAAAGGGGTGCTGCAATCGTGTATTTCTTAATAATACATCCATTCATACGAGGGTAGCAGTCATAATTTCTGTAAACTAATAGATCAAATGCGCTATGGGAATGAATCTGGCCATGAAACAAATGTTTGTTGTTTAATAAATTGACAGTTCAAATTTAGTTTTGCAATATTTGCAACAGTTAGTATACAAGTTTATTTTGAAATAAGTTTTGGGCAGCAAACATTAATTTAACTAGAAAAAAATTAGAGCTATGAATTACTATGACTTTAAAAATTCCTTATCTCCTAAAGAAAGCTTTGGACGACGTTCTGCATTTAATGAATTTAAATTTGAATTTGTTTTACTCGGCGACCATTTTTCCGAAGACCAATTTTGGCAGTTACTGCAACAAACACAGACGCGAGGAATGATTCAGGAGGACACACATATAGAATTATTATGATCACCTCGAGTAGAGGCATGACTGCAATAAACAAGATTTTACATAATCATTTGGGTGTAAGAAAAGTTTGTTTTCGGTGGATACCATACAGTTTAACATACGTACACCAACCGCGGCCTGTGGAATGGTGTAAGAAAATTTAAGAAATATGCTTAAGGCAGGTCTAAAGCAGTTTGCAACATCATAACTGGTGACGAAAGCTGGATATATATTTTAATCCAGTTAAAGTGAAGCTATCTCGAAGTGTTGGTAAGAAATAATTGCTTGCTTCTTTTACAAATCAAAACTTATCATAACTGTCATACTTTAAAATAAACGAATGGTTACTGCAGAATGGAACATAACAATATGCTGCCTGTCAGACGTTATTAAAAAAGCTCGTTTACGGTGCCCAAGGAGTGGGATCGTTCTGCACCATGACAACGCGTCAAGTCATCTACACATCAAAGAAAAACATGTTTAGAAACTTTCGGGTTAACATTCTCATACAGTCCCGTCCTAGTACCTTCCCATTATATTGGATTATATAGGATCAAATGCGTGGTGTGCGATTTGACTTAAGAAGAGTGATATTTATGTTCTGAAAATTGGTTTTATCGAATGCGTACATGTATAGAATTTAAGGGCGACTATTTTGAAAAACAGCAATAACAATAATTTTTGGTTACAAAACTTTGTTTTATTAGATTGTAGACATTTATGGTGCCACCCTCGTAAATTATCTATAAAGTGCTTAATGTTTATGCTATGTTGCTTTAGACGTACAAGCTATCTGTAAATAATAATTATAAAGAATTTATATGGATATTCAAAACCAGGTTCTCTGGAAAATGTATGAATAGCTAAAAAAACAACTAACAAATCAAAATTATTCAAAAATACATACAGTTAAAAAACACACACAGACGTTATGAAGTACAGAAACAATTTATTAGATGAATGTAACGTGGTAAAATTTTGTATATTATGCTGTATCTAGTTATAGTTGTTAATTATTATTTGACGAAAATAATATCTGAAATATAGTGGAAAATGTTTAAATCAGAGTTTCTGAATTACTTTTCTTTCTTTACAGAAGGATATTATTATCGTTAACATATATTAGATAAAATGAGTAGATATTAATATTTTTCTCATTACTATACTTGTCATAACACATTTTTAGAATTGAAAGATCAGATTACACTATGTATAACTTGACCTTCCATAAGCACGTTTTAATAAATATGAGTTACTTATTTTTTACTGTACATAATTTGCAGGTATAAAGTATATAGTGTTCTGAAACTAAAAAGTAACATTTATTCTTTTCTGAATCCCAAATAGTTCAGACTTTCAATTATAATCGAACTTTTAGATAATTTGTAAATCATTATTTGAATTTACAAGAAAGAACAAATGTTTAATTTAAAAAAAATCAACATAGCCACCAATGAAAACGTAAAATTTTGTAAAACATGATTAAGTCATCAAAATTCTTCTATATTAAGGAGAAACAAGCAAATGCATAAATAACAATTAAAATGCCCATTTAAAAAAACTGAATAAATTTAGCATATTTTTGTGATTTACTTAACAAACTGTTTACACAATACTATTTTTTATCGAATTTCGTCATTGTAGGAAAATACCCAGTTATTTAAGACTTTGCGTGTCTTCTACCCTGTGAACCTAAACAACGATTTTTGTAAGATTTCTTAATGTTGGCAGCTTATAAAGCCGTACAATACCCTCTTTTAACTGTCTACCGAAAGTGTAAATCCATGCACATAAACGTTTCTGAAGTTGGGAGCATTAATAAAGTCAATTTTGCTGTCGTAACAAGCCTTACTGAGTATAAAGAAACACTTATTTTATAATCAGATTCGGCATGTGAGCTCCCACTTATTGAATACAATTCCGTATTTTCTCTTTGAAACAACTGACTGCTTGCAACAAATTTGATGGACTTACCTTCTTCTCGAGTCTACTGTAAGATTTTGTTTGGTAGATCTTGTCCTTCAAATATTGCCGAGATTTAGTAAATCTAAAGATAATGCCTACATTTTAAGAAGTATATGCATTTCTAGCACCTTAAGCTTAATCTTGTTGATGCTGATACCAGACATGGTCTTCACGTGCATGCAATTGACGCAATAGTAACAACAATACTGTAGCTGTTAGTAAATTGTTACCTTAGAACAGCAAAGCTCTAGAAAGAAAAAGAAAAAGACAAGCACTGAATCAAGCAACGTAAATGCAAGTGTAAAAATAAAAAATGCACCAAATTTTCAACATATCCAGGAAAGTCAAAACAAACATATACGAGCCAAGAAAATTGTGCATTAAGAGAATAAAGAACATAGAAGTTTTACTACATCCGTTTCGATTCATGTTCTAATAGCACGCCGTAAAACTGAAGTTGGACTCCTATTTTACAAAAATAAGTTAAATGACAGCGTGTTTGACGATAACCAAGACGACTACAAGACCCACTACATTTTCTGGGCGTTCTGGAAATGGTATTGCAAGTATATTGATAAAAATATAGTAGAGTTTTTTAATGATGAGATAACGAAATCTTGAGAATCCCAGAGTGAAAAGATTTGGAAGATCATCCAAATATATATTCCATCACAAAGAAATATTCAAGGGTAATACCACAAGTAGTGGATATAGTTTTGACAAATATTTTGCCGTTTCCATGTAAATTATTGCATTTAAATTTCACAATGCAAAATCACATTAAAAATGTCACTAGCCGAAGGCATCAAATGATTCTTCCTCCATTGGCATTCTCAGACTATTAAACGGTGAATTGCAAATATATTTCCCTCCTTTCTTTCTCTTATAATTGACCAGTACAATTTTTAAAATCTCTGTGTAGTTCCTGGGGTTCGAACACAGTTTGGCTGCCTAAATCTCAAGCATATTACCCACTCGGCCGATCGCAAATACCCATTTATCTAAAATGCAGGAGGGCCATTAGAAAAATGATTGTGAGTATTGTAAAGGAATAGAATATAAAAATATCTTTCTTTAAAGTAAAAATGTTATGCTCCACGAAAGAGAACATCTACAGGAATATTGAAATGGTTACAATAAAGAAAGTGATCAGAGATGCCCATCAGACGTTTAAAGAGAAAGTAATTTAGACTGCAAGGCAACAATTATTTCTCTGTCAACTTAATACAGTTACTCGAAGTAAAGCCGTTAATTTAGGTTCAGCCACCTAACATCTCTATTGAAACATTTCTTGTTAGACAACGAACAATATGAGAATATTTAAAGAAAGAGAAGGCCACCAATGCCTCCATACCTCTCTTCTCTACTTCCAGTATATTATATGTACACTCTTCATGGATTAGAAGAGCAGAACTTTCTCTTCGTTTTTCTAGATCTTTTTACTTCTCTCGTTTAAAAGGCGAAAAAAATATAATCGCGAAAAAATTATCATCCGACATTTCTACAGATCTTTACGTTTCAGGGTCCCTAGATGACGAAAAACAGGTTTCCGCCTGTCTGTCTGTTTCTGTATGTTGACGGTATAACTCAAAAACTATTTATTGGTGGAAAACAGTATTTTGCACGCGGATTTAATGCCTCCTGGTGTGAAGCCGAGAATGTGTCAGTAAAATATACAGGGTGTTTGTAAATCGCTAGACAACTCGAAACTTCGTTCATAATAGAGATATTGAAAACTTTTTGTTGTTTTGAAAGCGTGGCCTCCTTTTTTGCGTAGTGATACACGACTTTGAGTTTTTAAAGGGAATGCGCTGTATGTGTTTAAATATTTTACATCAGAGTTAAAAATGATTTATAGTAGTATGCTTACAATACAATTTTGAAGCTTATTTTTTTATAAAAAAAATATGTGTCTAATGTAGCCCTTGAATTAGCCAAAATTACTAACAATCGAACAAAAAAATGCAAAAGAAAGTCTACTTGGCTCTAAAAGTTCCTCATGGATGAATCATCGCACCATCCGCATTAAAACAGTTAGCAACTATGTTTTTAAATAGAATAATTATTTTTGCATCGCATTTCAAAATATATTGAAGTGATATTAAGCCCACGACTTGGCTCTGACTGCAGTGCAGGACAATCGCAACACTGGAAGCCAGACCAGACTAGACAAGTCTTTACTTCCCTGGCTAACAACACGTTTTCACAGTTTACTCACAGGTTACTGTGATATATGGAACCCGCAAACGGTGCTTATAATTTTCCAACTTAATATAGAGGGTATCGGTAGACCAAAGAGTAAAACCCTAGGAAAAATAGTGACTAAAAATACAATTGACGTAGTAGCCATCCAAGAAACGCAGGCACGGATCTGAAGCTGACCTCAACAAAAGAGAAAAAGTCTCTGGATATTACATCATTGGAGCCACGTACAGCGATATCTATGGCAATGCGACATATGTGCGAAACGGAATAGATGCGGAGCATGTCGGATGTAGTTCAAATCGTGACATCTTCAAGATCACTACCAAAGTTAATGAGCTCCTCATTATGAACATATATAAGCCTCCTGCAACCAAGTGGCCTCCAAATGTTATTGATGGAGCACCAACAGACCATCGCATAGTCTATATCGGAAACTTTAATAGCCACCATAATTCCTGGGACTATAAACATAACGACGATAATGGAGATAACCTTATAAATTGGGCCAACAGCAGAACGGTGCTCTCCGATTTCCCTCATAGTCAACCCCCAGCCCACGTTGAAATTTCAATAAAGCAAAGTGGACCACATTTGCAGAAGATCTTGATAACTCCATTCATAGCATTAAACCGAAAGCCAAAAACTACTCCAGATTTGTTGGCCTAGTCACATCAGTAGCCAAAAAGCACATCCCTCGGGGCTATCGAAAGGAATACATACCCGGATGGTCAACAGAAAGCCAACGATTATTTGAGGAGTTCGAAAAGTCAGCAGAGCCTGAAATCGCCGACAATTTTCTGAGATCTCTGGATGACACCAGACTACATAAATAGAACTCTGCCCTTGAGAATATGGACTTTTCCCGATCTAGTCGCAAAGCATGGGGTCTGTTACGCAAACTGGGAGCATGCAATCGAAACACCGCTGAGAAGATACCCATAAACCCAAATGAAATAGCAGGTCGTATAGTAAATGTATCTCGTGCTCCCTCAGACAAAGAGCACACGAGAACTATTAAAAATTCTCTAAAAAATCTCAAAAAATTAACACCTGCTGCATCAAAACTCTCAAGAGGCTTCTCTACCTGCGAACTAGATAATGCTCTCAGGAACACCAAAACGGGAAAGGCAGCAGGCTTTGACGGAATCTATTCGGAATTCCTTGTAAACTGTGGCACAAAAGTGCGCCAATGGCTCTCAAGTTTCTATAGCAACATACTCAGCGGAGTTTAAGAAAACTAAAATCATCGCCATTCTATAACCGAAAGCGAAGGAATTATCCGAAAGTTACAGACCTATAGCCCTCCTAAGTTACTGCTACAAATTACTGGAGAGATTACTGTCCAACCGTATGACCCCTCATATAGACACCACAATTCCAATTGAACAAGCTGGATTTCGAGCAAAACGTAGCTGCACTGACAAGATTTATCACTAACCACACACATTGAAGCAGGATTTGAGAAGGGGCAAAAAACATCAGTAGCATTCATAGACCTCACAGCAGCCTATGACACGGTATGGCGAGAGGGCCTTATATATATGCTACTTAGAGTCATAGCCTGCCTCAAAATATCGACGCTAATCAATAATCTCCTAACGAACAGATTGTTCAAAGTGTATATAAATGGCGCTGAGAGTAAGACCAGAATGCTCAATAACGGACTTCCCCAGGGATCAGTTCTAGCCCCACTTTTGTTTAACCTTTATACTGCAGATCTACCTGAAACTAAATGCAGGAAGTTCGTTTATGAGGATTACATTGCAATGTCCTTTCAACATAAACTTAAATCACCAACAGAACAGGCCCTGAACGAAGATTTCGCCAACCTAAATGGGTATTTTAAATAGTGGAGACTATGGCCAAATCCATCGAAAACAGAAGTATGTTGTTTCCACCTCTCTAGCCGCCAAGCAAACGATACGCTTTATGTAGAATTTAATGGTAGAATTTTCAACCATAACAGCAGCCCTAAGTACCTCGGTGTGACTCTCGACCGAACACTAACGTTCAGACAACATCTAATGAACGTGTCTGGGAAACTGAGAACACGAAACAACCTCGTATTAAAGCTCTGTGGCACAACATGGGGCGCCGATGCAACCACCCTACGAACAGCGGCCCTAGCCTTGGTTTATTCAGTAGCAGAGTATGATGCGCCTGTCTGGATAAATAGCGCACATGTCAAGAAGAATATTAACACCCAACTCAACCAAACAATGAGGGTAATCACTGGTTCCATACGACCAACTCGATGGCTTCCTGTCCTCAGTAGTATCGCACCACCTGGAATTCGACGAACAGCAGCTCTGGTCAGAGAATACAAAAAGATAACTGCCAACGACCGCCTGCCAATCCACCATGATATCCCATATATTACACGGCAGAACCAACGACTTAAATCAAGACACCCCCTTATCAAGAGCGCAATGGAAGTAGCTGAGAAGTTTAGAGTGGTGAATGAATGGACCAATGCATGGACGGAGGGTTCGGCTAATGATTACATCCGAATACCTGATCCAACTCAAGGATCCCACGGATTAAAGCTACCACGCCGGCTCTGGACGAAACTAAGTAGAGTGCGAACTGCACATGGCAAGTGTGCTGACTCCTTATATACGTGGGGAGGAGCAGAAGCCTCACAATGTGATTGTGAAGCCGAACGACAAACCATCCGCCATATAGTATCAACATGCCCCAATCGTGCCTACCCTGGTCAGCTTGAAGATTTTGCGCTATGTACACCTGACGCAATTGAATGGCTAAGTAATTTAGACATTGACATATAGATGTATATTGTATTGTATTGTGCTTTGTTTTTTGTAATCTTTTTAACTGTGATCGTATTGTATACATTCCATACGCTAAATAATAAAAATCGCCTGATTCAATAAGCACAGAGTTGAGATATTTTAAATAACTGCAATATTAAACCAAAGTAAAATAATAAATGCATTGATAATGAGATGCGAGAACCAATAATTAGTAGAGAAAGGCCCGCTAAGACAGAGTTGAGATATTTTAAATAACTGCAATATTAAACCAAATAAAATAGTAAATGCATTGATAATGAGATGGGAGAACCAATAATTAGTAGAGAAAGGCCCGCTAAGACAAGGCATGTTCAGGGGGTTTTGAATTGGTTCGTGACTTAATAATTTAAAATGGAAGGTTTGAACACATGCAAAGCCAAACCGCATAAAATTTATTTAACACAAATGGTTTGTTGGCTGCAATTTTAACAGAGCGTAAGTTTATTAAGTCAAAGCATAAGATGGTGAAAATTGTAAGCATAGCAAAAAGGTAAACCGATATGAAGCAGAATAGAAAGAATTTGCAAGAGAGCAATTGCTAAATATTGGCAACAGATTGTGGCGAGAGACATGAAAGTGCGGAACTCAATAATTAGTGCACTGAATAACAAAGTGAAACAGAGCAGAGCAGTGACTTTTAAAATAGCAATTTTAATTATAACTGTAAAGACAATAATTTAGATTTAAGAAATGTTAATTTTAATTTTTTGTATCAAACTGTATTCCTTTTGTAACCTTTTTGTATCAAAACTTATTTCTGTAACTTAGAAACCTAATGCTAGTTTGTTTAAAAAGAGGAGAACAATTGCAATTAATTTGACTTGAAGTTTGTAAGAAATTTACTCCACTTTTAATTACGAATTTATAATAATAATCGAGCATATTAACAAGTTAAAATTACTGCATTTTATTGCCAACTTGTCAGTGTTCATATGAGAGTGTTTGCAAACCTTTACACCACAAATAAATTTGAAAATTCTACGATTCCATTCCGAAGCCATCGGCAGCCGTTTTAACTGGGATTTTCCTGCTTCGTTCCCGGTAAAAGGAAGCATCCCGAGCCAGAGGCCTGTACTCCAAGACATCGGCAGAGTCTGCAAGAGGACCACCGTCAACATTTGCAGCGAGGGAACCGCCTCCGGCGGGAAATCTGTGCAGCATCACCTACGGGCATCTACGTTGCAGAGCTAGCCGAAGTTTTATAAGGTAGGCCTGTAATTTAAGTCTCAGAGCAGGGAAACGCAGTATAACGCGAGAAAAAACCTAGGCGAGGAGGTTTAACGCGTACGCAGGGCTCCAGCGACGTTCTAAATATCGAAAAATCGACTGGCGTTACCAAAAGTTGCAAATCCAGCGAGAAACCAAGCGTCCATAAAACAATTGCTAGAAGTAGCGTTGTTTCATCTTCTGAACAATCGAAGGAGCAATCGTGACGTGTAACGTCATTCTAAAACAAAGACGAGTTTAGTTGCCAAGCGGGAAAAATTTAAATAACTTACCGATTCATTTTTCACAATATTTCCACGAGTTTTAAAACGTTCCGATACGTAGTTTGCACCATCAAAAAATTTGTGTCATCTGTCAGTTAGACAATTATGTGCGGTTCTTAGTAGGTAGGTCAACCTACCTACTAACAACCGCACATTTGAACTACCGACTTTGAATTGAGATAGTTAAATTCAGATCAAACTTGAAAATATAGTACAATTCTGATCCCACCTGGGCGAGTTTCATGTTTTGCTGATGAGTTAAGCGAATTAAAATAAATATTATCATCTTTTTCAAATAACAATACAGCAAATAAGGCCCCTATCATCTCAATATATATATTTTTTAACGCTACTTTTAAGGGAAATGGCGAATATGGGACATCGTTGCAAAGCATTTTTATTGTTTACACTGCTTAATGAAACTAATATTGTTCGACTAACAAAATAGTTTCCAATTGTTTTAGTTAGTTTAGTGCGATAATTCGGCCATAAGAAATATTTAAGTGGAGCCAAGTGGAGTTTGTTTTGCCTTTCTTGTTCGATTTTAATGATTTTGCGTATGGTGAGTTTGAGCTAAATATTATTTTCTAATTTTCAAAAACAATGAGATCCAAAGGTTTAGTTTAAGTATGCTAGAATTTTTCGCCGATTTTAAATATCTGCAAATATACGGGGTGTTCTATATAAAAACTAAAATCGTGTCTCACTACGCAAAAATAGGAGGCTGGGATTTAAATTGATTTATGGAAATTTGTAGGCTGAATACTGCCATAATTTTTTTTAAATATCTCTGTGAATAACAAAATTACGAGCTGTCTAGCGATGTACAAACATCCTGTATACAGGCTAAACACCTTAAAAAATAAAGTTCTGAATAATTTTGATTTAACCCTAAAACTGTTACTTAAATGAAAGTACTTACTTTTGCTTGACCTAGGGAATAGATGGAAATTATTAAATTTAACTTACTTCGTGTAAAACAATTATACGTAAAAAATCCATAAACCCTGAACATGAGTGCAAGGAGACCTAGGGTTGGTGATTTGGACCGCGAGTCACTCATGGCTGCAAGATAGTTGGAAGAAGTGAGTGGTGATGAATCTATTGTTTCGGATGAAGAAAGCGGTGATAATGAAATAGCTAAAATTTAGTGTAGTGATCATGATTCTGCCACTAATCAAGAAATGAATGTCTCTAATAATTTTGCAGATAAATACGAAGTACAAGAATATAAAGAAGACAAACTGATGGATTAGCTGTTAGTGCAAATATATGAAAAAAAAATTTGTTATATATTGATCTCCCATCCTGTATACATTAATATGAATTTAATTTAATTTTGTGACTGCATTTTATGTTAATATGAGTATATTGCTAAGATTTTCAACACGCTCACTTTTTTCTCCTAGACATTGTAGTTCGTTTGCTTGCAGAAATACATAAACTGATTATTTTTAACGGCTTGGTTTGGTCGGGAAAATCAACTTTATTCACAGCTTTCTTGTTCCTAAATAATTTTGTAACAGTAATATAAGCGGAAATTTTCCAGTAAATATCCAGAGAGTTTAGATTACTACGAGTAATAATAGCCTTGCTACAGAAAATCTCCTATTAAATATGCTTAATAGGTATTCTCACAAGTAAAACCTTTCTATTCTAAATGGTAGCGAAATGCAATTGTTTCGAAAGTATGTATTATTAGGTGCCACTATAACACCATATTGTCTACTATTAAATAATATGGTTACATTGGAAAAAATTGAAGACGCAGCACAAGCTGACATCAATGTTTTTAATAAAGAAGTACTAACGACGAACGCAGAAAAGGCAAAGGTAATGGTAATAAAAACGTCGGAGAGAAGACTGCATAAAAATATATGGAGGAGAAACCGGAACAAGTAAAAAAGTACAATAATTAGGGATGATGGTGAATAGCAAAGGAACGTTGAAAGGTAATATCAGTGAAGCGTCAGCAGCTTGGACAACACTGTTCAATTCGGTCAAGTGAAATTTCTTAGAAGTGAAAGCAGAAATAGTAAAAAAAAATAGCGCAGGCGAGTATTTGACAATAACTCAGAAACAAAAAAACCAGGAGATTTCTACCAAGAATTGAAAGAAAACCAGAAGACACATAGAATAAACAAGTGAGCGTTTAGAGAAAGATTAAAACTGATACCGGTCGAGATTACGATAATACAGAGACAACTATGACGACTTGGACATGTAATGAGAATGGAAGAGGCTAGACTGGTAAGGAGAGTCTTTGAAGCTGGAGAAAGAAAAAAAAAGAATAAGAGGAAGGCCAAGAAGAACTTAGAAAGAAACGATGAGTATTGCTGCAGAGAAAAAAATATAAAATGGCGATAAATAAAACAACATAGAAGACAGACAGTTAGAAGAAAATATGAAAATCAGTAGCAGAAGTAACTTCGTTTTAATCTGAATATTGTAATAGAGAAATGTTCACGATTAAGTAAGTCGAATAAAACTGATATTCACATTTTTTACACAAATTATATCAATGCATGGTAGCCTACTTGTTTACAAACTATTAAAAAATCATGTGTAATAATACGTTAATTATTATCTCTAAGCTTTAGTTTGGGAAAAACAACAAGCATTCGTTTTCTTTCTTCTTTAATTAATTAGTTGTAGATTTTGAAATTTTTACAATTTTATTAGTAATAAATCTGTGCAAACTTGTAAGAAAAAATGTAGGGTAGATAAAGATTTGGATAATTGAAATACCCAACCCCTACAATTTGCACAAGCCGCCCTTTGAAAGAAGTTCAGCAGCCTATTAAAATGCGATAGGGGTCGTTTCGCGGCTCGAAATCCCCGATAATAGCTACACAGGGCACGTATACCTATCAAAGTGAAAAATCAGCTCTTTTTAAATTTAGATTTGGAATCAGAATCCGGTCAAGAGATAAAAGTACGACGAGCTGTCAAAAGACTTGGTGGAGCCCCGGGGGAAATATACGTCGCAAGGTGCGGGAGACACAGAATAAGATAAAATATTAGCCAACTTTTCGTATGGATGGGCACAGCCATTTATTTTATGTAAATACATATCACAAGTTTGTCATTCGTTGTGTTGCGGGCTCGGGATGATATTTGCTGTCGCTTCGTGTTTTATCAGGGCGGAATATTAAAACTTGGCCGCGCTGCGAGCCGTCATTCGCGGATTAATACTTTATTAGAGTCTTCCTGAAATACGGCGCTTATCTATCGGCCGCACAATAGAGCACTCCAATAAAGCGTTAATTAGATTACTTTTAATTTCACAACTGGGCGTAAACGCACGCGATACACCGTTTTTATGACGAGCGTTAATGCGCCCACTTTCAAATATCACATCTCATTTCGCTTATAATTATTATGAGCCCCAGTCACGCACTGGTTAATTCCTCCGTTGTCCAACAAAACGTTAATTTCGCTTAAATGCACGCGATTGGCCGCGCAAGCTTTTAGCCTAATGGAATGACATAAAACCAGCCAATCGTCAACAGCTTTAGATATCACTAGTAGTTGATTGCCAGCTTTTTACCGATATATTTAGTTTGCCATGTTACACGGACTTGTTCCTAGCAATGCTGCTGTTTATAGATAGATTGCATTATACTCGTATAACACTATCACTGAGTTAAATTGTAGAGCGGGAATTTCCATTTGTGATTCCACTCAAGCACTTGATGCATTTATTGCTAAAATTTTTAGTGAAACATTAGCATTCATCAAGCAATCTTCTAAATAAGAGTAAATATATCACAAGTGATGCACAGTATGCTCCATTTACGATTAGGTTCAATGAGAACCTTCAATATCATTAGAGTTAGAAGAAAGCCCTTTTCCGTTTTTTTTAAAAAACGTTTTTCTGATTTCGAAATTTTTCGAAAACTAAAAACGATGTTAAATTGAAATTTAGTATACTCAAATTTCTAGTCGGTGAGCGGATGGCCCAACGACCAAATGCTCGACTCTCGGCCGGCCAGCCCGGGTTCGATTCCCGGAGACAATAGAATTTTTTTTTAAAATTGTACGCTTCCTGTGGTAGTAGTTAACCCCCCACAAAGAAACTATTCCTCGTTCGGCAATAATAGCCACCTACCCAGCTTTCGAGCAAAGGGGGTTCATAGAACCACAACTTTGTGGAACTAAACGTACTACTGGCTTAACATAGAAGAAGGAGAAGAAGAGAAATGTTTAGTCAAATACAATGTATAAGACGAATTTGATTCAAGCGACGTGGGGTTCTTAAAACAAATCGCTTTTTAGTTTCTTGTAGATAGGAACTAACAAAGCATCCCTTCAATGCTGTGGTGCCTGCTCGACTTTCTCTAACTTTCTGACAATATCGCACAGAATAGAGTGTAGTCTTTCACCTCCATACTTAATCAGTTCCCTTCTTTCCGGTTCTTCTCCTTCGATATTATTTTCGAGATTTCTTCTTCCTTACGCTGACATTTTATTCTCAACTTTTATTTTAACGTCTTTATTATTTAAAGTCTCCTGAATGTTTTCATTGTTCTATCTGATCATGCTATTTTTTGGGGTCATTTTTTAGTGTAAAGAAACACCCAAAAAAATATAGCATGATTATTGAAGTGCCACAAAGAAGTTTCAGCGACTTTCTATCTGGCAGTGGCTTATTAAATATCCTTTTTCATTTTTGTAATAACTGTAATAACTGTATTATTTCTTAGTTCATTTTGATTTTCTGGTAAAAAGTTTTAATTTATTTATATATTTACTGTTGCTCTAGTTTGTTACGGTCTTGAACTGACTTTACGACACCGCACCGGCTCATGCATAAACGAAACGGCCGGCGCGTGCCGTAATGGACGAAATCGGGACGAAAGTTCTCCTAGGCCGCTACCCAGCCGCAACAAGATAGGCCGGCTAGACTTTCAGTGGAGTTGGGCGGGTTCTTAACGAGATTATCTAAGGGTAACGGCCAGAGGGTCGGTAAATAACGGTAAAATAAAGAGGGCGCCACCAAGCCTGTCTTAACCCGAATAACCGGGCCTGGGCGGTTAGACGGGGGCGAAGTATTCAAGACACTCCGTCGATAAAGGTACTCGTGAATTATAAACTCACACAACGATTTCGTGATGGCAAAAATACTTAGATCATGAAGTGGGGCTCTTTCAGCTACGGCAATGTCACCACCAAGCTTACCTGCACGCTCTGATCTCACTGGCTCCACCGTACATTTATCTCCTCAAAGATGGGCGCACGCTGAAACAGAACATGCACATATCGACCAAGAATAAAGCGTCTCTTAATTAGATAAGCGTCTATTATTCCATTCTTACATTGGGGCAGCAAAGCGTGCCGCAAACATTGCGTTAATTCTTATAAATAAGAATCAGCTGATGGGCGCACTACTGTTACTAAACAACACTCATAACTGTACAAAATCAAAAGCAGTTTGACATATGAGTCCCACAAAGGGAACGTTTGTTCATAAAAATGCTCACATGATAATTTGGGCAAACACATCAAGCCAAGGGCGGGAGCGCCGCACGAACACACACACTATCCGACCTCTTAGATCAACGGCTCTCGGCTGAATCCCCCAAGCAAGAAACGTTAGGACGCCCGAGGTGGCGTAAGCCAAAACGGCGTTACCACGTGACTCTCGACGGCCAATGGCGATGCGCCCAATAAAACAAATAAGTTCCGGTGACAAAGACAGCGCGAGGCCTCGCAGTCACACCAACAGCGTAAATTCTAGAAGGTCCGGAAATCCTGCGAGCGTTAACACCCGACTGTCAAAGTACCAACAAAGGGGTGCCCCGGATGACGAGAAATACTGCGCTTGAGGCCAAATATGTGCAAAATCATTATTATGGAATTAGGCGATGAAGCCAAATAAGTAACTAAAAGGGTTTAACATACGGGCACGCTGCCCTAAAGCCTAGGTGGCTAATTAAAATACAAAATGACCTGACAAGTTGTGTGATAACTTTTTCTTTAAACTGTCTCTTAGCTTCGCTGCTTTTTTGTTATTCTCTGTCGTATTCTATATTCCTTCGAATTATCTGCTATTCAGGACTTCAACTTCGTTCTTCTAACAACTTTGTTTCTCCCTCTCTTCTTTACAACTATTATCAAAACAATTAATTTTTAATTAATCCTTCCTTTCGTAACTATTGTTTTACCTATATTTTGTTACACTGTAAAATCAATTTACGGTAAGTGTTCAAGCATAAGTACACACAGCTCGCCACAGTGGGACACAGACTCGGTTCTATACTGAAAGCGTAAATGTTGCTGTCCAAATTCCGTCGAGAAAGATGTAGAAAGTAGGTAAATTATTATATGTTGGGTGTCACTGGATTACTATATCTCGCCGAAAAGACATTCCGCAAACCAAGGGAATGACCTTGACAAAAGGGATGTCGTTGGAATCGGTGCAGCTTACTTACTTTGCCTCCATCTATTAACTTTGAATTCACTCATAAAATTACTTATATGCAGTTGTAAAGAATGCCAGCAAACACATTGTACATAGAGTAATGCATATTGAAAGTACAAGACTCCAGAGAAAATATTCGGTGGTAGCTGAAACTGAACATTATTTTTTATTACATATATGAAAAAGTGGACCTAGGGTAAACCGTAATTTATTTTTATTTAATTTATTTAATTCGCACTCAGCCAACAGCCGTTAGGCCAATTATAGGCGTCGCTGTGCAGTTATGAGGATTTCCAACCCCACTAACTACTGTCATGATGTTGTTATGACCGCCAGGATTAACATTTTTTCGTGATAGCCGTACCACGAGGCGCCGAGAGATGTAGCCGTGGAACTCCCATCCAAGTTCTGACCAGAGAGAACGTTGCTTAACTCTGCTGATCGAACGTGAACGCTTGTTCAAGCTACACCACCCAGGACCTTATCAAGCCTATTATGCTGGTCACAATCCAACCTGTATAATGACAATATTCAAGCTCAAACTGGTGTTCGTGAAACAAACGCGAATAAAACACACTATAAGAAGCTTTATCTACTAGTGGGCGTTAGCTTTTATCCTACCTTTAAATCAATCTTCTTTATTTTATTCCAAAAATCATACTCTTTAAAAATGTGCTAAGTGACCCATCACTAGTTGCAGTGGAGACGACTTGCAATTCTTTATTGATTGAAAAGTTTTAATTATCTAGGCGCCAACAAGTCTTTATCACTCCGTACAATTAGATAGGTAAAAGAAAACTATACTTTTCAATATATATATATCATAATCTATTGAAAGACAGTAGTAAACAAAATGGAAGAGACAATTCGTTGTGCAGGGTGA
Source organism: Agriotes lineatus (assembly GCA_940337035.1). Lineage (NCBI taxonomy): Eukaryota > Metazoa > Arthropoda > Insecta > Coleoptera > Elateridae > Agriotes > Agriotes lineatus. The sequence goes on along the minus strand of OW679196.1, from coordinate 117,094,870 downwards.
TTTTAAAATGTTTCACCAAATTTCGAGGTATTATTCTACACACCAAGGCAAGTAAAAGAGTCCATATAAACATGTGTCCGACAATCGCACGTTTCCGAGTTACGAGCAATTTTTGAATTTGGGAAATAAATCGTAAACTACCAAAAAATATTAAGGTGGCTGGAATACTTGCTGTCATTGTCAAACAGAAATAGTTAGTCCTCGTATCAAAATGTACACAAATGCAGAATTAGCAGACATGCACTTTATGTATGGTATGGGCCCATGGAAATACCAGAGAGGCACGTCATTTGTATGAAAAATTACAGAAAGGAGTATGTTGAGCAGAATTTATTCGAATATTTGTGAGAAGGGATCAGGAAGACCAAGCACAATAGGACAAGGTAGGCTAAGGTAAGTGAGTACTCCTGAGTTAGAAGAACGAGTGTTGCATCAAGTAGAAGATGACCCTCGAATTAGTATGCCATGGATTGCAGTGGCGGAGGGAGTCTCCCAATACACTATCTGGAAAAGATTACATGAGCAGCAATTGTACCCGTATCATGTTCAACAAGTTCCAGGTCTATGGACGATGTTGCAAGAGCTGAGTTCTGCCAGTGTCTTTTGCAAAATGTGCTGATAATCCACTTTTCCTGAATTTAATTCTGTTTACCGATGAAGCTGGATTTACGCGAGATGGTATTACTAACTTCCACAATACTCATATGTGGGCAGATGGAAATCCTCGTGCCGTTTCTGAATCAAGAAATCAACATCGATTTTCAATTAATATGTGGGCAGGTATCGTGGGAGATTGCTTGATAGGACCGTATGTTTTGCCGAATCAGTTGACAGGTGCGACATTTGCTTATACCTGTGAGGCAGTACCTGTAGCAAGTTATTGACGAGCAGTGGATAGGTCGAGGTGGGCCTATTCCATGGCCGGCACGCTCCCCAGATCTTAATCCGTTCGACTTCTTCCTTTGGGAATATTTAAAAAGCCTCATGTACACCACCCCCATTAATACAGTAGAGAAGTTAAAGCGGCGTGTTAATGGTGCCTGCCAAACTGTTAGAGGAATGCCAGGCGTTTTTGAAAGAGTAAGACAGTTATTGAGGCGGCGATTAGACGTCTGCGTGGAGATGGGAAGTGGGCATATCGAACATCTACTCTGAAGGTTTGATTTTCCAAATTCAAAAGTTGCTCGTAACTCGGAAACGCGCGATTGTCAGACACATGTTTATATGGACTGTTTTACTTGCCTTGGTGTGTAGAATAATACCTCGAAGTTTGGCGAAACATTTTAAAATCACCCTGTATAGATTTATTAATTATTATTGTTGTTGTTGCATAAAATAAAGAGATAGTGAACTTCCTATCTAACTATCAGATTTCAATTAGAAAAAGCGACACCCCATTAAAATGATGCCAATAAATTCTTAACAATCTTGATAATATGTAATAAAGATTGACCTGACTAATAACTAATACACAAGTACAGAGTTATTAACTAGCGCACAATTATGAGGTTATAAACTGTTATTAGGTTAGTACTTTTGAGATATGCGAAATATTAAATTATTACAATTCACTTATCTGAAGTCGTTATGCTTGCAGATTTTGTTGAAAACTAGCTTCTCAACCAGCAAGCATTATTGAACCAAAAGGATGATCTGCTCTCCTACAGTGAAGTTTTTTGAAAGATATTTTCACTAACAAATACGACTACCTCACCCCAAACTTGTCGCTATAATTTCCAGTAACGAAAATAGAATCAAATACTTCCAATAAAAAATTAACATACCCCTAACAACAGGCAAAACTGTACAACAACTCCTGTGGTTCATTAAACAGATATCATGACTTGAACTAATTCCTTTGAAAAATGGCACCCACTCCACTCTCTAATCTGCCTCAAGCAATCTTTCTTAGTATCAACAAACCATTTACAAAAAACGAGAAATAGCGGGTTTACCACAGTTTTACCACGAAAACTATCAATGAACAGCCATGTTTTTCCAAGCTCACCGATTAGAAAAACGAAACCTGTTTTTTCCCTACTTTTTTGAAAACCCCCTGCAACTCTGATACTATTTTTACACGTTACGAGTGCGTTTACTAAATATTTACTAATATTTACTAAATTTACTATTCATGGCCGCATATAACGTAAATTAGTAACCCTAATACAATACACTTTTGACACGTAACAGGGGATAGGTAGAAACGAAAAGGCCCTATAAGCTGTGTACAATTTATCCAGAAACGACGATAAACAATACCGACATGAAGGCAAATCGAGCCTATAGCTTGAAGTATTAAAGTTCAGGGGCTCCCCCCTTCATTTGGTGTAACAAAATATCATTTTCCAGAACCGGTGCACGATTAGCTCACGAGGAAGATCGACCAATACGTTTAGGCAGTTCGAAGTTTAGTGCAAATAGGCTAAATATCGCAGGTCTGGCTTCGTTGCCTGTTTGCTGCCTTTCTCTAATTTTTAGCCAAAACGACAATCATGACATCCTCCTTCAAGGCGGTCACCAGCCCCAATAATAATACTACGAATGTAACGCGGGAGCCAAACAGAAAGTGTCTAATGTGGAAAGTACTCAGTCCCCCCTATATGGTATGTGGGACTGAGAAGCAAAAACTGACGGTGTCGGGCATTTGCAAGCCGCGACAGCAAACAGATTTTAAAAATCGTCTCTGCCATCGATCAGAGCAAGTAAAATCACGCGGTAATTTCAAGTTTATAAATATAATTCTTGCAGATTGAAACCGTTATTTGTTCTCTCAAGGGTCCTTTGAAACTTGTTATTGCGTCTTTGCCTTCGTTAGAGCATTAGGTATTCGGTAAGTTTTTTTATTGTGTTAATTTCAACTATTATTTTATTACGTACCTATCACAAATGATCTGAATTTGGTTCGGTTCCTCTTTGATTTCTCAGATAGGTTATGAATCTATATACATGTGTCTGTTTAATTTGTTTACTGTTAAAAATCTGATAAGGCGTGCGCCGTTTTCGGTCGTCGTATCATGTTTAATATGTCTAGCGACAATTGGCAAGTATTACTTGCATACATTCTTTAAGGTTATACTTTGATCTTCAACTTTGACTATTATCTAACATGCTCTCTCTCTCTCTCTCTGTCTCTCTATGGCACCGCCTGAAGTGTAATCACTTGAATCCTCATTTCTTTATTTATAAATAAACCAGTACCAAATTTTCTCGTTTCACTGCTGCTGTTTTGTAATAGACTTCTATTTATGTGTCGTGTTGTAATCGTAAAAAAAATATCTTTTGAGATTTCTTTAAATCTTTACGTTTCAGGGTTCCTAGATGACGAAAAAACACTTTTCCTCAATTCCGCCTGTCTATCTGTCTGTCTGTTGTTGGTATAACTCAAAAAATATTTGTTGGAAGAAGTCGATATTTTGCATGCGGTTTATTTGTCTACCTGGCACGAAACCGTTCATACTTTCAATCAAATATCTACAGGGTGAGCATTCAAATTTGCCTGTTTTTGCTTTAACTAAGGAATAGTTAGAAGTAATAATTCCCACATAGCGCACACTTTACTTTTGACAAAGGTGGGACCCAACAAATATAGGTTACGTAAATGTTGTAAAAGAGACAAACATTCATAACAATAAACGTGTTGTATATAATCCAGCAGCAGCGCGCAGTTGCAAGGCATTCCTTTGTGGCAAATGGGACTAAGGGACGAGTTGCACGCGGGTGCTGCCACGCATGGAAATCGCTCGCGTTTTTTTTATTTGCAAATTGATGTAATAGGCATTACCACGTGTTTCCTTTTATTCTTTCAGTATTATTATTATGT